>CAWUHX010000061.1:767596-1134881 GCA_963922205.1 Romanomermis culicivorax
TGTCCACTACGCTACACATTCTCCTTTTTCCGGTTTAGAGATACTCGAAGTAGAAGTAATTTGATATCGGCGAAGAAAAAAGTATGGGAAAAAAATCTACACAAACAGGTTTCGTCCATTCTGGGCGAGTATACAGTGTATCCCAAAATTTTTTTCTCAGAAAAGTTTGTAGATGCAGCCTGCGGTACAGAGTACTATCAACAGACAAAATTTCATACGCATAGCTACGAATTTTTATGGATCTATTGAATTTAAAACCTATAGAAAAAATTTCAAGAATAATTTTGAACGGCGGACTGATTTTTTAAGATTGACAAAAATTAGTACTGTATCGTCAAAATCGTCCACGCAAAGCTTTTGCTGATTGTTCTCAAACTTCCACCGTTTGGCAAAAAGTCTAGAAAATTGAACAGTATTTGCTTTCCAGTTTCACTGTCTAGCAGCATTCCGCGAGAAATAGGCTATATATCACTTGATTTGCGACGATACTGATTGAGCATGAAATCAAATTTTGATTTCTCGCAAAAAGATCGATCGCTAAGTTCTATACACTTTCTATAGAATATGAAATAATCCGAACAACAATAAAATCATTTATTTAGCGTCAAAGATTCGCAAAGCATGAAAATCTAATTCCGGCGTTGATCTGGCTATCAAATAATTCTAGAGTAGATTTAAATGATCACATTTATTTAGTTTAATTTTTTTTATTTTTTCTTATTTTCAATTTTTTTTGGTTCAATGTTTTATTTAACAATTTACGATAATACAAACTTTTCGAAGCATTTTGAGAATCATTTTCTATAACGAAAATCCATTGTACATAGTATGATTCAGAAAATTTCCCGAATTCGTCTTTTTCGATCAAAATTGACATGATATCTCTCAACAATCTGAATAACCGTTGCCAGAAAAGATCGAAAATTGAAGCTTCGATCAAAATCTTTCCAGAGGGTTGATCCTGATTGGATATTGTTTCTCCTAATAAAAAATGATCATCTGTGTGGAAAAGATCATTTGCGTAGGGTATAAGAAATCTTCCAAAATGAAAGTTTTGCTGGGAACAGAGTAACTTGAAGGGTTACAAAGGATGTAGTAACATTAAATGAACTATTTTTTAAAAATTAATGCAAGGACACAGGATTGAAATTCGACCACTTCTTTTGCGAGATGGAGAATTTCCGACCTCGACTACGATGGAAATTACCGTATGACTAATTACAGTCAATTGTTGATCAACGTTGATCAAAGGTTCTAGATATGGGAAATGGAAGAATATTTTATTAGTTTGCATAGGTGAAATCAAGTTCCACAAGGCTACAGTATGAAAATTGGGTGGAGAAGATGATACCTGCTCAAAGTCATGCTCGAACCTCGCCACCGGATGTTACAAATTTCATCAGCAGTAACTACAGTAAATTTGGAGAGATGAGAATTTAAAATTTGTACTTGCAAATCAGGTGTTCAGTAAGTCATGTATAACGCGACCAATTTAAATAGTCAACATTGGTGACTCGCATATTCCAAAGATTTGCACCTTTAGGCATGCATATACAAAAAAGGCAGACTTCCAAAATGCAAATTTCCAAATCGAATTCCCAACAGCGTTGATTCGTCTGGTTACGAACTTTTTCGGTATACTCGAAACTTGATGCGCACAAAATTCGAACCAATTTTTAACAACAAGATTTGCTGTGGCCATATTTGGCTCTTGTTACATCAGTTACAGTAAACACCGATAACTTGAAATTGCATTATTTCGGTACATTGAGCTTTTTTCACGTTAGAAGCCTCAACTACAGCAAAGTTCAAGATGTACTGTCTAGCAGAAATACTGTCTACCAAAAACGTTATGAATAGCCCATAGGCATGCGAATAATGTTACACTTATCTTTCCGCCCATAGACCATATTTGCCCTGACATTTGCATAAATATGCTGTTTGCATACACCCGATCTCAGCAACAGGAAAAGATCACAAGATGCTGAGACATGCATTAGACATAAAATTTCGAACACTATATAATATCTATTAGAATCAGTGTTCATCTCTAATGCCATATGATATACACAGTTCTGAACTTTGATGAATTTCAAGATCATTCAGATCAGAAATGGTGCAAAATCAGATTGTCCTCCGGTGAGAAACTTTTATTATGCCAGCGAGCGTTATTGAATGTAATTTTCCACTTTTGCACGTCTGTTATGTATGCCGAGATCAGATATAGGTAAACATTCGATTGTTCAGCATATGTATGGAAATTTGGTGTAAAAAAGCCTTTAAACGAATAATTTCAGAATTTACACTTGGACATGCCGCTTAGTAAGTAGTGGTGTAGTTAGTCTGTATGATTTTTAAAAAAAAGTTCTTTTGGCACCTGATTCGCAGATTATTCCGTTATTCTGATCATCCAGTTGAAGTCAAAAACTTCCGATAAAAAATGCGTAGATTTCTATAAAATTCGACTTCTTTTTGCAGGATTATTGTGGTTTTATTGAGCAGAATTTAAAAAAAAAAATAGTCAGATCGGTGAACTGACAATTCACAAAAAATTTTCTTCATCTTCGACGGAAATTTTTTGGTTCAAAAGCGTGAAAATTTAATTTTCTAGCGCATTTTCACTCAATTCTAAATTTCTGTTATTATAAGGTCCATAATTATTCCGTAATACAACATGCCATTTGTCAACTTTCCATCTTCATGCATATAATTTAGCTGCGTGATGTTGATACTCGCTACTCAATTCTGATCCCAATTATAACATATTGCTATATTTCGCGCGCCATTATATCAATTGCTCGACATCGGTAGATGTAAAATTAGACAATCATACTCCATCGACAGTGAACTGGTTACATATTGAAAATCTGGTGATTCCTGTCCCTTATTCTGTCTTTTTGTCTATGAGCATACTACAACGCTCATTTCACATAGCACGGTAATATTGTGAAAAATCAATACCGGAGAAGCTCACTATTCTGCTCATGTGGAATCGTCCACGGGTGGGTTGTGATGCAGAGCTGTAGCATACAGGGCTTTTTTCGTTTAACGTTCCATGGCAACGCACCATCTTGTCCTGCGAATGACTAGTAGCAGTGGTTCTGTTCAAAACAGGAGTCTAATTTGTATCCAAAAAGAGTATGCAGCAGAACAGGAGCCGCAATGAATGCACATTATTTGGTCTGGATTCGAATCGTATACATCTGCATGCCGGAAATTTCGGGGATTGGAATTAGACCTCACTCAAAAATGTGTTTGATCCCACCCCATTAAATATAAACTTTTCTTGATTGAACAAATTGTTCATCAGTATCCGTAATTCAGAAACGTAATTTAAAAAGTAACATCTATATTTTTGGCGAAATTGTGGTTGGTGAATATTTGTGGTTAAAACTCTTGCTGCTGATGTATTATTTGAATACATATCCCAAG
Source organism: Romanomermis culicivorax (assembly GCA_963922205.1). NCBI lineage: Eukaryota > Metazoa > Nematoda > Enoplea > Mermithida > Mermithidae > Romanomermis > Romanomermis culicivorax. Next base: position 771,029 of record CAWUHX010000061.1, read on the forward strand.
CAAAGTTCATCCGACTAAATTTAAAAAAGTATATTGTTTGAAATAGTGCCTTGATTTTCACTCGAATCCTACAAACAGCAGTGAGAATTTATAAGATTAACAGAAATGTATCTCTCTTTGTTACTTTGAAATCTCGCCTTTGGTCCATTGTAAAATCAAGAATGTTAAAATATCCAATTTCTTGAATTTACACTTGGGTGTTTGTTATATGTTTATTTTTTGAAATGATCGATGCAGAGAGCTGAAATTTTAATCAAAATTATGGAAAAGCTCGTTGACCCTATTCAATAAATTTTTCCTTCTTAATATAGATTCATAAAAGACCACTCTTTTCAATAATTTCAAGATTATTGAAATTGATTTCGTGATCTCTAGCAAGGTTGCGTTTGCCAAAACTCCGAACGCTGCATAGATCATTTCAAACTTAATGGAGTATACGTGATTATTTTTTCACATCCTTATAGCCCGTTTATTTTACAATGACACTCGGAACGTAGAGATATGACTTTTACAAATAAAAAACCTGCAATACACGTGAATATTCTTTTAATCAACTTTCTAAGCCAAGCTGCAACAGTCAATTTGAGAAAAAATGTTCCCAAAAGTATGTTGTTTTTTCTCTACGAAGCATCTTTTTCAGTTACGAGTTCATTTAAAAGAAATTAACTATAGATGCTAGTTTTCCAACTTGAAATAATTCAAAAACATTTTGAGCCTTACAACGGTTCTATATTTAACTTTTTGCTTAAACATTCCAGTAGCACGAGTAAATGAACGGCCGACTAAACGTAGCTGATTAAACATTCCACTCTACTTTAGTCGAAGCGTTTTTAGTTGGAAATTTTCGTCGCTCCATCGGTTTGTTCATTGTATAATTGAGGATAACACAAGATGGTAGATTTCGTGGCAAATATAGCGGGCGAAGACTTCTACGCCTACAAATCATCAAACTTCAATCCATGGGATGGAAGCAGTCTGAGGACCAAGTTGGAAATATGGGCTCATAAAAATAAGATCAACAATTTGAATCAAGTCAATAATTTATTGGTGCATTACTTTTTTGGAGCATTATTGACGATGCCCTATACGAATGCCTATTCAGAGATCAAAATGGCAGACATTTTTTACAAGAAAACTATGTCCAGTATCAAGGTTTTGACTTTTACTATTGATTCGGCATCTTTGCCGCAAGTAAAGGCATTTGTAATTCAAACTGGTGTTCAGCAGTCGGCTGGCGATTTCGAATTCCAACCATGTGAGATAACGTGGATGTACAATTATATAAGAAAATTGGGTGAGAACGCAATTTCATCGAAGCACTTTCTCGAAAACTTCAATTTCTACTACTTACTTGAATTCGGCCGTCCAAATAACGGGATTGAGTACGAAATTTTCACTTCGAATGGTATACTACAAATGTTCAAGTCCAATCCGAAAAGTCCATTAAGAGTGTCAGTGCAGAAAAAGGATGTCGAATCGCTCAAGGTAGACGTTCAAATGAATGGTGATCTCGAAAATTGCGGATTCCATGTTTTACAATCATTTCCCGAACACGATTTTGATGCTCAAGTTTCCAGATTTCTTGAAGATAAAACTTCGGCATTGGATCATATAAGATCAATTTTTGAATCTTTATCCGATTGGTACATACAATATCGTACAATATTCAAAATGACTGCCAATGTAGATTCATTCTTATCATTTTGTTACGGAGCTCTAGAATATCATATAGCACAAAATTCCGACTTGGAATTGTTCAGGATGAGACAAGATTATGGTCATACAGACGCGCTATATTTGAAATGGAGCAAACATTTAGTGACGAATGAAAATTCGCATCCTGTGATTAAGTGCGTTGTTTCAAATGATAACGAAGTCACTCAAACTCCACATATCAGAATGCATAGTCAGGAATCTGAATCAAACCTGCCAATGTTGACATCGAAACACTCTACTATTAAAGTCGTAGTCAGTCTGACACATTTGATGCGACCTTTCGTTCAGACTCAAGAAAAAAGTTATCGTGATAGAGCATTCTCTGTTCAACAAGTCCCTGTTGAGTCTGCCCCACGAAAAAACTTTATCATAAAAATGATCGAATTGAGTCGTACTATTGATTCAGCTAGCAAAGATGCGAAAAAATATGTTGCAAGTGAAATTGAAAACTTGAAAATTTTGACTCAAACCGATAAAACAAATCATTCTATTAGCTTCCATTTACTAGGACAAATATTGGGAATTAAAGACAAAGATAACAAATCATTATTTAAAACTTTCTTCAAGCATGAGAATCCTATATCGAATCATTTCATAACAACATTTACGATAAGAGGATTGGAATCATCGACTATTGTTGTCATTAACATTTTGGAGAATGATTACGGACGAGCAAGTCTTTCGTCAATTTTCGAAGAAATTGGAAAAAGACACCCAATAATTGAAGACAAAATAATTGAAAAAGTTTTCATGATTAATATTAGATCATCCGTGAACTTATTCCCACTACCTAGCTTTGACAAAGAATATCTATTATTCAAGAAAATAAAGTATTTTGACGGAACTATAGGCGGTCGACACGAAGAATTGCCTCATTTTGGTGTCGAGAATTTATTGAATGTTCTCGATAAAGCTAAAGAAGAAGTAATGTATGTTGAAAAGATGGAATTGTTTAGAAATTTAAAGCCACTAATAAAAAGTTCCAGTGACTTTTCGAGTATTATCCAAGGAGTTTTAACATCAAAACTCGAGTTTGATATCGACAAAATGGATGGCAGAGTCGTTTTCAAGTTTTTTTCTCAAAGCAGAATCAACCAGATTGTAGTATTAGCGCCAGAATGGGATATAATTGACAATGTTACACACTTTGGTAAATGTGCAATGCATGCGATCCGCGGTATATTTCGAGAACTTTATGAGTCTCACAAAGATGAAAACATCACCGTTATTTCGATGGTTCACCAACATTTGGCTGATGACCAAGACACGAATATAATTCAAATCGCAAAAATTTCGAATTTGAAAGAAAGCGCGAGAAGGGTGTTAGATAGGTGTTATCCAAAATATACTGGGCGACAGAAGAGAGCAATATCCGATTGTTTCTATGTTCGGTACAGTAGACCAGACGACATGATAGAACTTCAAGAAGTAGGCTCTGTAACTGGAAGTGTCAAGACGCTGAATAGCCAACAGATGGCTGGTGTCAATGAAATGGCTGAACCACAACCGGGGCCTTCAGGGCTGCAGAGACAACCGAGTCTAACCTCCATTGATGGTGCCGAGAGTCGAGCAGGGCCACCCATTAGCGAAAATGTGAGACAAAAAATGAAAAGCGCTTATAACCGAATCATACAAAAAAGCGTAAGCCAAATGTCTCTTGTGAGCACAAGTCCCACTGTGAGCAACTTTTTGAGATTTTTTCCACAAGACTTGACCACTGCCAAAAAACGAGCTTTTCAAAGTCATAGGGACAGAATGTTCAAAATTTTGAAGGCCTATATGTACTCCAGGATGGGTAGCAACATTGTAGCTGGTTTTATAAACAAAGATTACGCAATGGTTGGTATAAACGTAGGTCTCTTGTCGACCACTGCTTTGCCATATTTCACAAGGTCATTGCTGAAGAAAGGCGAAACACTGTTGGGTGCTGGTCGATTATTTGCCGGCGTTAGCAGAGTTGGTGCAGCAATAACCGCGCCTAGAGTTGGAATTATGGGTCTCGTGATCTACAGTCTTGTAGACAATGCAGGTCGACACAAATCTGGTAATGAGGAGGCCTTAGTTAGCGTGATCGGCGATTCCCTTATATTATCATTTGAATTGACGTCTATCGGGCTACAAATCGCCGGCAAATTTTTTACGAAGTTCATGTTAGTGGCGTCAGTAGTCAATCCCATCGTTGTATTAGTCACAACTTTTATTTTTATCGGCATCGATATATATCTGGCTGTCCGAACTGTTGACAAAATGGACGAAATTATACCCCTCAGTTCCCGGGAAAAAGTAGACCTAGGAGTGATGGCTTTCTTCCATGTCGACCATAGACACCTAGAAAATTTACGTAGGAGTAAAATCCACAATATCAATACTGCCATCAATGTGATGGACATTTTTCAACAAAGCAACGGCAGTGTTAAATATACGTTCAGACCAAGGACTCGTTCAAATAGTCGCGACGAAACCGTTTTCTACGAAGACAATGTATTGAATTTACGTACCAACTCAACATTAATTAGTCGAGTGTGGCCTAACCCGATTGTAGGTATGCACGTTGTGGCTATGGACGACGAATACGCTCACCTCAACGATAATCAAGGCGACAAAAGATCGGTTTTTAGTTGTAAAGACATGATTGGCTTCAATAATGATAATGCCCATCCAAATGCTACCCAAGTTATAGTAAATTTGGGTGATGGACATGATACGGCCTATGGATTCAAAGATGCTGCTGATCACATCTTCATCCTCGGCAATGGTAACAAATTTGTCGAGGGTGGCAATGGGATAGATAACTTTGTGCTGTCTGGGGATCAATGGACCGTTGGACAGTTATACGGAGTCGGTGGTTTGAATATGGTCAATATGACGCTTTATGCCATGGATAAAGATATCCATATTAACATGACAGAAAACTACGGCTACATTTCGAACATCCACCAGAAAAAGCCGGATGCAGGAAATTCACTTCTAATCAGCAATATTCAAGAATTCATCGGCCGCGAAAAAGCAGCAGATAAAATTAGTTGTTCTTGCGACACCAGGACAATATATTTGAAGGGCGGTCGAAGTGAAGAGAACATGGACAAAATCTATTTTGGAAAGAGCTGTAATTATTCAACTAAAATTATCTTGACTCCACCCGTACTGGTCAATAATTCCGAATCGACCAAAGGAGTTTTTCATTATATAGTAGAAGATAAAGTTGGCCTATCTGAAATCCAGCTCCCCAAACAAAATACCACGACAGAGCACGATTTTCTTTTCAACATTGAAATTTTAGATTTAGTGGACATGAATATTGATAGGTCAAATGGTAGAAGTGACCTCAGTATGTCGGTAGAAGCAGACCACGATGATAATACAGGTCCAAAGATGTTTCACCTAATTATCAAGAATATAAATCACAACTTGATGTTTTTGTTCAATGATTTTGCATTGATGGCAATTGTTGGTGACACTGGTTATGTAAACCAGACGACACACAAAACTGTTGATAACATTTTGGCTCATTATCCAGAAGCTGCGGATCGATTGGGCCTTTCAATGCGGGTCCATTCGCTAAAGTCTAAAGCTATTGTTATTATGGGTCATTCCAAAATTGACACAAAAAGTGAAATTCATAGCAACCTTGCATTGGTCAATACTTTGAAAAATGATCCCAAGACGACTAGTCACTTAGTTGGTTGCACTATGAAGAGCATTTACATGCTCATGTGTACACAAGATGGTTCCAATGACTTGCCCCGCACAGCCGCGGTGATAATTCACAACTATTTTCTGACTCCAAATAGTAACAACATACTATTCACGTCCGGTTTTGATGAGGCAGTAGCCAAGATTGCCAAAACTAGACCTACATTTAAGCTCGAAGTTTCTGGAAATGATCTGTTGGTTAACGTTACCATCAAGGAAGATAATGCTAATAGATATATAACCAAAATTGTGATCAAAGATGCTCTAGTAGAAGAGCATTACAAAAAATTAATTATCGCTCGTCGTAGGCCAATGTTCATCATCAAAAATAATGAGGGTTCCTTTCAACTGGTACCGAAATCTCTCGAATATAATGAAACGTCTGTAATGGTCACAGAATATCAAATCGAGCCTCATATGAATATTATAGTCAATCACCCTATTGGAGCGTATACTTTTCTAAAGAGTGGCGTGAACTTGATCATCAGCAACACATTGGATACAAATTCCCACGATCATTTGTACATAATGGTTACTCTAATCGGTTTTTACGGAAGTCAAGATATGTTAACGTTGACGATAAACTTCAAAGATCGAGATTTAGTGTTGGCCGGCCATATTGATGCTATCAATTCAGCCGCCGATTTTCATTTTACATTAATGGACAGCTCCAACGATCATACCGATTATAGTATACCAGATTATGACGAAAGTGAAGAGTATACAGGATAAATAGTGTTGAAGTAATTTTGAATTGAATAAAGAAATAATCGTATGAAATTTTCATGTTCATGAGTCAAAGCCTGACTCCGTCACGCTAGGTTAAGAGCAATTTACTATAAAAAAATTTTGTGACACACTTTCTGAGAAGTTCAAATTCGAGGCCGCGGGTTATCGAGATTGAACTAGGAAAGTGACAAAGGTCGCGAGAAATTCATTTCACCTTCTATGACATATCAGCCTAGCAGGTTTGAATAACATGCTGCATAAAGTTTGAAAGAACATTCACTTCTGTGTAAGAGCATTCCTTCTTTATGCGTATCAATACTGCAGAAAATACGAAGATTTCAAAGTTTGACCCTGAATACGTATTTTTCAATTTTTGAGAGAAAAGCCGGACGGTATGGTTTTTAGCGCATAAAGTTACCTCATATGTATTAAATTTCGAGGGTACCTTAGTTTTTGATCTGTGCAGCTCGCTGTTCAACAAAGATTAATTTTCTTGTCGAAGTAAAAGTACAAGTATCACAGATGCATTTTTCTGAGAAGTTCGATTTTGTCTGTAATAAGTTAATGTAATCATCATAACTTAAAATCCCTTATTTTGAGCATTGTCACATGCTGAGTATCATGACGGCATTCATTTTTATGTTAAAAGTTAAAATAGTTACAGTACACTATACTCCGACTTTTTTTAGCAGTTTTCAGTGTATTTACATGAGATTCAAAATATCATAGTTTGGGACAGAGCTATTTCTGTAGTGAAATGCTCATCAAATTTTACGTAAACAATATTTCTAAACCTTTTTGCGCTACACATTTCAAACATAGATGCAAGAAATTTGAGTCTCCTTTGAGTACTTAGCCCCACCGCTGGATAATATCTTTATGTCTGCAGTCAAATAGTTCAACCTATATTAAAGTTTCAATCTGATTCCCGTACCTCTTCGGGAGCTTACATGTTTTTGTATACGAATTAATCATCGGGTTTTAAGAACCTCCAAGCAACCTTACCAGATAGGTTATAAGGAGTAATGTGGATCAAAGTCCTGGTACTTTCATTGATTCAGCTTTGACAGTAGCTCAATTTCTCATCAGTCAATACAAGAGGAAGTTCTTACACCATTAGCCATAACTAAATTTTTCAAATCAGCATTATACGATTAGAATCAATACTCGTATTGTGCATGCATGGATCAAATCCACATGAATAATTCACATGAAACGGTCAAATGACGGATTAATTATTCTGGTTTTTAAAGGAATGCATTGTGATTTTTGTTGCATTCAAATCCAACTGGTCATTTACATGTTCATATGGTCTCGAATCAAACTAGTGTAGTTGATACTTTCAAGTTAACTACTCATGATTTATACCCCGATGTTCTCATACACTCACTAAAAAAGTAATTCTCTCTGCAGATGAAATTTATTTTTCATTAGCTTAATCTATTTTTTTATTATAACTTCAATGATGAAACAGTAGCAGCTGGAACGAAATTTGGTGCAAATTAAATTTTTACATTAATATTACAAAACTAGGACCATTATGAGTTTTGAACTATTCATTATTTTTGAGAATTTCGTGCTTACGTATAGTCAGTGAAGTAAGTGATGACGGTAGCATTAGGAATTGCGTTAGAAGCCCTGGAATCATCGCGAAATTAGATAACGCAATATAATTAAATATAATTTGGCTTCGAATCCCGATTCTTTCAACGAATGACGTATATGTATTGATAATATAGGAACGAGTTTCAAATGTGAAATACCTCTGGCCGTATGTCTAGAAACTTTTGAGAGATCAAGCAATTTATTGGCTTTGATTCAACTCCAAAATAAAGCATGTTCCCCCAAATTATCGCAATTTTTTCATATTAGACGTCTTTATGGCTAATTTTTTGCCTTTTGTGTTCGTGTGATGATCTCTTCAGTGATCAACATTTATAGCAACACTGTACATTAATCTATTACTGCCTGTGGAGTTGGAAAATCAGTTGCAGTTTTCTTCCATAGCAACAGTTGACTGTCGGTCTTTGCCGATGTACCTTTAGCATCGGGCTCAGGCCGTTAGAGGCAACTAATTGTTCAGCTCTGGACATTTCTCATGGTGTTTTAGTAGTAAAACAGGCAGGACTATTGCAGATGCCTCAGCAAACACAATAGGGTGTGTTGCATGAAAGTCTTGTAGAACTACAAGCTATAGGCGATGCATCTGCAAAAATAGGGACTTTTAGGCTAAGAGTCTTTTAAGCATCGGGACGAAGATATTGAAGTTAAAACTGGTGGAAAATAGTGCAGTAGATAAGCTACAGTTGATATCGTGAATACACTTGATTTAACATTATCCTTAACAGTTTCTAAACTTTTCCTATAGTCTATTTTTTCGAATGATTATCAGTGATGCAAAAAATGTTTATGAAAATGAAAAAGTTGCATTATAAATCGAGATCTAATTTGAAGGGCATAATGACATGGCATATCTTTCCCCACACTTTTTCTCATTAACGTTTTGGATTTTACGTTGCTGAAGCTTTTTTGAAATAAAATGGACAATGGTATGGTTTAAAAAATATTCCAAATCATTGTCTCGACCGCTATTTTTTTTGTACTACGTCCAACGATACAAACGACCAGGTAAAAACCGTTTTTACTTGAAACTTTTTTTTTAATCAACCCATAAATTTTACGTTTTTGAATGTTTTCCAAGCTGCTCATTACACTTGAGAACTAAAATGTTCAATAGTTGTAGGGAATTCAGAGTCGCACATTCTCGAATTACCCACCCTCAAACCTATGCGGTCATTAGATCTCTAAATATTTTCAGAACACTGAGATGGTGCCCAAAAATTTTTGAAAATTGTGGCTGATTTACGAGTACTATCGTGTGGAATGCTTCTAATGACATGCTTCTCACTGGTGCCTGGTGCCACAAGATCAGATTCTGAGATCATGTTTACTCTTAATTTCCGTATTCATATTTATTGAACAGTCGTGTCTCCTTTGTAAGTTACGTAAGCATAATACAGGCTCCATATTTGTAATCTCGTTGGAAAGCTCTTTCCGAAAATGCCATGAAAAATAATTTTGGCATAAGACTACAGCCATAATCCCCACTCAAAAAACTTTTGAATGCATAGCCAAAACATAAGCAAAAAAGCACGGATCTTAAGGGATTTAAGGTTGAAAAAGGTTCTGGTTGTGCAGCACCGAGAAAATTTTGCATTTCAATGTTCTAACTGCACAAAAAAAGATTTTTTCGTTTTTTAAGAGCAGCATTGAATACAATAATGACTGCAAAAGTTCCGTCGACTTTGACTCGAATTCGGACAGGGCAATATTGTTTTTTTGCACCAATTTCTTGTTTAATCGTTATATAAAACGGTCAAATAGACTGGAAGATTTTCGTAAATTTATCAGTTGAGAAACCACAAACAGCCGTGGTAACATGATCGAATCATAATAGTCAAGTTCAAAAACATAGCACACTCGAAAAGCAATTGTACTTTCTCGTAGCTGTTATTAATGCTACAACTGAACTAACTACAGTTCTTTCTTGAAGTACAAATCAAAAATTCTATGATGATATGCAAACTTGGAAGAGTTTAAAAATACCTGGTAATGAGATCAAAGTGCGATGAATGACTTAGAAAGCAAGGGATCAGTTCGTTTTCTAATAATCTGTAGGAAGCACAAGAGTCTTTTGTTCTTACTCGCTGCCGTTTCGTAAATGAAGTGCAAAAAGCGCGATCCCTAGCTAATTGTCGTACAGTTTCTACATACACAAAAATTATACTCCATTTATTTTGAGATGATCGATGCAGCAAAATCTCAGCAAAAATTTCTATCAAAATTATGTGAGGTTCGTTGACTCGATTCAATAAAGTTTCATTTCGTGATACAGACTCTTTGATGATCATTCTTTTCAATCGTCTTAAGACAATCGAAATTGATTACCTGATTGATTACTTGATTTCTAGTAAGGCTGCGTTCGCCGAAACTCCGACCGCTGCATCGAACATTTCAAAATGAATGAAGTATAGAAACTTGAATAATCATATACTGATGTGGCTGTATATATTTTGTCATAGTAGGCTATTACGTAAGCTCATAATTTTGTCGACGAGTGGCATGATTACTGCGGCTGATTGTTTGAATGAAGGATAGCTTATCCGTGATGATGGAATTGTTTACCTCACGTCTACTTTATCTATAGTCATTTGTTATTAATGTGTTATTCTGTTTCAGAATTGTCTAAATGACTCTAGTTCGAGAATCGTTGGCAAATCCAGCAATGGGTGATACCAACGTTGCTGCCATATATAAGGAGGTTAATGGAACAATCGAATTTGATGGCAGTTCATCTTTTGTTCAATCTGCATTTTCAAATCTTACTAACCAGCAACTTTTGCCAGTGAGCACATTGAAAATTTTTCAATCATCGGGATACATAGTCAGCGGTTTGTCTGCTGTTATTGCGAGTCTATTGATTATATTGCTAATTGCCACTAATAGGTCGTTACATACCAAAGATTTTTATATATTGGCTGGTTTGGCAGGTAAATACTGATTACGAATCTGAAGTTTAACTCAAAAAATGCTGATGAAACACTTGAATCATGTTTCAGGAAGTGATTTAATACGCGGCTACGGATACTTTCACGGTGGCATTGTACGCATCCTGTTTGCATTGCATGGACAGGAAAACGTGAAAGTAACGCCTCTCAGTTGCATGCTGCAGATTTATCAAACCTTTATGATTTTTGGTCAAAAAGCTTCTCCATTGGTGGTCCTGTTTTTGTCCATCGACCGACTATTGGCCGTTGTATTATTTCAACAGTATAAACACTTCGGGTTGTTATACGCAGTGGCTCTGGTGGCAATAGCATACTTTATCAGTGCGATAATAACAGTTTTAGCCTGGATAGCAGCCGTTTGCTGGATGCCCACAGGGTTGATGGTCGCCCAGACTTGCAAAACAGAGTCGGTGACACCGAATTGGTTCTTCTGTTTGGAGAGTGGAATGAGGTGAGTTTGAAAAGAGGTCAATCACTTGATAACTTCTTTCTATCATGTTTGAATTGTGATTTCTCTTTTAAACTTGATGTCTTCCAACGGTCGTATCCCTATCCCTCGAACGTCCCCTTTTCTCGAAAGTACAGATTCTTCGAAGGTTTCGATTCCTCGAAAGTCTCGATTCCTCGAAAAATGGATAAAATTCCTGATTTCTCAAAACATGCTTTATTGCATCAAGACATTGCTTTCCCGATTCCTCGAAAAGAAGATAAAATTTGTAATTCATTGAACATTGGTGCATCACAAATCTCTGTTCATCGAAAGTGCATATACAAACAGATCGATTTTCTTGAAACGTATGTAAATTTGGTCGTAAATCCTATAATTTCAAAATAACCATATCTGATGATATGAAGACACGGCTTAGGCTTTGGCTTAGGCTTAGGCTTAGGCATAGGCATAGGCTTAGGCTTAGGCTTAGGCTTAGGCTTAGGCTTAGGCTTAGGCTTAGGCCTAGGCTTAGGCTTAGGCTTAAAATGGTAAATTTAAACCTGCGCATTTATCATTTTCGAGAAAACGGGATTTTTTCAAAAAAAAATTTTCGAGGATTGGAACTTTCGCTAAAACGCGACTTTGTAGTAAAATCTTAATCACTATTCGAAGAATCGGGACTCTCGAGGAATTGGGATGGGACTTTCGGTGAATCGGGACGTTCGAGGAATATGGACATTCGATGAATCGACACAGCAGTAATTGTGATGCAGTTTAAATTATAGTGTATGAAATAGCCCCAAGCGAAATGAGTAACATTAAAAAAGTACTTCCCTGTGAAGCTTATTTACGCTAAAATTTGCATAAAAGTAGTGTATAATGGTAGGTACACATCAAAAAATACGACTGGAACAACATACGGGAAATTCGATAGAGCCTACCGAGATCAAAAAAATATACGTCAGATGTTCATGAGCAGATTTAGTGTCGTTCCCAATATACAGCTGACCCGACTTGGCTGAGATTCAGGCTCATACATTTCGAAGTGGGAAACCGATGACATGAACAATATTATAATTCTCAGAAAGACCTTTCGATTGAATGTATTTACGGGATCAGGTATTTATGGGATCAGGCGTAAGCAGACACACCATTAATGAGATAATTTATGCAAATATGAGTTTAAACAACATCATCTGAGACGAACGACTAGTGTAAAATTATTTAGTCCGCATGGGGCTATCAACCGTACTATTGCGTGAATGACGCCAGGATTTTCACTAGAAAGTATTTCCTCCATAGAAAAGTTGATTTTATCCTGAATGTTTGGCCTTTCTATTTTACAATTCATCCCGTAAGTCATAAAAATCTACTTTCTAGATTCTTTCCGGGCTTTATATGTTGCTTCGTATACATCTACGCTTTATCGATAGTGAAATCAAGATCAGCCACAATCACAAAAGGTATGCCAGAAAACGACCGCAGGAAACAATCCCAATTGACGAAAAACGTGGCTATCATAATGATCATCGAATTTCTTTTCACTACTCTGCCATTCGGCTATTCGTTTATCAGTTTTGCTGGACACTACACTCAGTCAGAATTTTTCAATACGATCTCACCGTTTTCATGGTCTTTATCGCTATTTGGCGCCGCTTGTAATTTTTTCTTGTACGCATTCAAGTATCCAAAATTCCGTCGAGCATTGGAGAAACAAATTTTGAGGAAAAATGACGAACAATTGAGGAACATTCCGAATAAAACTGTGTTTGTCGTGCATACTTCCAAAACTAGAACTTGATGGTTGAGGTTGCCCTAACATGAATATGTGTACATCGCATTTTGTGCGTCGTAATTTATGTTAAAAGTAAAACCAGATCAAGCATCTATTGTTGCAATATCTAATAATGAGTGATAAATTCATTGCTTTAAAATTCGAAGTCCACATAGAGTGTTCTCACCTCCAGATATTTTAGGCGATTTAACTTTGTCAAGATGTCAAAATAAAAGTAAGCCTCAAAAATCGATATGTGGTATAGCTTTCGACGCTAACAACGAATCTGACACGCTATTTTGAATCAAAATGGGAATTTATTGCTTTCCAGTTAACTGAAAAGTTTCGGTGCATTTTTTTACTGTTCTGATACCCTCATAAATTTTTGTCCTGTAGTACTCAAATGAGTTAGCGACAGTTTCCACTAAAATTGATCGACTCTGTGCTTAATGATGGCTTTGAACGTTTAGTAAAGTTGGTAAAGTTGGCCTTTTCAGAGGAAAAATAATTTTCCCTCCAAAAAATATTCCAACTCATCCTGCGAAGCAACAAAAAAGATTTTTACAGTAGGTACTCCCACCAAAGGAAGCTAAGATGATAACACGAAGGGCTGGCTAGCATATAATAATTGTCTGGAAAGAGGGTGTCTTAAATAAGAGGAAACAAAATTTTCGTCTGACGGTTTTCCACAGTTTTTTTGTTGCTCCTTACTTTGCATGATCGAAGTTTATTAATAGTTGCCTATAGCGTGTAAAGTAACCGATCGAATCGAAAGATGGCAAATTTCTCTGCAACGACAGAGTTACGACCATAAAAATAGGGAATTTGTCATTGCAAGAGTATTGACTTCGAAAATCATATAACTTTACAGTGCGTCTTTTATAAAATGCTTCCAAATAGAAAAGTGACACAAATCAGTATCTTATTCAAAATCGTTTACATAGAATTCTGACTGTAAAATTTTTCACTCAAAAAATTGTTAAAGGTTAGGTCAGTACGCTCACAAATTTCCATTCCTATATGATATATTGTTTATCAGAAAATCGTGAAAATCTGAAATACTTCTTGCTTTCCACTTTCATTATTTAGAAGAATTTCAAGAAAAACAGACTATAGAAAATGGAATTAAAACAACTACCCAGTGACTATGTATGTAAGTGACGATGGATGGAACAGATTTTCTCAATAGAATTGCATGTATTTTGAAACAAAATTATTCCCCAATGTACAAAAGGTAGTTTGCTTTCGTTTGCAGAATAGTATTCTCAAACATTATTCAAGTTAGTACAGTCTGTTTTTTATAAGATGTTTTTAAGTGACACAAATCAGTACTGTCGTCAAAATCGTCTACATAGAGCTTTTACTGTAAAATTTTTCACTCGAAAAATTGTCAAAAGTTAGGTCAGTGTGCTCACAAATTTCCAGTTCTACATGATATATTGTTTATCAGCAAATCGTGAAAATCTGAAATACTACTTGCTTTCCACTTTAATTATTTAGAAAGCATTTCAAGAAAAACAGACCATAGATAGTCAATTCGACAGAATGACTTATGACATAAATTCCCGGTTTCACTTCTACCGCTCCCATGGCCCTTTTTTCCATACTAGCCTTGCTGACGCCAAAAAAATGTTCATGCACATAGCAGCGTAAGTCAATGTCTTTATCCCCAAATTTACTGTAGCATTCTGCAAAAAATTTCATTTAGCACTACATGACGAATAGAATGGCACGCGTTCGCGGAGTCATTTTAGAGTTATTGAATGGAGCTTCTGCCGCAGAATTTTTAAAATTCTAATTATGAAGTCAAATTTTCGTCGTTTCGTATGTTAAAACCAGTTATAAAAAGCTAAATGTGCTGTTTTTGGTGGTAAGGTCTAGGCAACTGTTCTGTGTTTTTCCATTTGCTATGGAATTTCGCTATATGTTATATTTTTATATCATTTTTTTGTTATTTTTGGCAAGTTCCAAGGTAAGAATCACCAACAATTAGGGGAAAAAGAAACTTGACTGATTTCTCAGCCGCTCGACTAGATGTCGCGATATTTTTGTAGCGGAATATCATCTAGCATAGTAGGGTCACCGCTGACTTTGAGCCGTAGTAATCTCATTGAAAATAAAACTAAAGTTTCTGATATCTGAAGTAGTCATTGGCTCCGGACGACGGACTCGGAAAAAAAGAGAAAAAATTCTTCAAAACAAATATTGAAATTTTTTCATTAGTCCAACCCCAAACCTTGGTATTTTGTCATTAACAACCAAATCATATTGGTTCAACGGTATGAAGTTAGTTACTGTCTTAAGTAAATTAATATGTGGTATCGTCTGGAACCAAAAGTAGAAAGTTAGATCAATGTTCCATCAGATAAGTTAAGAAAGCCGCTTTAATTCAATTTCCAGCTTTGTGGTTTCCATTTCGAATTTTCCAGGATTAAGTGATTCTATAGGAGTATCGTTCACATGCAGTATGAACATTGGTGATATTCCAAACTATTTCATCGTGAATAGTGAAATTAGGAACTAGAAAGCAGGTACTATTGCATATTTTTGTCATTTTCTGCTGTCACACGCTATGTGAAAATGTAAGTATTTGAGCCCATTCAACTACTACTGAAAGATTTTTGAGTAAAAAGTAATTAGCCAAATCTTCGACAATCGCCCTTGTTCCTATTGTGCACTCAGATCCTGCTCCTGATAACTTCGTGTGGCAGTATACGCATACATTGATTAAACTCTGGTCCATATTTGTTGAGGTGGTCTCAGGTGCACGTGTTCAGCTTCCGGCGTCGGTGCGCAGGCGGTTGGACACGGCGAAAAGTGGCCAAAAAGAATGATATATTTGCATAGGTTTATGCTGCCACTGTTTCGCGTTTTTGGTGTCTTTTTATTAGTTGTTAAAAAAGATACGTTTTATGGAGCGTCACCGCCATCGTCTTATTTATAATATTTTTGTATATTATTGTATTATTTGGCGTCGCCCATTAGCTACCCAATACACATTGAACCCGTAAGTGTATTGTTTTGTGAGCGTAGTGGAAGGAGTCTATAAGAATAGGAGTGGAGACTTGGGTAGGAGCTCCTGAGGTACGTGCCAAGGTGTTCTGCCTGAGGTTTAGTGAAAGTTCTGGCGAGTATCTGGTGAAACGTCTGGGAGAGTTTGGTGTTTGTTGTTGTTGTTAGCCTGTGGTCAGAACTGTTGCTTTATTGTGACCCCACAGCAGCCTAACAAGTGGTGGACTCTTAACGCCTCTCACGACGGATAACCGGAGAACCACCAGAAAAATAACTAAACCTCCTGGGTTTTATTTACAGGCACATACCGGAAAAATTAAGAAGATGAGTATTCTGGTAGGAAAAATGTTGAGGACTCCTCCTAGGTCACATGAACCTAGTGTTTCGAATCTGGACTCTGCTGAAGAACACGCAGCGGTAGAAAAGGTTCAAGCACAGGCGCCTGAGACTGAAGGAAGGAGAGAGAGTAGAAATGCCGAAGTGGCAAAAATGGAAGAGGAGTTGAGGAAGAGTAGTTTTGAGATGGCTAGGTTAGCCGAGATTGAAACTACGGTAAGTGGTAGTGTCAGAGGTCAGCAGACCTTTGAGAGAGAGAGACCGATGTCGCCCTCGAAGTTGGTCCATCCGATGGCCGAAACGCTGGAGGAGATTAGACGGAAATCGAAACCGGCGTGGAGGTCAAACATGGTGGATATGAATTACGACGAGTATTACGAGGACGTGCCGGCCGATTTATAGGATGATAAATATTCGAGATGATATGAGCCCGAAATTACGAATTGGAGTCGACGAGAGGATCCAAGGGATCGAGTCGATCCCAAGGATTTACGATTTAACGCGCTGGAGAAAAAGGTCGAATTATTGATCAAAGTTATCGAAAGCGCGCAAGTCAAGGAAAAGGAAACGGAGGACGATCAACGGAAGAAGATAGGTGAGTCTTCTTACCTTGAGAATAGAGTTGAGAGAGTTGGTGAACCTAAGAGAGAGGTTCATTCAGAGGTTTATATAAGGTCTCAAGAGGATAGAGACAAATATTCGGCCAGAGATAGAGGTTGGACTGAGGAGCCGCAGAGTTCGAGGAATGCTGAACAAGCACAATCGAATGCCTACGGTTACTCAGAGAATAGGAGGTCTAGGGAAAGGAAGGTGACTATTTGCGACGAATCGTCCCAGGGAGAGGATAGGTTTTCTCGTCCTACTCCTTGGAGAGATACCGCAAATAGAGCTGACCTTAGCCCTGAGAGGAGGAGAAAGAGGAGGTCAAAGAGTAGAAAGAGATCTCGTAGGTCAAGAGCTAGGAGTAGACATTACTCAGATAGTGATAATAGCAGTTCATCTACGTCGAACTCTAGCTCAAGTGTTGAAGTTGATGTGAGAGATGTGGTAAAGGCCTTGAAACATAGACCTTTACATGATAGTATAAAGCCGACGGAGGCTTTGAAATTTTTTACTGATCTGGAAAGTGAATTTCTGGAGAATACGGCTGATAAGGTGAAGAAGGAGTGTTTGAGAAGGTTGTCTCAAAATACGGCAAGGAGGATAGCGAGAACATCCTCAAGTTATACAGAAGCGCGGAGAAATATTTTAAAGTATCTCGCGCCGACTTATGATTTGACGATGCTCAAGAGGGAGCTATTCAATATGAAACAGGAGGAAGGCGAGTCAGCCTTAGAGTTTTTAAAAAGGTTGAGTAATCATGTGGATCTGGTCTATGCAGATCAGAGTGATCAAGTAAGGCAAGAGAATATTATTAATGCCTTCATTTATAAGAGTAGTCCGTTGTATCAGACGGAGTTGCAGGATGTATTGCCATCGATGAAAACATGGCAAGACCTTGCATACGCCGTAACTCAGATTGATAAGAAGTATAAGAATGTGTTTACTACTTTTGGAGCCAAGGATAAACCGATTGTAGTGAATCAAGTTGTAGCGGAGGAGATGTGCCCGGAAATTGCTTTTGTAGGGAATGCTCCGTATGGAAGTACTAAAAAGTATAACCAGACGAAGTCAAGACCACAAAATCAGTTGCAAAAGGCAGTGGAAGAGGAGAGAAGTGAGGAGAATGCTGAAGAGATGCAACATGGTCTGTCGCCTCGTGATGTCAAAAAGTCTAACGAGGAACAGGCCAAGGAGTCTTTTTTAGCTATTCTCTCAAAGGAGTGGCTACAATTGGTTCAGAAAGTGGATAAATTACAGGTTACTCAGAATGAAGCTTTAAAAGAGTTGACTACTGTGAAGACTGCGTCTGCTGAAAAGCAGAAGCAGTTGAAGCAGCAGAGACCCTACTGCATATATCATAAGAATAATACTCATGCTACAGAGGAGTGTAAAACATTAGCATACCGGCGTCAGCAACAGCAACGCGGTGGATTTAACCGTGGCATGTCTAATCAGTATTATGGTGGTGATAGGAATGCTTCGTTTAGAGGAAGTTTTAGAGGTAGAGGTGGACCTCAGTTTGGATTTAGAGGAAGAGGAAGAGGTGCCTATTATGTAGGATTCCCCGAAGAAGATCAAATGTACGGGTATGACCCAGAGTTTGAGAGATACAGGGAATTCTGCAGACTTAGGGAGCAAGGCATCCAGTTGCAGAGGCAGCCTCAGTTGATGCTACCTGCATCAACTAGTCAACCGGCTATTCAGGCTAGTACCGTCCAGGATCAGTCTGGATCATTTGTTTCGAACCAGTCGCAACCTAGTTCGCATAACGTAATGGTGACAAGCGGTACGGATGTGGATGATGAAAGTGATCAGAGTAGAAACAAATCTTCTAGTTTGGTTCTCGGAAGTATTATTCACCTGGATAAGGTGACACCTCTAGAGAAAGTGAAAGAAAGAGATTTGGCTCATGTGAAGTATGGAAGGAAAGCAACGGACATAGAGAGAAGGTTGTTGGAAAATTATCCGAAAACGGTTCCATTCTATATAAATGTGGTTATTAAAGAAACGGCTACCAGAGCTTTCATCGATACAGGAGCTCAGTGTACAGTCATGTCTTCTAAGCTCCTGAAAAGGGCATTAGATGTTGATTATACAGTGTACCCTCGTATTCTTAAAGTGACTGTAGCTGATGGAAAAATTGTGCATGCCTATGGGTATGTACCAGTTTGTATGAAGACTGAATTCGGAAGTTTTCCAGTCAATGCTATAGTGTTGCCAGATGCAGGTGAGGACCTGATCTTGGGCACAGATTTTTTAGCACACCCAGATTTAGGTGTGGTGATTGATTTTAAAAGGAATGCCATGACGATACAAGGCATTGAGAGAAAGATTGACGTAGTTCAAGTTCCTTCTGTAACTACTGTGCAAACGGTAATGGAAGAAGTAATTAAAGTCAGTGTGGCGTCGACTGATTGCATAAATCAAATTGTTTATCCAAAAGTTTGTCTACTAAAGACAACTGTTGCAATTGTTGCATGTAGTAAAACCTACATTCCATATGGAACAGATGTTTTGATGAAGGCAAAACTTTGGGATCAACATGGAGATGCCACGTTGAACGGAATTATTGTCGAATCAAAGGATTCTGAAAGGAAGTTCAGAATGGAGAAAGCGGTTGTAGACGGATCACAAGAGGAGTTTGTAGTACTAATCTCCAATACCACAGGTTCTGGTTGTCGGTTTGAGAGAGATCAAATCATTGGCTATACAGAATCTATGCTTATTGAAGATGATGATACGTACAAGAAGGTGAAGGAAATGAAAAAGATAAAGGAGGAAAAGGAATATCAGACCTGTATGGTAAAGGAAGGAATGCCTGCATTATCAAAATCTGATTCTGTAGAGTTCTATACTTCACTATGCAAGATGATATCGAAGGCGAAAATTGCGGAAGAGAAGAAAACGGAAGCTATAGAGTCTTTGTTGAGGTACAGAGATGTCTTTAGCTTGCCTGGTGATCCGGCTACTACAACCCCAGCTCTGACGTGCAAGATAGATACAGGAGATGCAAGACCTGTAGCAAAGAGATATTACAGAGCTTCAATTAATAGTTGGCCAGGAGTAAGGCGACATATAAAGGAGATGTTGGATCAAGGAGTGATCGAGCCCTCGAAGTCACCGTGGGCTGCACCCTTGTTCCTAGTTGGAAAGAAAGATGGAACTAGGAGACCAGTAGTTGATTTTAGAGGTATAAACGAAGTGACCAAGGATGATAAATATCCCATCCCGAGAATGGATGACTATTTAGATTGCCTTGGAAGAGCGAAGTTTTATACGACTCTAGATTTGAAGTCGGGATATTGGCAGGTCCCGATGGAGGAGGAGAGCAAGGAGAAAACGGCTTTTATATGCCAAGAGGGCTTGTTTCAGTTTAAAGTGATGCCGTTTGGATTGAAGAATGCACCTGCTGAATTCCAAAGGATGATGGAGAGAATCCTTGGGGATTTGGTATGGAAAATTTGCCTAGTGTACATAGATGATATTATCATCTTCTCGAATACGTTCGAGGAACACTTAGAGAATTTGAAAATGGTGCTAGAAGTGTTGAGGAAGGCGAAGTTGACTCTTAAGCTGGAGAAATGTGAATTTCTTCCCGAGAAGGTGCACTTTTTAGGGCACATCTTGGATGCGAACGGAATTTCTCCGGATCCTAAGAAGGTCAAGGCGATAACGGAATTTCCATTCCCGGATTCTGTTAAGAAAATGCAAAGATTCCTAGGTATGCTACAATGGTGTAAGAAATTTATACCAGACCTAGCAGCACTAGCTGAACCCTTGTACAAATTAACAGGCAAGAAGGGAACATGGAATGTGACGGAGTTGCATTACACAACTTTTGAGAAGCTCAAAGTAGCATTGACCTCAGTACCTTTCTTAAGACATCCAATTCTAGTTGGATCTGCGCGATTCATTCTTCAAACGGATGCCAGTGGAATTGCATTGGGAGCAGTGTTATGTCAAGAGACTGACTCGGAACGTTGGGTGATAGCCTACAATAGTCGGATATTGCGGGCAGAGGAAAGGAAATGGTGCGCCACCGAAAGGGAATGCTTAGCTGTGGTTTACGGCCTTAAAATTTATAAACATTATCTTTTGGGCCAAAAGGTCAGGATTCAAACTGACCACAAACCATTATTATCAATGAGGGTCAACACACAGACTAATGACAAACTCAAGAGGTGGTACGCATTCATTTGCCAGTTTAATCACAAGTTGGAGTACGTGCCTGGCAGACAGAATGCCATGGCTGATTTCCTCTCCAGAAAAGAGGAACCGGATGAGCAGAAAGAGAAGTTGCCACCAAAATGGGAGCTTATCTTTCAGAAAGAAGGAGTAAAATCTCTTGCTGAAGATGAAGTCCTTAACCAAAACCACAAAGTTTTAGTGAAACAACTTCGGGAACTCAGAGGAGATGAAGTGGATGAGGCTGTAGGAGTCTTCACTCCGGTGAAGATGGCCACAGCTTCAGTGGCTTCAAAGTATGGTGTTAGTGATGAGACTCGACTTAATATTTCTCCAGAATTTGATAATTATCGAACACCTGAGAAATATGAAATTGAGGCGGTAGTCACTAGACAAATGGCAAAAAACTTGCAGCAGGAGGAAAAAGGACATCCTCCTGGGCAAGCAAAACCTGTAGAAGAGGTGAAGAGAATTTTTGAACCGAAGGAGAAGGAGTTTGAAGAAGCCCCAGAAATTGAAGATGGTAGACCGAAAGGGCTTATCTCAAACGCCTTGATGTCAAAGTTGCAAGGAAAGGATAAAGATTTAAAAGTGATCTTCGAGAAACTAGGTGCTAATAGTGGCACTAAGTCTCAAAGTAACTTTTATATCGATCAAGGGATACTATATAGAGAGACTTTTGGCGAGGCAGAGGATCAAGTTGTTGTGCCCTCTGTTCTCAAAAAAGTTGTCCTACATCAGTATCATGGAGCAGTGATGATGACGCATCAAGGGTTTAAGAGAACCCTTGCTATTATTAAAAAGCGGTTCTGGTGGCCGAACATCGAGAAGGATGTTCGGAGCTGGATCAGCTTTTGTCCGATATGTCAAATTGCGACTCCAGGAAAGGCTACAATACCGCCATTAAATCCATTTATTCCTAGAGGACCATTTGACATAGTCTCTGTGGATATTGTGGGAATATCTCCCATGAGCGAGAAAAGACCGTATGTGATAGTATTTCAAGATTACTTTACAAAATGGGTGGAAGCAGAAATGATCCCGGATCAATCTGCTGTAACCATTGTGGACAGTTTTCTTCGAAATATTGTGTTCAGGCATGGAACCCCGGTGAAATTGTTGAGTGATAACGGTTCATGCTTTACAGCTGATTTGATGACGTCAGTTTGTAAATTATTGGAGTGTCAGAAGATTTTCACAACTGCCTACCATCCACAAGGAAATGGAATGGTTGAAAGGTTTAACCAAACCTTGATCAAGCAGTTGCGAAAGGTTGCTATAGAGGATTCAGATAAGTGGGACAGATATTTGCAATCTGTTGTTTTTGCGTATAATGCCACACCTCATACCTCAACGAGATGTTCTCCATTTGCCTTATTGAGAGGTCATGAGGCTAATTTTGGCATTAGTATTGGTGTTGCAAGAAACATAGTTCTGCCAATGAACTATGAGGCTTATAAGCATATACTAACAGAAAGTTTAGTAGAAACTTATGAAGTCATTTCAGAGAATATCAGGAAGGCTGCGGAGAGCAGTAAAAAGTTTTTTGACCGTAAAGCAAAAGCTCATGATTATTCCGTCAATGATTGGGTTTTGCTGAAAGTCGATAAACAGAAAAAACTGGGTCTGCCGTGGCAAGGACCGTATGTTGTTACTGATAATAGGAGATTATCAGAGAATGTGCTTGAAATCGCTCACTGGAGAGAGCCGCTGAAAAAGCAGGTGGTATCCGTGAGCAGGTTAAAGCACTTTCGCTACGAGACCGGCAGATGGCTGCAGTCTAACGAAGTGTCATCTAAGGACACGCAGTTTACTGTAGATTCGAAAATTAGTAATTATAAACTGCTGTAGCACGTAGCGCTATTTTTCGCATGTGTGTGTGTGCGTGTGATTACCCCCCCCCCCATATTTTTTCGTCCCGAATTTTGTAATTAGGTACAAATTGTAATTAGTTGTATTTATTTATGTATTTATCATGTATTTATTGTGTATTTTTTATTTTCCCTCGCGTAAATCTTTAAATTTTCAAAAATTCTTGGTAAAAAAAAACCACTCTTCGCAAAAAATCCAAATTCTTAAAATTTTTTCGCGGCTTAAATTTTAAATTTCCCCGAGTCCGAGTAATTTTTTCGGAGGAAATAGTTAGTTGTTGCCCCCCAATTCTGTGAATATTGGAAGAATTGGGAAACCACTGAAATTTTAGGGTGAAAATAGACAAAAAGTAGCGAAAGCGGAAAATTTGTCGATTTTTCAGCTCTTAAAAAGTTTTATCAAAAAATTTTCAAAAATTGATAGCGCCGAATTCCAAGAATTCGAGAATGAAGCGGAAGAAATGTCCTGGCCCCCCAATGGATGCCGGACAAAACAATACCTGGTCACGGACCCCCACGTGACCTACGGTCAGCCGCAGGTGCGGCAAAACAATCAGTATTTTTTAGTCGATGGTAAGCGACCTAAGTTTTTAAACTTAGTTAATCTAAACATTATTTGGGCAAAGCAGGATGTTATAGCCCACGGGTGTCTAGATGAAGGCCTAGACAATTGTAAAAGTTTAGTGGGAACAAATTTGTTCTGTCAACTTGAAAAAGTGTGGCAAAGCTGCCCGTAGCGCAAAATTTGGACTTTTTGCGAAACTACATCATTCCTCTACACACATAGCGAGTTGAATAAATTCGTCTATGTGATGGGGAAGAAGTGGAGCGTAGCAACTAGTCGACTAGGGGTAGATAATTTCAAAATTATTTAAATTTTCAAATTCCATCTTAATTTAATTTTCTACGAATTTCCACATTTTGGGTAAATTAGTAAATATATTTTAAATTTCTTCTTGGAAATTCTTAATTTATTAGTTGGATAGGCCGTTTTGGGCGTTGGATTGAGACGGCATGCAGTCGAATGATGGAAGACGCAGGTGGTCTGTGCGTGTACTCCCGTATAAGGTAGAAGTCGGGGCCGCACTTGTGTTTAACTATCTGCCAACACTAACCCAATATATGTTTGGTACCTTATTGTCCCCTGCTTGCAATTTCTTTTTTTTTCTTTTTCCTTTTTGTGCTTACTATCTGTGGTGAAGGTAGAATTTAACCGATGTTTGTCCGCTTTGGGAAAAACTTTCATTAAAAAGTTGTAAACATTTTGTATGAATTTTTTAGACTACAATGTCAAGCGCATTGTCAGAGTCGGCAAATTGGAATGCTGGTTCGCCACGAATTTCGGGAGATTTCCGTTGGAATTGACGGAACCGAAAATGGTCGAAATAGGTAAGGTGGCCGAAATGATCGAAACCTTGAAGGTGAGTAGGTTTCGAGGACAGCCAATTATCGGGTTTGATACAGAGAAAGTTACTCAAGAGTATGTGAGTAAGGTTTTCGCGACTTCTGGGGTTGATAACCCAAAAGGGAAGGAGTTTGCGAGAGTCATTAGCTTCTCGACGGTAACTGGAGACACCTTTGTTGTAGATACTACGACAATCATGCCGAAGGAATGGACGCTCATTCATGAGCTCTTAGATTCGGACATGCTTCTCGTTGGATACAACTTGGTTACAGATCTGGTCGCCATCTGGAATGTTAATGGCGCAGGTAGAAAGCACCAAGATGTTGATCTAACACCGGAGATCAAGCATAGAGTAACGTCTTCGTATGGCCGTTATTATGACGTAGCCAAGGTAGGAGACCAGTTGAACGGAAGATTTTTGGCAATGTCCAGGAAGTTGGGACTTTGCCCGGAGACCTTTAAGCTGAAAGGGTTGTTCACGGAGCTGTATCTGGCGGATATCGGTTATTTCCAAATCGATTTCCGTCAGAGAGCGCAACCTGAACGATTCTGTAGGCACACGTTGACGCAGTTTGAAATACGGTATTCAGCACTGGACGCCTACTACTCATTGTTGGTTTTCCTAGCGTTTTTCCACTATGAGTTAGCTATGGAAGTCGAGGTCGGATTCCAGTATTTTCCGCATGATTTGATGAAAGCGGATCAAATTCAGATAATGGCTTTTAGGTTGTATAGGTTTTTTAACATGATACATGGTGAAAATTTTCCGCAGACTTTTTGCGGAAGTCCAGAAGTAGAGGAGCCGCAGTCATCGGCTATTTATCACGTGATGAGACAGGAGGTGTATGCCCGTATGGCTGCCCAAATGGATACCTCATTTGGAGGCTATACGGAGTACAGCTTCCCTCATTACGAGTCAAATCCGAAGAGAGGGAGAGAAGTAAGTATACCTAAAGGTATTCATCCTGATTATACCATCAAGGAAAAAAGTAAGAATGTGGACGGTAACGATACGGTAAGTGAGGATGAAGAGTTTGAAGAAGCTTTGTCCGAAAAGCAGATTAGAACTCGAATTACGAAGAAGGTGGTAGATATGGTGAATCAAGGGAAGAGTTTCAGTAGACTTGATGAACCAGTATCTATGGTTTTATACGAGAATTTCCTAAGGTATAGGAAAGAAACGAAACAGTTGTTGGAGATAACATCTCTGGAAGTTGATTACCACGAGTATGAACCAGTCAGAGTTTCGAATGGTAAAGACTCGTATGTAAGACAACACTGGAGTATGGATATCGCTCCTTATTCTGAAATATTGATTGAGGACAATTTTAAGAATTTGGAGTCAGTGTGTAACAAAGTTCCGCTCACGTTTCATTTATTTTGGCCAGCTTGTAGAGAGGAAGCGGAGGAGTACCTTACCTCTCTCCTTGACCATAACTATTTGAGATCCTTTAGCCCTGAGGGAAAGGAACAACTCTTGAAGATGTTGTGGAGAGGAGATAGGTATGGTCAGTACTTATCATTTTTGAATAGTCTTCCAGTAACGGAGGTGCATACGCCAACAAAGGGCGATGTGATTACATGTTGGGGAAATCGTTTCGGATTTTTGCCGATCCGATTTTGGCCCAAGACAAAATCATGGGAGCAAAGACCGGAAGATAAGAGGAAGCATTTGGCGGAGTGTCCACAGTACAAAGATAATCCGTACTGCTATCAGAGGTTTTACTTCCACCAGATAGCTGTCCGAGTTCCAGGTTTGCGATACCCAATAGATATGAGTGAGGACGCAACGAAGGAGAATCAGAAGAAGAGCGTGTTAGCGTATCAACCGGAATACGTTCCAGGTTATGAGCCGCCATTTTTCGAGCCGATATTGCCGTCCGATGCTCCAGGTTTCACAATTACGCATATTGGCGATAAGGTTGTAGTGACGCCGACAGGTAAGCAGCCAGCAGTGCCGGTTACAGGCACTGAGGTAAGCACAACGGTGAGTCAGCAATCTGGAGTTGATATGAGTAGTATGGATCAGGTGCAGGGGATGCAGGCTGAGCCTGTTGCGGCGAAAGCACAGCAACAAGCGATACCTGCAGACCTCAACACCCCCATAGACTTGAATCAGGTAGGAGACGATTTAGAAGTGGACAAGGAGGTCACTGTTGAATCGTTGATACAGCCTGATCAAGAAACACAGGTAACCTCTTTACTAGATCAGACAGAAAGTTTACTTTCTGGAATGGATGTCAGGGCAGAGCAAATGTTGGATGAAAGCAATCTGATAACGATTGCTGCAAGTCCAACAATAGAAGAAATTGAAGCAAGGCTCAGGGAGCGAGCTGAAAAGGAAATTGAAAGGCAGAAAGAGATTTTCGCTAAACAGCTTGCGGAGCAAAAAGCGAGATTAGATCAGCAGCAGAAGCAGCTGGAGCAGGTATTGGCTGGTTTTACGGCGCAGCCGACGCCTCTGGCAGCGCCTACAGTCGTGCAAGCTCCGGCCAAGCCGCCTACTGCTTATCATATCCCGAAATTGCCGGTGCAGCCTGCTAGTACGCAGGTCATCCAACCTGCGGTCAGCAAGGTTACGCCGACAGTTCAAGTAGCGCCCAGAGATCCAAGTATGGACGGTGGTATACCAGGTATGTATACTGCCGAAGAGGTTAGAAAGTTCAGAGCGGAAGGTCGTACGGATGATCAGATTAAAAGATTAGGAAGGAGGAAGTTAGCCCGAAGGGCCAATAGGGCTAAGAGGAGAGATGAAGAAGATGTTATTGAAATTAGTGATGGTGAAGGAGAACAGACAGGGAGTTCTACGTCTGTGGACTTGAAGTTTGCAGGATCTACAACTTTATTGACGGATTCAACCAAGTCCAAGACTGGAACTACGCCGACGAGCCTGATGCCTGGAACCAAAAGTTCTACGAGTCAAGTGCAGTCGACGGTTGCTTCGGCTAAAGTACCTAGTAAATCGTCTGCATCTCAGGTAAGTGCAACGACGAAAAGTACTTTGGCTAAGCCCGTGTCTAAAGTGGATAAGACTTCTCAGCAGAACCAGAGCAGTTCCGCAGGGAAAAAAGTTGTTTCTAAACCCTCTACGTCGGAACCGACTAAATCGGTCAAGAGAAGTAGAGATAAGGAAGTAACTTTGGAGTACCTGAGTTCTGTTTTGAGAGACTACTGGGATGTCCATAAGAAGTTTCCCTTGGTGAAGGGAAGGATAGATTTTTCGACACCGGAGGTGATCGAATTCTTTGCTCAGGATATGCCAGATGATAATAGGAATCAAATCATCTGGGCATTGGTGAATAATGGAGTAGAGGAGCTTTACGAGAACTATGGGGATCACTTTGATGTTCAGGGTGGTTTCCTGTATGATCATGTAAACGTTCCTGAGCCCATTTGGGAGTATATTTGGCTCAAGTTCATGCCAAATTGGTTTCATCATTTTGATGCGGAAATAGTAATGGCAGCCGTGAGATACTTATGTACCATGGTGTTGCTAAAGTTAGAACAGCAGCAGTTGGGCCCGAGACACATTGGTGCAGTGGATGCACGGGCCAAGTCATTTGTGACGGAGAGGTATTATTCTATCTACCTGCGGGGAGAAGGTAGTACTGCATTCAGGGAAGCGTATGCCAACCGAATGCAGGAACACCAACAAACTGCAGTGGATATGGCAGCGAAAAGAAGGTTGTCAGACATGGTTCAGAAATTTTCTGGTAAATTCCAGAAGGCCGAGGATGAGGAGGGGCAACCCTTCAAGATTCCCATTTTAACGGAGAGACAACCTAGAGATACATCCAGGTCCAGGAGCCAGCACTCGCGACAATCGTCTCACTCGCAGGGTCGGCACCAGCCTGGAGTATTCAAATTACCGTATGCAAATCAACAGAGTCAAGGAAGGTCCAGTACCTCAGCTTCTGGAGTATCTTCCGTAAGTTCCACTCAGGGCTCGTACCAGAGGGGAACTGGAGGGGGATATGGCCGAGGCTGGGGTCAGGGACAGGGTCAAGGAAGACCCTTCAAAATGGTTAATCCGCAACCGTATAGAGGACAGGCGATGGGCGGACCCCCTCGTGCGGCCCAACCTCGAGGAGTTTTTGGGGGATTCCTCAGGGGTCGTGGAGCTCGGGGTGGTCCCTACCCTCGCCGTGGTAGCTTCCAATACGGCGGTTATGGTGGCGGCGGGCAACAATAATTTCATATAGCCGCATACTTTTTGGACCAAAATTCGTTATTTCGTACAAATTTTATTTCAAAAAATACAAAATACAAAAACACAAATAAAATACAAAATACAAAAAAATATATATTATCTCGTTTTATTGTTGCTTTAAATTTTAAATTTTTTCTCGTTTCCGGTGCCCAAAAGTTGCCCGGCGAAATTCGTCTTTCCGTCCATCTTATTTCGGGCGTGTACATAGCCCTCGTATTTTTCTCGTTTAATTTCAGGGCCTGAAAAAGATGAAGACGTGAAAATTTTATTTGCATTTATAAAATTTATTTCGTAAATTTGAAGTATTTTATAGAAAATCTTTTTTACTGAGTAGATTTGTATTGGACGGAGCGACGTGGCGAGCGGCCGACCATAGAGGAAGCGCACCTGGGGTACCTCATCACCGAAGCTGTAAAAACCAGTACACGGGAGAAGAGGAACGGCGACGCCCCGGATCTAGGCACAGATCGACGTCAAAGTCCAGGCCGAACTACGTTCGTGATCGTTTCCGGTAGCCTGAAAAGGAGTGCCCTGCCGAATGGATTGGTCAAGGTCGCCGTCACCTGAAGGACCTGGTAGGGGCTGGATCACATTTTGGAGGGGGTAGCCCCAAAAATTTGTTTTCCGAGGGGAAAACTGTTATGCAGTCGGGGCCTCAGTATGAGACTCAGGCTGCAGAAAGGTTTTCACCTCCCGTTGGTTGGTTTTGAGGGCTGAGGGATGTTGAGGTGGTCTCAGGTGCACGTGTTCAGCTTCCGGCGTCGGTGCGCAGGCGGTTGGACGCGGCGAAAAGTGGCGAAAAAAGAATGATATATTTGCATAGGTTTATGCTGCCACTGTTTCGCGTTTTTGGTGTCTTTTTGTCATTGTTAAAAAAGATACGTTTTATGGAGCGACGCCGCCATCGCCTTTTATACAATATTTTGTTTATTATTGTTTATTTGGCGTCGCCATTAGCTACCCAATACACATTGAACCCGTAAGTGTATTGTTTTGTGAGCGTAGAGGTTGGAGTTTATAAGAGTAGGATTGGAGACTTGGGTAGGAGCTCCTGAGGTACGTGCCAAGGTGTTCTGCCTGAGGTTTAGTGAAAGTTCTGGCGAGTATCTGGTGAAACGTCTGGGAGAGTTTTGTGGTTGTTGTTGTTGTTAGCCTGTGGTCAGAACTGTTGCATAGTGTTGACCCCACAGTTGCCTAACATATTTGTCTGATCCACGTCCGTCAGAAATCTTGACTCTTGTCTCATTAGATGTGGTTCAGTATTTTACACTACTCAATAGAACTAACCTTATTGTCCACGCGTTCAAGAACAGTAAATATGCTTCATATTTTTCTAAAACCACGAATTTGTTCCCCTGATGTTCACGTCCTCTTTTCAGCTCTGCTCGACAGGGGATATCCACGGTCCAATAGAACATTTTTTGCTAAATGAGCCTCAGAAGGAAAAAAAGGTGCTCATGCAAATAATAAACTATCTGCATGCGCGATCACCTTTTTTCCTCGGATTGGCTGTACCCGTTGTGGCTACAACTTGAAAATAGGAGAAGCTGGTTTGTGATACATGGAAATCTACTGTTGATACTGCGAATATTTTTGGTTTCCTTAGGTTTATTTGAAAATGAATTTTGTAAAGGCAAAGATGTTATCAGCGTAATGTCACCGAACTACGATCGCTATTGTATGCCTTTTGTGAAATCCATGTGAATTGGAAAATGAGAAAAAATGTTATTATTGACAATATGATTTACACAAAGCTTTTAGGATAGAAAATTTTTTTATCGAAAAATTTTTAACACTTGTCCTCTTTTCATCCCCATGTACCGTCTCTACCCAGCGACGAAAATTTGCGAAAGTTGGCCAAATTTTAATCACCCATAGTTTCGTTAAAAATGAGTGTGCAATTATGTTTTTAAATAAACCTAAAAGAGATCTATTGCCATCAACTTTGTTGCGTTTTGGTAGAAAAAATTCCTCTTTGCGACATATGATTTTGCAAAATATCTCAAAAATAGGGAAATTTGATTATTTAAAAGCATTTCAGAAGAAACGTATGAAACAGGTCTTTAAACAAAAAGCAACGTCTGTCGGATGATCCTGACTTTTTCAGAAAACCTCCAAAAGCAGCACTAGTCGCCGAAGCGGCGTTAGAAGTTTATTGCCTTATTGTATTTGTGCCATGAAGTCGCATTCGAGTAGGCAACACTCTTTTTGTCCGAAAGTCGCTCGTTGCCGCCGAAAATCGTCTAACGAACGAAAAAATCGTGATAAAACTGAAATAGCATGGATTGGAAGAAGAAAACTTTAGATGTTACTGTATTATTTTGTAGTAAAACACGCATATTTGAGTGCATGCATGACTCATCTAAATCATTACAAGATAATACCAAATATAATTACAAAAGTGAACAATTTGTATGACTATAGTGGTGGTGGACGAAATTTGAAGAGAGCTGCAAAGTTTTTCCAAGAACGAACAACCTTATGCACCACTGGTTTGTCGCACTTCAGATCAGCAATCCACATGTAATGATATACCTGATAATTTTTGATGCTATAATGAGGGAAGGTCACTAGGCGTAAATTTCGAAAAATACATGTTAGAGTGCGTTCAAAAGACGTAACAACCTGAGTAACGCTACACTGGTAATTCCACGCCAGTAAGCCTTCTTTACAGTACAATTTGCATAAATATGGCAAACAATCCAAAATTTGTCTATACCTAGTCACAACATGCATTCGATAAACGGTCCTGAAAATTGCAATAAAATTCACACACTCCATTTATTTTGAAATGATCGATGCAGTGATCAAATAAAAGTAAGTTTAATACGAAAAAAGCTATAGCCCGTTTTTTATAAAATGCTTGTAAAGTGAAAATTGAGAAAAATTAGCTCTGTCGCTGAAATCGTTTACACAAACTTTTGACGAAGAAACTTTCTACTCAAAAAATAGTTAAAGTTTGTTCGAGTTTGCCCATAGGTTTTCAGCTCTATGTGACGTACAGTTTGGAGGAAAATCTTAAAAATCGGAAATAGTACTTGCTTTCCACTATTATTATTTAGGAACATTTCAAGAAAAACAGACTATAGTAAGCTTATTATCGTAATCGATGAAACAAATTTTTCTTCATGAAGCGGCAAACAGAACAACCGAAGGTTTTCTCTCAGTACATCGTTAAATGGACAAAATTTCTCGGGTAATACTCAAGTATCGACGCGTTCTGTCCAAATCAACAGTAGATAAAATTGATATTGTTGAATTATTTTGATCTTTCTCCTTCTCAAGTAGAAGCTTAGCGATTTTCTATAGTATAGAATTTTAATTGAGTGAAAATCGCGACCATCGGCGACTGTATAAATATGAACTGAATAAAGTTATAGACGACCGCAATAGAAAAACTCTTACTAAAACATAACATTCCATAGTCTCTTTTTTTGCTTCTAAGATAAGTAAGTCCCACTTCATGTTTTAACGATTTTCTGCTAAGCCATGTATCAAATAGGACTACGAATTTTCGACTGTACTCTGCTTGCCTTGAACACGTTTTTGATTGAAAAATATTTCTTTAAAAGCTCTGTGTTGACGATTTTTAATGGCATTTACTGATTTTGGTCATCATTTCAATTTAAAAGCATTTTATGATAAATCGACCGAAGTTCCGAATTGATACATATTTTTCATCATCAAATGTAAAATGAAACTGTTTCAAATCTTTGCAGATTGTTCAATTCAAAAAGGTCTGTTCCATCCATTACTCCAGCCGTTACCCCGTCCGTTGAAGCCTTTGAAACCGGAATTCCAACCATTCCTTACACCACCGAGAGGCCTTTGATTGGCTAATCGGCGTCTTTCCTGTTGGCGGAAATTGTGTTCCCGGCGTTGTTCTTCGATACGTTGATCGATGCGGCGATGTCGTTCGTTTTCCAACCGTTCTTTTTCGTTGAAAACAAAGTCATTTCGCTTGACCAAAAAGTGTGCAGCGTGCGCCGGCGCGGATGCGGTTGCTTCCTGCTAATATTGAATGGTCTTTGAAAAAAATAGAGCACAAAAATTGGACTGTGATAAATAAAGTAGAGTACAAAGTCGATTTTTTCTAGGTCAGCTTCGCTAAAATTTTCGCCCGCTCAATTTTAAAATAGAAGACGTTGAGGCTTGAATACATTCGACGCAATTTGATTTTTGAAAACCATTTCATAGATCAGATGTGAATTCTTGGTATGAGATTCAACAGCAGACCCATAATGGAATCTCCATGGCCAAACAATGCATCTAGTCGAAAGCGTGGCATTGTTTTGGGTCCTTGTAAAATAGTCTCTGCTAAAATTGGTCCCTTTCGGTTTACTGATCATTTTTGTCCATTTCGGTTTAGATAAGATTTTGATTTAGTTAGACTTAAGTGATGCACTTGTCAAATTTCTTGGCCCCCAGACTTATGGTGAAAATTTTTTTCAAAAGTGCATAGTCTATTCCACGGTCATAATGCAGTCACATTCACATTGCAATACGCACGCAACTTACGATTAACAAAACGCAAAAAATGCACATACAAATGACAGTATCCATGACAAAACAAATTGTTATTCTAACGCAAATTTTGTGCAAAGCAGTCAGTGTAACTATATAAATAGGAAATGAAATTTATAACATATGGAACAGTCGAGTTATGTTTTTTTTCATCTCGAAGGTTGTTTAATTGTGAGACAGTATTATTTTTTGTCTAGATAATGAATGGAATGGAAACAGAAAAACTGAATTTTCATCCTGTGGGCGTTAAGAAAGATCAGAAACAATGGAAAAATTACCGCCGGAAGTGGGCCATTGATTCTTTTGAATTATTTGTGGCGTAAGAAGAAGTCGATGAACTTTGAATGAGTAATAGATAAAATATTGAATTTTATACAAATTTGTTCATCCTAAGAAAATTATATCCAAATTTTAGGAATTTTAAGTTTTCCACCTTCTGGTATTCAGAACCACAGATCAGCATTGCTGCCAGTGCTGTTTCACCTTGCTTCTTTATGTGTATAGGTTAAGCACATCACTGTGTATAGGTTACTCGAGTTCCACTCTCTTTTCCATTTTGGTTCCTGTTGTGGCCCCTCTGTGGGCGCAAAAATAATTTAACATGCTGGAAAAAACTTTTCTCAAGGCATTGTATCAGCTCATACACTTGGTATCTACTACTGACTCTAAAGTGATGTATCTAAGGAATCGTAGGTATTCCGCTGAAAATTTGTCTTGCTCCAATGGCTTCATGCTTAGATGTGGGAAATGATTCAATCTGATTGAACACCATGTACAAATATCAGGTTAAAATTAGTCACAATGATATTTTATGATGGATATTTTGAAAATATATGCACGATATATATCCAGTAGCAGATCATGATGCACGCCTTCCAATTGGCTGTAGGTCTTCACCATGACTTTTTTGAGTAGCTTTGTAATTCATGTTACAGGAAATGATGCTGTTTTTGGAATCCATTGGATGATGTGTCTTTAAAAAATGATTTCCCAGAGTTTGCGGATGACAGAGCCACCAAAGTACTCATCTTTAGTCTGTTTTTCAAAAATTCATCCCAATAAAAATTCAACGGCAACTATTGTTTCATCATGATTTGGAACTGGAAACATGTGACGCAATCAACTAGCATTCAACAATTTTTTGATCGGAAAATTCTAGGGTAGCTCCGTATGATGTGAATGACTTTGACGACAGTACTGATTTTTACCATTTTTTAACTGAAAAGCATTTGAAAAAGTGTGAGATAAAATATCTAACACCCAGGCGTTGATTATATCGTGGTGAAGTATACACGGTTTTCTTTCTAGGTAGTTGATCTGAAAAGCAATACTTTGACAGTTTTAGCCACCATATGTGACATGATTGGAGATTTTTGTCGTACTGCCCTAACCTTTATCATTCTTTTGAAAAAGTACAATCATTTCATTAATTTCATTAATTTATTTTATGAGAAAAGGCCACATGTAGAAATAAAATAAGACTCGAAACGTAAAAACTTCCTATCGCAGACGAATAACCTGAAATTCACTTAGACGTCTATCTCATATATTGTTGACCTGTCTGCTACAGTTGTGAAAAAGGTTTAAAGTCTCATCCAGACAAAAAGAACTACAGTTAATGTCAGGAAACTATGATTCCACCTGAGAATTTGATGACATACGGCCAATAGACAGAAAATAAAGCTGAGATATGTTTGATTAGGCGGATTTTTGGGCGTCTTGCAGTAAAACTGAACGTAATGAGAGAAGAAGTAGATCATGATCATGCGAAGTTTCATGTTCCATCGGATGAATTCTTTGCCAACATGTTATTTCCGCCATCCACCTCCCCATCCATTGCCAAACCAACCGTTGCCAAACCAACCGTTGCCAAAACTACCACCGCCACCGAAGCCGTGATGTCCACCAAAGTTCCCTGCGTGATTGCCACCGAAGCCCCAATGATCCCTGCCGCTGCCAAAGCCGTTCCAAAAACCGCCCGCCCGATTGGTCGCGCCGCCTAATCGGCGCCATTCTCCCTCGCGAAAGTGGCTACGGCGACGCTGCTCTTCGATGCGCTCGTGCTCGCGGCGATGGCGTTCGTTTTCGCGGCGTTCTTTCTCATTGAAAAAGAAATCGTGTCGTTTGACGAGGATGCGAGATTTTTCTATATAACGACGATCTTCCAACTTAAAGGAAAAAGTGAATGTTGAAACTGTTAAAGATGATTTACAGTGCCCAGAAAATTTATAGTCCCAAACTTAACGGGTTATACAGTATCTAAGTATTAGACAAATATCGGTTAGATCGCAAGATGGTAGATCTCAAAAATTTCCGATCGAAAACATATTAAACAAATATCTTACTGTGAGCCTTTAACCCCAAACGCAAAAAAGCAAGATACTAACGAAACAGCTCGTGCTATACTATGTACAATTTTCTTGTGAAGCATGCCTTTCGTTGTTAAAAATCACCGAGATCTTGCTTATAGTAGAGTAGAGAGATTCGTTTGACTTTTGGTGTAAGTAGTCACATCTGATTTTCACAAAAAATATATATAAATGGTCCTTAGGCTCAGGCATTCGAATATTGTCGAATTTCATCTCAAAACTTGTTTGATCTGATAGGTTTCAACGGGTAGACGCTCCAGCACAGTCCTGAATTTGCATCATGTAAATTTTTGTTCATATTCAAAATGATTCTCGTTCTTTAAGTTCATAATTTCGAACGATATTTGGCGATGCAAAAAGCGACAAGAAATGAAGAAAAATTGAGAATGAAAGAAAACCCAATGTATCACAAACTGGAATTTTCTGTCGGCCACGACTGTCAACTTGCGAAAAATCATATTGACTTATGATGTATTGCCAGAAATAAGGTGGACACGTGTTTATTAGCACATTTTTGCTTACCACATAAAACTCCATTGATGCTATCAAGGTAGAAATTATCAGGACGTATATCAGAATCATGGTCACAGCACTGCAGAGTAGTATGTGAAAAATTTTCACGTGTTAAACTTGAATAAAGAACCGAAATGGTCTCAATTGTATTTTATGCCAAGATCCCAACCATGCAAGGTCGTTTAATGAGAACTTGCACTTTGTTGTTTGTCTGGGAACAGAATTTATTGCTGCTAGAAAAACTAAACTTACTTCCATTCTACATTTGACCTGACGGGGAAAATCGAACAGTTCTGAGAAAATTCGCAAAAAATTTATGTGAATAACGGATAAATGCGAATGAGTTTTAGCACATAATGGCTGATATCCTAATGATGTAATAAACAGGGGAGGAGTAACATTGTTTTATGACAGAAAAATTTCAGAAGATCTCTTCCCTAAACGGTTATCCATGATGTTTGTCAGCCTGATTGAGTCATTCATTTCTATGAAATCTTTCATTCGTTTAGCAGCCATACATGATTAAAATGACTCACGTAACTAAGGTTCACACGGCTATGTTTCCCAGGTTCATTTTTAGTACGCTTCATGGCTGTCGAACCATACGTCATATCATCGAGTTGGCAGTCTGGATATAAACGCCATCCCTAATGGAGTTTAACGGACTGAACATCCCTCTGCTAATCTCTGACTTCTAGTTTCTGAGCCACTAGCATGACTTGGAGTTACTATAGTCTGTTTTTTATAAAATGCTTCCTAATAGAAAAGTGACACAAATCAGTACTGTCGTCAAAATCGTTTACATAGAACTCTTACTCTAAAATTTTTTGCTCGAAAAATCTCTAAGGATTAGGTCATTGTGCTCACAAATTTCCAGTTCAATATGATATATTGTTTATCAACAAAGCGTGAAAATCTAAAATACTACTTGCTTTCCACTTTCATTATTTAGAAGCATTTCAAGAAAAACAGACTATAGAATCACCAACTCGTATGGTAGCCATTAGCAGCAAAAAATTGGTGAGCGTCCCAAGAAGTTTTGCTGACATAAGTTACGTAAGTTGCTGCAGGTACGCTCGGCCTCCAACGATGCTCAAATTGTCTGACTTTTGGACCTGACGGGCGAACAGGATCAAATGGGTGTGTCTGGTTGTATCCCGAGAAACATTTCGTCCGGTGCTTCATCTTCTGCAAAGAACATGACTAGCTGCGCCGATCAAGTGTAAAGTTTTCCACTTCGAAGAGTTATTGATATATGGTCGTGACTTCGGTGATTAAAATTATTTTTCCTGGGTTCGTTCAACATTGACGTGCATGAAAATTTTAATTTTCTTTTCACAAGTAAAGTTAAATTTTCTTTTCACAAGTAAATCCAAACAATGGGTTGTGGGCCTGAAGAAATCCGATTAAAGAGAAATTCACACAGCTTCGTATGTAGTCTGCTTCCGCCATATGAATGAAGTACAGGTCATTGACACTGTATTCCAGAAATTTTTGGCATAAATGTGTGTGTACTGTAAACGAGTCTGAATCTGGGCCAGATGCATTTTTTGTGCACTTACTCCCACGGATTCTATCTGATTTAAATGATCTATTCTCGGGATACTAGCTAATGGGAAGGATGCATCATCGATCTTATCACTCATATTTTTGCAAACAATTTCCACGTCGATAGATAAGTCAGCAGGATTCTCAAGTTATATACAGCTTGTGAAATAGTTCCTCCGTAGTAATTTTTTCCAGCACAAAAGTTACAAGGGAAAGAGCATCACAAACTGAAGAGATGACTAAAAAAAGCGTTGTCGACGAATTCAGCCAGAAAACACGATAACTCGTACTAATTTTTGAGTTGGAATGTTTCTAGTGCTTCAATAACGGAAATCAGATTAAAGATTTTATAGAAGAGATAGTTCAAATATTTTCGCTTATGAGAAAGTTCAATAGAAATGATGTTTATGAGGATTTAATGATTGAACGATTTTTTCATTGTTTCTACAGTTGACTGATCACAATTGACATCGAGCCCGGCGTCCAAGACTGTGCTAGCAGAGTTGAAAGTTGATGTGGCACAAAACTGACAAAAATAATAAATGATATGAAAGGCACTTATAGATTACACCTAATGCAGTCCTATCCTGTAAAGTTCGCTCTCAGACTTTTCAAATCATATTAAAGGCGATAGTTCAGCGTAAAATTGTGAATGCATACTTCAATTCACGTAAAGTCACAATGAGTAGAGAAGAAGTCTGATGTATTTCACATTGGGTTAATACAGTGTCTGGGAAGTAAAAAATGAAGTGGCCATCAAAATTTGTTATGCGGGATAATTATGTGCTGATAACAGCTGTGATATGCATTCGAGCAGAAAACGTAAATTCATCGAGCTACAGTATGACAAAGTTGCAATTTTTGTCTCATTTTGTCAAAAGAATCCTCTAACATTATTCTGTGCCGGGCAGACATCAATTGAGCTACCTGTTGATTAAAAGGCTAATGACTATCTTCTACGAAAGAGCATAAATTTATGAATCATCAGAAAGAACAATACAAATGCTACAAGAAAGCAAATTCGTTTATTTACTCATATTTTTATTAACAGATAAAACTGTCATAAATGAACATTGCACACAGGATGCCTCAAACGTATATCATCACATTAATGTCTGTAGTATGTTATCGTAATGAGGGCTACGTATGACAGAAGTTTCAGGTCGGGCTCTCAACAACTTGAGCTACAGCACCAAAGAAATTCACAAACTTTGTTGTGCGAGAGAACGAGGAAACTGAATTTTGATGGTGCATACAACGTAAATTATAGGGGTTTAAGTGTTAATTATAAATCGAATGGTAGAGCAATTAAAATGCTACTAGAAGCCACGTTTTAGGAACGCTAGCTCAATTGATGTAAGTCCAGTACAGAGTAATGTTAAAAAATATTTTTTTGACAAAATATGATAAAAATTGCAACTTTGTCATACTGTAGCTCATATCACAGCTGTTATCAGCGCACAAAATTACCCCGTATAGCAAGTTTTGAAGACCACTTTTGTGACTTCCAATTTGATGGTAGACCTGATCAAAAATTGTGTCTTAAACTTTCCTCACTGTTTCAAGTTTTTAATAACAAGCTTTCGAGTTGAGCTATGAACTATGGTCAGGCCTCTTGAAATGCTTATCAACCGTAGTCAGTCCTCTTGAAATGCTTATCAAACTGGAAAGCAAATATCTAATCTTCTACCATTTTCTGCTTAACCATGAGTCACATGGCAGTGAAATTTTGTGAGCATACTCAACTAAACCTTTTATAATTTTTTGAGTAAGACATTACTGAAATTGAAATGATTTTGAAATTATTTTCATTTCAAATCTACAAGTATTCTGTAAGAAAACACCTTATTTTTTAAATTTAACAGCTTAAACATGCTGGACAAGGGAAACTGAAAGAAGTAGTCTAGCAGAGGAAATAGGAAAATAGAAAACCAGGAATGTATTCACCGAGTGTTACTTGTAAAAAATGTGCGAAATATTCATTTAAAGTTTCATTCAATTTTCCACTGTTTAAAAACTTGTAGGCTACAAGTTGATCCTAAAAAACCTACAGGGAAGGAGACAAACACGCAAGCCGTCAAAGACATGCGGCTGTAAGTTACTAAAGCCGTAGGCATACTTGACCGGTTTTTTTGCGGTCGCAAATTTTGCGGCCCGCAATTGCGGGTCGGTTGCGGCTCTCACAATGGCATACTTTTCCGCGGTTCCGCAAAAATGCGGAACCGGAAAACCGCAATTGTAAGCATAGTTAACCGAAATTTCGAACCGGAAATTATTTAAGAGATGCAAGGTTGTAGGTTTCCGAATCCAAAAGCGTCAAAATGCTTGGGTATGCTCCTAATTGCATGGAAAAGCATCCGTAGGCACATCATAAACGTTTTTAAAAATGGGGAAAATGTTTGGAAAATGAGGAAAAAAATTTTGGGTCCGGTTCTCATGTGAAAAAAATCAACCGCTCTAAAAACATCATGTTTTAAAAGCTTAAAAACACTAAAATAAACCGTCTATGAGCATTTTTAAGCGAAAAAAGACTTTGAGAAAATTGGGGAAAAAATTTTTACCCCTATCGCCATTTGACGAAAAAGCCGGCGGGAAAAACAGTGTTCACCAAAATTCATCTTTTCAGTTTCCGATTCCCGAAAATTTTTTCGACAATGAGAACCTTGCATAAATTTTATTCTTT
This sequence comes from Romanomermis culicivorax, assembly GCA_963922205.1. Lineage (NCBI taxonomy): Eukaryota > Metazoa > Nematoda > Enoplea > Mermithida > Mermithidae > Romanomermis > Romanomermis culicivorax. Next base: position 811,198 of record CAWUHX010000061.1, read on the forward strand.
ATTCCCGAATTTTTCTCCTCAAAAGATTCCTTTGCAGAAAAAAAACACTGGACAAAGCAAATTCTGGAAATAATTGAGTTTTCTAGTTGATAAAGATCAGGTATTCAGTGTTATTCAGCGCGAAACGGCATATACTGTATCAAGTGCGGCTGCCAGAACCGCAAAAAGTACTCCACTCGAGAACTCTTTGCGGGTCGATAAACCGCACTAAACCGCAACCGCATTGCGGTTTTGCGGGTGACTTGCGGGTCGCAATTTTTGAAAACCGCAAAAAAGTGTGCGAGCCGCAGACTTTTTCGCCCGTTGCGGCTAAGTATGCCTAAGGCTTAAAGGTTGTAAACAAGATTCACTGTGAACGACAAGTGATTCGTCAACAACTTGTAGCAAATTGCAGCTGCCAATTGCCGATTTGTATGTTCGGGCTATTATTGCTACTGAATTCTGTAATTCCAGATTGAGGTTTACAGCGTGTTTAATTATGCAATTGCATTGCACTGCATAAGAGTTTCACATGAAGAGTTTGGAAGGATCTTTTATTTTGTGGTTCACAATCATATTTATACATTGTATTGTTTCCAGGAGTGCTATGGAGTCACATGAATTCTCTGGATATAAAAGCCTACAATTGAGACCTTTATGCGGTACTTGTAGCATCAAGGACTTTTCCTACTCGGTACATTGTTCCGTTGATTTATTTCTCCAATTTTCGGAATATTATATCTTCTTTTTTGGTACCGCGGTTTATTATCTAAACTCTTTAGCCAACAGTTCCCGCAGGGGCTACGACGTACCACAATCAATTGGTTCAAAGCTCTTCGCTTAACTTTTTCGTAAACGCCGGTTTTACGACTGTACTCTCAAAACCAAATTGCAATAAACTGCTTTATAATACGTCTTTGTTCATTTTGTTGCCTCCAGATCCTAGAATGCCCAAATTTAATTATATAATGCCTCGACTATCCCACAAATGTGTAAGTCCACATGATAATCTTTTTTTGAACCATCATAGCGCGCCGTTGGACTTCATCGATTTTAAGGAGTGAAGATTTGGTGGAAGTGATGTGATGTGTACGGTAACATATACTATTGCTCTAAGATATCAGCAATTATTCCTGCTCCAATGACATGATTGTCTTTTAGTGGTTTTCTCGGGAGTGATCCTTTTTCCGGGGGATTAACATCCCAGACAGTGTTAATGGTTTTGAAAATCTGAATGTGTCATTTTACTCCACAGATCAAGTTCACTGGAGGAAATCACGCTTCGTTCGTTTCACGTTGAAAGTATGGTTTTTTCAGTTCATTTTCCATGAAACTTTTATCCTGATCTATTCAAATTGCGGTCTCTTCCTAATACTTATAAATCCTTATTATATGTGGAAAATTTTCGGAACTTTTCGAATTTTTGATAAACTGTAATTTGCCTCTCCCACCTTTTTCCTCTACGCTGGACAGAAAATTCACTATCTCCCAATTTTTGAGCAACATTATTCAAGGATATCGGCAAAGTTTTTTACTACATTGTGACTAGGCAATAGATAATGATTGTGACTAGGCTATAAGGTAAGTTTGTTAATTCTCAACAATGGTTGTACCAGTAAGTGCAGCCTGTGTTCCTTCAAGTGCTTGTAAATAAGGGGAGAAGCAAGTAGTATTTTCACCATTTCCTACCCCAATAGGACTTTGTGAGCCTATCCAAACCCAACTCACCTTAACCGTTTTCTTTCTTCTTGAATTTGCAAGCATTTTATAAAAAAAAGATTATATTAGTTTGTTGCCATTCGGATATACAAAAATCTCTGAACATCGCGACTCTATAGAAAGCTTGATTTTAAAACATCCGAGTTTACACTGACACTTTCAGTGAAGCGGTACAATCTGTTTCCGATCGAAAAGCATTAAATCGATTACTGTATGGCGTTAATTTTTACACTGCTATTTTTTGCTTGATCCACGGAATATAGGTCACGTGATGTTGTACTCGTTTTACTCTTTTGGCAACATGTTTTCATCGCATGATTGGAGTATCACGTGACTATACGAGCTGCGATCCGAATTGTTTAAGATTCCGCCAGGTCGAGATGAAAATCACGCGACCTTTGTAGTCCCCAACGTGAATTTTATGCATTTGCCTGACTCATCACTTGACTGGCCATTTTCCATTACATTTTTGTCTCTTCGCAGTCACAAGATGAACTGTTCTTGAATTTTTATGCATTATGCTACACGTTTTCTGATCCTCGTATATGAGGATTGATTGAAATTTATACATTATGGTCATGACTTATTGTGTTGTCTGGACTACAGTTTCTTGGATAGTCGGTAGGATCATGAATATCAGTAATAGAAAATTTTCGCAATAACGAATATCGAATCCAATATCGGAAAAATATTCAATGCTCGAACAGGTCTCGGTGCCATCAAAGAACCTTAAGCTGCAGCTGAGCTGTATTAAAGGCAATGGTATAACATATAGAGTCAAGCTATAGCTTAAGCTGCAGCTCTGCTGGAGCTTATCTCTTTTTGATGCAAAAAATTGAGCTACTAACTCAACAAGTGTTCAGTATCTTGGAAAAGTAGTAGTTTCGAAAATATTGCGCATGAATAGCATGCTCATATTTCACAGTCATAGAAGCTCGTGATTTTCGCCAATCACGTGATTTGACCATCTAAGTGTGTGGTCATAACAAGCTATTTTGACTCATAGTTTTTATTCGCATTTTTTGCATATGTGATTTATATTTTTATTTTTTGCAAAGCTTACGAATGACGCATCTTTGTCTCTTTTGTATGTTTCAGCATAAAAGCTTGGAACAATGTTTTTTCTAGTCACTACCATCTTCGATAAGCTTTTATTTACCCTTGACGCATTTTCTTTAGGCTTTTTGTTTGTCGTTGTACTTTTCTTATTGGTATAGCGGAAAAGTTATCGCTTTTTTATTTATCGAAAAGACTAGACAATTATCGGTGTGTTGTTGCAGCATAGATATAGCGCTATTCGGTGAATCGAGATTTCAAAATTTTGATCCCAAAATATGAATACCGAACCGAGCCGATTTTTCGACAATCAAAAAAGCCACCTCAGGTGAAAATGAGACATATTTATCCAAATAACTATACTTACTTTTGTTCGTATAATTTTGGCATTTTTCAATTTTTTGGTCTACTCCTATCCATCCTTTAAGTATTTTTTTGCTGTCTTATTGCAATTTTATTTTTTTCGCCTATGCAATTCTTAGAATTTTATCTTGTTCTTTGTTTTTTCTGAAATTTTCTTCGTTGTTAGCATGATCATTTTTTTTCGTCTTGATATTTTTTGTAGTTTTTACTCCGTTTTTATGTTTATTTTTTCATTTATTCTTCATTAGAATCTTTTTATTTTCGATTCTCAATTCCGAATTTCTGCTACGTTTTTTCAATTTAATTCTTGGCATATTGATTTGATTTCTTTTTCTCTATGTCCGTTTTTCTCGCAAGTCACGTAACATTCGTCAAGTAACATTAAATATGTGTAAAAATCACATATTTAAAGTTACTTGACGCGTTAGGAACGAAAATGGTATTAATTTCTTCTGAAAACCAAAATTCGCATAGCTACAGAAAAAGTTGAAAATTTTTGATTTTTTCGATTTTTGATATTCACTCCTTTCAACTAATGCAGGTTTAGGTGGGTCGGACATCGTGTTCTGTAAATTTACCCAATATTAGGCAAATGAATGGTCTACGATTTACTTCAGGATTTATTAGTGTAAAGCCCGCATTAAGAATGCAGCAGTGCTCGAAACATCAAATTTTGAGAGCAAAAATTGCTATTTTTAACAAAAATCACCCATCTACTGCTAATCTCAGAAGCACTAAAAATTTTGGGATTATTGCGACCTCTATCGTGAAAGAATCACAACTTGTTGATACATTTATAAAATGAGACATTAGGACAACTTTCGTATGCTAAATACTGAATTAATTCTCATCTTGCATATAAAATTAGATTCGCTTAGTTACAGTATTCAAAATTTTGAAATTTTCACTTTTTTTGTGATTTTTCTGTCTATTTACGAGACTTGATATGCATCGGCCTAGACATAGAGAAACCTTATGGTTGAACATTCATTAGACACGGAATACAATGCTCTATAATTTGGTTTAAATCGTTTTTATTATTTTTCATTTTACACTTTTTAGCAAGTTTTAAAATGTCAAAAATCAGACGGTAAAAATGGTTAAAAAGTTTATTTTCCACAAAAAAGTTTTTTAACATTGGGTTCTTTATTTATCTGCTTTCATTCATCTGTTGTTTCTTTTCGAATTTATTCATTTTTTTCTAGCTTCTACATCTTGCTTTGCGCGAATTTGTCTATTTTCTTTTAAAATTCTTTTTTTTCAATATGTCTTGCTAAGAATCTTTCTCTCTAATTTTGAAATACTTCTCTTTCTTGTTTCTGGACCTTTATCCGTTTTTAGTATAGTGCAGTTTCCATGTTGTTTTTCTCATTTTTCGTTTCTCCGTTTTATTTTTCATCTCTCGTGGTTTTTTGTGTGAATTTTTGTCATTTCCATTTTAGAATTCTTCCCATTATATGTACTCAATTGGATTTTTCTGTTTGTGGTTTCTATTGCCTTTTACCGCTGTTTTTATATACCTTTTTAGAAAAATTTTGTTTTCACACGTCAAGTTCTACTTACGTTTTTTCATTATTGTCGTGTCGTTTTAATTGCTTACGGTTTTTTTTTTTATCTTTTTGTCTTCTTTTTCTGTTGTTTGCTGTCTATTTCGTAACATTCGGATTCTTCCTTTTTATTTTTGGTTTTTTGTGTTCATGTTGTCTTTCCTGATGGCTTTTACTTTCTTGAAAATTTAGAAATTTTGTTTGTTTTGAGTTTATTTTTTTGTTGTTTTCTGCTTTAATTGTTGCCTTCTCTTGTTTCGTAGCTTTTTAATTTCTGCTTGTTTCTTTTTTTGTAGATTTTTTTATTCGCGTGACTCGTATTCATTCCTCAAATAATCAATTACGCTAATAAGTCTATTGTTTTCGATTAATTTTACTGCTTCTATTCTTCGCTTTTTTAATTTTTCTCTGTTGGCTTATGCTTTCTTAAAATTTTTTATTTTCTTTGTTTCTTTCTGTGTTACTTCAATTTTTTCATCTTTTTCGAAGCATCACGTGTTTTTTCTTTTCTATTGTTTGTTCATTCTTTTAGTCTTTCTTCTTTTTGCTTGTTTTATTATCTCTATTTTTCTTTATAGATTCTCTCGAATATTCAATTATGCTAATTGGTTCCTGGTTCCTCATTAATTTTAGATGTAACAATCCACCCGGCGGTCGAGCTAACGACATTTTCAAAGACGGCGGCATAGGTGCTTCGGGCGATCAACAACTTTTGTCCGTACAACAACAACAACAAGGACAAACGGCGTCGCCTTTCGGTAGCCCGCGGCGTTCGAAAAAATGCGTCGACGTCGCCGTCAAAACGTCGAGCAATATTTTTGCGGGTGATACGGATGCCGTCGACGGCAACGGCAATATTTCGAAAGTAAGTACAATGTGCTGTCTTGATTTCATACTACAGTATGACTGCAAATTTTTACGCCAATCGACACATTAATTTTGGACATGCGTAACTTGATCCAAGAAGGAGATCCAGGTTACAAAAAAGAATTCATATCTTGATGACGTCATTGCAGACATATATGAATGTTCCCTTTGAACTTGATGGAAGAAAACTGGGCTGAAAAGCCATAATCCTTTTCTGCGGCCAACAGATAAGAAATGAGCCTAACAGGATTTACGCGTGACGCAAAAAATAATTTGCGAGCAAATTATGCAAATTTTTTGCGGATATCGGTAATGGAAATGGGAATTAAGTTTTCGTGGTGGAAAACGGACTAGCGATGTATTTATATTCAAAATGGATGATAAACCCTTGTTGTTTTTCCCTTAGTTTGTAATTGCTGTTTAGTTCTTTTCTGATTTTACTTATTTTTTTTGTATTTTTTTCATTCTGAGTTGATTGTGCGTTTTATGTTATATTTTTCAAACGCATTCATTGTTTTTTCAATTTTTTTTCTGAGTTTTCTTTTTTTGATTGTATTATACAACAATTTTACATTTTTAGTTTTCTGCTCCTCCTTTTCCGTTATCTTGTTGCTGTATTTTTTTTATTTTTTCCGTAATTGCTACCTGCTTATTATTTCTTTTTTTCGACTTTTTCTTTTGTTTCTTGCATCATTCTTTAAATTACGGTATTTGGATTACTATTTCATTTTCTCCCTGAGTTTTGTGATATAGTTATTGTTTTCTCATACGACTTCATTTTTTAATTTTTAATGTTTTAAAATTATTCTATCTAGGTACGTTTTTGTAATTATATTTTTTTTTGATATTTCCTATTTGAATCGTGAAGTTGCATAATTTTAGATTACAATATGTAATTAAAAGTTTTAAGAATTTTAGTGTTCTGTTATTTTTTGAAAATTCTGATTTCGAAGCAAAAGTCAAGTATGATGAACCAATTTTCTGATTGGAAAAGATTCTGATGTCACGAAAAATATATGTGATTCTTTAATTTATTCGATACTCACTTTTTGTTTTCTTTGTGTTCATTGGATGAAAAAATATTTTTCCCAACACCTGCCACAATTTAAGGCCCGTTGCGCTTCGCCGTTATTGAGTTTGGACACTAAACAACGTTTATTCGGTTCGGCCGATGGAGATAAGTCACCTAAAAAGACTATTAGCGATACTTATCGATCAAATATATTTCGCTCCAGCGAAAATGGTAATTTTATTGGAATACTGAAAGAAAAAGTCAAATTTCAAATTTTTATATTTTCCACCATCGAATTTCAGGTCACTGCGTTCAAGAAAAAGCTTTGAGTAACGGCGGCGATCAAAATTGACTCGCGATCGACCAGATCTAATACTCTCGAAAATTCAAAACATTTAGTTGTATAATTAATCACCAATTAATTAATTAGTTTATGAACTAATTGATTTATCACGCGACCCCGTTTGTACCCAAATATAATCTTTCTTTTATTTTTTCCGGCAGCTTTCGCTTTTAGCTTACGTCCTTCTTGTCTAAATGTGTTTTACAAAATTTCGATTGTGTTCCTATTTTTACTAAAAAATCTTAAAATACAGTTATTGTCAGACAAAGCTGGGCAATTTGGTTACTGATGATCGAGTTCTGTTTATACATATAGTCTTGTTTTTTGTAAAATGCTTCCGAATAGAAAAGTGATACAAATCAGAAATGCCGTCAAATCGTTTACATAGAGTACTTACTGTAAAATTTTTCGCTCGAAAAATTGTTAAAGGTTAGGTCGGATGTCCACAAGTTTCCAGTCCTATGATATATTCATCTGAAAATGCCAGGAAATGGCAAAAAGGAGAATATGTTCTTCCTTTTTGCTTGTTTCACTGGCTTAAAAGTTCGATATTAGGCCTCCCCATCATTTCATTTCAGCAAAATTCTCACTGAAAAAAACTTTCCATTTTCTGAGAAACATATACGCGCCCAGTTTTTTAGTCATTTCTGAAAATGCCTCTGCGCAAAAATGGACAAATCTTTGAAAAATTTCAGTATCAGTTATTAAAGTTGATTTTTACAGAAGAAAAAACTTTGGTTTAATGAAAAACCCGAAATCTTTGTAACTAATTTTGTGCCATTCATTGTTAGAATTTTTCATTACTGTATACAATACAGTGGCCTATACCTTGTTTCCGAAAAGCAGGTGGTGAACCCACAGTATTCCTGATTCGCAAGACAACGAATTTACACAATTTGAAACAAATTCGAAAAATTAATTGCTGGTAAACAGCAAAATTTTTGTTGGCGGCGTTTTTTGGGAAACTGGCGAACATTATTTGAGTAAAATTAGCTAAAGCATAGTTTCAAATAAGTTTAAACTAGCATTAATCGTATTAGAAATTTAAATTCCCGCGTTTTAAACTCAGAAAAAACAATACGTGTGAATCAAGAATACGGTGAGTTTACAACCAGGTTCTCGGAAACGAAGTATAGTATTATGCAAAGCATACATGCACGTGGGGGGGTTTGGGGGGGTTTGACCCCAGCAGACTTTGATTGACCCCCAGCAGATTTGACCACCCCAGCCATGATCCAGAAGATGACAAAGGAAAATGAGCAAGTGAGAAGAGAAACTCATCATAAAAATAGGAATCATATTGTAGTTGAACAATTTTTCTAAATAAAGCATACTTGAAGTCCAAAAAAGTAACATTAAAACTTTAAAAAGTGCAATGGCAAGTAGTTTCCCATATCTGACTAATATAAAATAAAGAAAATGCTGCTTGGATATTACAAGACCTATCGAAGATCTTTTTTCGTTATCAGGAACAAAAAAATTTGTATTCCACCCCCTGTCCTAGCTGACCCCCCGCAGAATTTCTATGCTGTGCAAGTATGATGCTCAGTGAAATATGGGACAGGGAGAAACATATTCATCTTTTGCCACTTCCTAGTATTAGATAATGGTTATTGTTCTGTATAGTTTTTGTCAATTATAGCACTTTTTTGTACAAGCCTGTAATGAATTTTATACATGCAGTTAGAGGCATCACCTGTGTTCTATCATGAAAACGAAGTATGCATTGTACATACAGTAATCATGTAGATTGTAAAAATTGCTACAAGGCAAGCGAATTTCATGCGCAGAGACTTAAAAACGTTTTGTCTTTTAAAAAACTGGGCGCGTATATGTTTCTCAGAAAATGGAAAGTTTTTTTCAGTTAGAATTTTGCTGAAATAAAATGATGGGGAGGTCTAATATCGAACTTTTAAGCCAGTGAAACAAGCAAAAAGGAAAAACATATTATCCATTTTGCAATTTTCTGGCATTTTCAGATAAATATCGTACTTTCAAGCTCCATTCTTTACTGAAAAAGTGTACGAACGCCACTAAAATATGGCGAATTTTACATTTTTGGCATATATCACTCATGAAAATTTTCAGTGTACGTTGAGATATTTCGAAAAATAAAAATATGCATCAGGGAAAACAAAATACGCTCTTTGCAACGGCGCTACTTAAAATCGACGAATCGAAAAAAAATTTTTGTAAAAAACATTTATGCAAGTTTCTAACGCACTATACATTTTTACAAAAAACGAATATCAAAACTGGGGGGTAGAAAAAGAAACTCGCTTCAATGGTACAACAAAAGATCTGAAAATCGCAAAAAAAATTTTCAAATGGACATTTTCGCTTTGTTTACACTTTCTTTACACTGCACATACTAGATGTTGAAGTGGTTTACTCTGGACATTTTACTCAGCTATCGAACAAAAAAGGAATTAGCTTTCTACGACTTGTACAACTCGAGATATTTGTGCGGTCATCTACCCCAACTCGGTAAAATTTGCATATTTTCTATGATAATTAAGTTTACACTGCAAATTTTCAAACCGCTAGTCTGAGTCTTGTACAACTCGAGGAGCTGCATCCAACGGAACAAGAATCGTCAAGAAAGACTAAATATTCGCAAAGTTATTACTGGTCGGAGTTTTGAGATTTTTCTTTACACTGAAATAAGGTCGCATTTGCATATTTCGAAAAAATTTTGTGGTGGTCCCGAGATGTGACCCTACCGAAGATATTAATACCACAATCGAGCTAATCGGTTAGAATAATCGTTAGTTATGAAAAGGTGGCAAAACAGTACTCTAATTTGTCTCATAACTTTAGCTACAGTATGTCTAGAGTATTCTAATAGGTACCACATTGTAGCCCGCATCGAGTTCTCTATTCTTGTTAAATTTCAGCTTTGAATGTCTTATAGTTTTTTAGAAATCTTGCCTTAAACGTGAAAATCGGCTTGCCCGAAACGAAACATATTGTAGTCTAGCACTAACGTGCTAGCTACGATATTGCTTATCAGAAAATCTGGAATACAACTTGCTTTTTATTTTCATTATTTAGAAGCATTTAATGAAAAACAGACTATAAATCTCTGAAATCGCCAACCGGTCTAGATCCCACTTCGTATGTACGCTCGGAGTTGGTGGATTCTGAATTAGAATTCTAAATCTGAATTAGGACGACAAGTCATACGAACTCGCACTTGCTAAGCTCCCAAGCAAATTTTACTGTGTCGCACAACTCGTCCATTCATCACGCAACGCAACGCATAGTCAGTGTTGCCAAGTTAGGGGTTTTTCCCCAAATCTAGGGGTTTTTGAGGGCGTTGAGGTTTTTTTAGGGGTTTTTTGTTTCAGGGTTTTTTAGGGGTTTTTTATTTTTATTTTTGAGGTTTTGGGGGTTTTTCAACGAATTGGCTTGTTTGAATTTTGTGTGCTTGATGGAGAATTACTGTATAAAAAAAAGAAAAAAGCGTGATGAAATTGAAAAATTGAAAACTGAGATGAATATTGATTGAATAGTCTGACCAGTTTGTGTAATTTACAATTGAATTAGCATGTTTTTAGCTTAATTACCAAATTTTGGCTTTTGGAGCAGCGTGTTTTTTTTCCAAAAAATTTCCTTAAAGTAATAATAAAATTGAATGAATTTAGGGTAAGGTTAAGTGGGGTGACTTTGATCAGGAGCGACTTTGATCAGAGTATGGCATTTGATAATTATTTGAGATCAGCAGGTCAGTTTTGCTGTGTAGACAACCTCTTACTCTTGATCATTATCATCAAACTCAGCCGAGAATTCACGTTGGGATTGAAGTCTACTTTTTAGCTTTCAACTAAGCAGGCTTATTATAAGTATGGACAGTGTTTTTTTCGGCACAATGCAGACTTTTTAGGCTTTGTGCAAGACTTTTTTTGTGATTTCTGCAAGCAAATATAAAAAAATCCATAGAGTATTACGGTGAAACACTAAAAATATTTTTAAGATCGAACAAATGTAAAAAGAAAATACACCAAGATAGCGAGAAAAAAATATCTAGAAATTAGACAAGGTTAAAAAAACGGAAATAAAACAGAACGAAAGTTTCAACGTAATGTAAGTTCGGAATCTACAAACTACTGTAAAGACAAGTTCGACTAGTCTAGGAAGCGCAGGTTACAAAGTGTAACGAACTAACGTGCTAGAATTTGGAAAAATCGATCTTCATAATTTTGTTCTTAAAACATTGCAGACTGGAAGAATTGATAGCTTCTGAAGGAAGGTTATTCCATATATTGATAAACCTGTTACAAAAATCATATAATCTCAAATTGGTTTTAGCTTTGCTAGTAATGAGCTTGAAATCATGTTGGCGACGAATGTTGTCATTGGAGTTTAGCGTAAAGAAATCATTTTTGACAATATATGTGTGATCCCTGATAATTTTGTACATTAAAGAAAGAGCAGCTATTAATCTGCGGGTTGATTTGTACCTTCTCCATAGAGTCAACTTTTTAGAGAATGCCTTCTTAATATTTTTAGGATAGCATATTTTATTTGATCAGGTTTTAAAATGTAGTAAAAAAAACTATAAATTCGTTCAAATTTAACATTGAATTACACATTTAATTTGCATTTTCCTACATATATTCACTATTATTCTATTGTAGCAGGCAGTGCTTTTCCCCCAAATCGTTCTTTTTTTGGAAAAAGTTTTAGAAGAAGAAAAAAATTTTGGTTTCTTTCCCCATTTGGGGAAGAAAATTTGGGGGGATATGATACACAAAAGACGCATTTTGGTGAATTTTAGAAGATCATAATCTCCAAATTTTCTGGCGCTTCGTGCCCGTTATAACTTCAATAATCATTATTATGTATTACCTAGCTCAAGCGCAGCTTTTAGCATGTCTACCTTCACTTATCACTTTATCTATATAATAGTTGTCATCATCTTAAACGTATTATCTTATGTTTGTTTCAATTGGTAATCTTCATTATTTTATCTTGATATTTAATGAAGATTCGCATTTTTTCCTTGGCACATTTTTTGAGAAAGATCGATACATCAAGTCTCTAAATTTTTTGAAGCGACTATTCTTTTCTAAACGTGAAATCAATTCAAAAGCTTCATGGAAGTAGTTTTCGGAAATTTCTACTCTTCTTACTCATTTCTATTCGACCAAGTTCATGAGAGTTTATGTATAAATTACTGGTTTCGAAATTTTTCAAGTAATAAAATTCTAGAAATTACAACTTTTGAGCACAAAATTCGAATCTATTTCTTGAAATAAATGTTTGGAAAATTGATTTTCCAGCGTCACAGAATGTCAATGCCCAAAAAATTTTTCCGGCGCTTAGCGCCGGAAAGATTAATATCTTTTTTCGGGCTCTCACTTGACATCACAGAGGACTTAAGCATCGATTTCTCATGTAATTCAAAGTCAGTATGCTCCTGGATAGTTTGCTGGAAAATTTGTTCCACAATGCTTGTAGATTAGACCTCGATCAAACTCGAAAATTTCAATTTTTCCCTCAATTTTGATAAATTAACGGCTCTAAAAACACCAGAAGGTTTGAAAAAGTTCAAAAACACATAAGTAAATATGGGATCTGTAAGCATTTTTAAGCGAAAAAAACGACTTTGGGAAATATGGAAAAAATTTTGCTGGGTGCAGAAAAAACACTGAGTATGGATTAGAATTAGGATTAGGAGGCTTAGAAATTAGAGATTTTGTGTTGTATTTGTGCAAGCACTGCGAGCTGAAGCTGGCTTTGTTTAAGACGCTTCTAACTAAATTTGTGAATCTTTTCAAAATTAAAACATACATGTTTAATTTAGTTTGAGCTTTGAAGTTGGAAACCCACAATTTCCCAACAGTATTGTTGGGCAGTATTCTATGTGTGCGATATGGCTTGGCTTTTAGGAATGAAAGTTGTAGCTCTTTTACTGTAACAAAACCTATGTTCAAAAAATTTACGTCGGGCATTCAAACAGTTTGGTGCAGCAATCGGCTGAATGTGATGAAGACGAAATTTTGCAGCTAGCAGCTGAATAAAGTTGTTGATTCTTGAAAAACTTATGCTTGATTTATTTTTTCATCTATGAATCGAATTTATTCCATGTTTTCAAGAATTGGGGTTTTTCTAGGGATTTTCAAAAATTTTTGAGGTTTTCTAGGGGTTTTTTGGATTGATTGAGGTTTTTTGGCGGAAAAATTGAGGTTTTTGAAGGTGACTACTTGGCAACACTGCGCATCGTCCCACCGGCAGGTTTTTTTGCACACAGCAACCAAATTTCGGGCTGTGCAACCAAATTTTTTTTTCTGCCAAGTTGCACGGTGCAGCTTGAGGCTTGACTGCTTATTTGATTAGTTTTTACGGTTTTCTGTCCGGAGTTTATGCGTTCTAAAATGGAAAAAAGTGAAAATTTTTTTCAATTTATTTTTACTTTTTTAAGGTAAATTGGGGAGACTTTGATCAGGGACAGCAAAAATGACCTGCTGATCTCAAAATGCCATGCTCTGATCAAAGTCGCCCCACTTTACCTTATATTATTCTAGTGCGCGGTTAGAAAATGTCATTCTAGTTAGTACTTACAGGTTCTAATTATCAACACATTATGGATAAATGTTTGATCCTGTAAGTGTTTTTTGACGAATTTAATGAAAACTAACATTTTTCTTGGTCATTTTCTTAAAATCTTTTTGTGATCTTCACAAAAGTTTTGACTTTCATGTGATTGAAACATTTTGAATGTAAGATAATGCTAGAAATTCTTGCCGGTTGAAAATCAAAATTCTTAGTCGCTTGCCTAGTTTTTGAATTTTAGTTTGTCCAACCGAAAATTCATTATAAATTCACTGAGAAATAAAACCTGTCTGGAAAATAAAAGCTGGAAAGATTCATTTTCCAGCGTCCTAGAACATTGAAATACAGAAAAAATTTTCGGCGCTACGCGCAGAACAAATCTCTTTAGTCGTCTACTCATATTAATATTTTCATTTTCTCTCCAAAAGTCAAAAAATTACGTTTTAAAAGCCTAAAACCGACGTGCATCGAATGAAAGACAAGAAAACTAGTTTGTGATGATTTTTCGATAAAATTAAGCAAATTTATTGATTTTATAGTGAGTGAGCAACCAGTAATTTATCAGTGCAACCAAAATTTTTCCCCAAGTTGCACATTGCAACCTGGCCTGTGCAAAAAAACCCTGCCCGCCGGACAGGAAGCCAAGCGATACCTTTAATTGGGGGGAGGGGGAATGTATTCAACACCATATCCAAATGTCTAAGCCCCTCCAAACTCCGAAAAATGTCGAAAAAAGTAGCTTTTTTTGTCTTTTTGGAAAAATTTTCTGTTTTTTTCGACTTTTTGGGATTGGATCAGTGTTTTTTTTGTGCATTTGGCACAAAAATTTTTTTCCACCCAAATAAACATACTGAAAACCTTAGAAAAATTTTATGTAAAAAGTTTGATAAAAACATAACTAAAGATACTTTCACTGCTCTAATTTGCATAAAAATCGGGCTTTTTTACATTTTCTACTCTATTTATTTCTAAATTTTTCCTACTCTATTTTATCTAACCATGCCAGTGAGATAAGAAAAACAGACCGAGAAAATGGTTTATATGATTTGGAATGAAATCGAATGCTGCGAGAAGTCATATATTTTTTTAGAATTTGTCAGGAAGTTTTTATTTTTCTTCAATTTTCGGCTACGAATTTCTTCCTAACAACGATATAAAGATTATATTAAGAATGTCTATGAATGTCGCGTAAATTTTTAGTTGAAAAATTGTGCCAACAATGTCAATTTTTCTGTTCAAATCGGACACCAAAAATAAAAATTTCCGTTCTGAATCCCACTGAATGAAAAGGATAATTTAACAATTTCTATTCTCTCACCAGTCATTGGCAATCTCAAGGTCTGTTGCGATAATACAAATATACTTTTTTAATGGAATTCGCTCGCGTTCGAAACAAATAAAAGTAGTTAACGTTACTTACTGACTCGGCTCAAAGCGCCGAGAAAATTTTGCGTATGCAGCCCCTGAAATAACTGAAATCAAGGAAATTCAGTCTTGAATCGGTTAAAAATTTGTGCCAATTGGCACAAACACTCAAAATTTTTTGTGCCATTCCATATTTTTGTGCCAAAAACCATGTTTTGGCACAAAAAAAAAACACTGAATTAGATTTATATGACTAAGTATACCATTTTTTCTTCAAATGAGGTCTTTTGAGGTTGGAAATGAGAACAAAATTTTGGTATGGTTCTTATTGTGGAAAAAATTTTGAGGAATTCAAAATCGAAATTACGTATTTTGGTGAACTTTAAAAGGTCAAAATCTCAAGATTTTCCGGCGCTTAGCGCCATTCATGGATACACGGTACAATATTTATTATTTTGTGTCAGGCGTGCCTTTAGCATATCTACTTCCACTTACTAATTTTACTAATTACCCATATCAGTTTCTATCAATTGAAATACATGTTCTCATTTTATAATCGTTAACAGTCAGTATTTCGCCAAAAATCGAGATTTCCCATCTATACCTGTAAGAGGTCCGGCCAGTTGGGGGGAGGTAAACCTAAAACTTTGGGGTGGGGGTCCCAAAATTTCCAGAATTTGGGAAGGGGTCGAAAAAAACCTGAAAAAGTCGAAAAATTTTGAAAATTTGGCTAAATTTTATAATTCGGTTCCCGGCCTTGAGCCTAATTATTGTATATGAGTTGTTTGTTAATTTTGAGCATGGATTTCTGTGACTAGTGAGTATAGACATCCATTTTTCCTTTAAAATTTTCCTTAGGCTTAGGCTTAGGGTACAGCAGCTGCGCCCGAAGGGCCCAGCGCCGTTGAGGCTCTTCCAAATGAAGTTGTTAGTTAAAATAGTATCAAGGGTCTTAAAGGAATATAGTGTTTATACTTTCTGGTGAAATTGTGTAGTGGTAAACGCATTAAATCGATAGGCTGGTGAACCAGGTTCGATTCTTGAAGTAATTAGGATTTTTCTGTAGTGACAAGGAGTATGTGACATGTGTGCAGGTTTTATCCGGGTTCCTGAATGCCATGAGCCCTCGATTTTCGAACTGATCTGGGTAGCTGGCATCTTAAGGAGTCCGAAAATGCCAGTTTGGACCATAATTGGAAAGGGAACCGACTTGTAAAAAAGTTCCGAAAATTTTCCCCAAGGAGCCCAAAAAAAGCCACTTTTTTCCACAATTTTTCATAGTTTGGAGGGGGGGATTCCGACATTTGGGTATAGGATTCGACCAAATTGGGGGGTCCCTCCAACCCCCTATTACGTATATATGTTTTCATCACCTCTCTCAATTTTTTCTCTCGGGCTTGAAACTTTTCTAACGTTTCCAACCCCCCTGCCCAGAAATCGTCGGCCATATAGCTAGTCATTGGGTGATCCCCCTCCAGAATTTTCCAATCCTATGGCTGGTCATATGGTAGTCACTTGGGGCCCCCACACTTTTGGTTGGAAAAACACTGAAAAAAGTCAATTTTTTGATTAAAATTGTCAATTTACAGTTTTTAGACAAAAATTACATTCGAACCGTTTTCGGGCTTTTTTGTTGAAAAAATCAAATTTTTTCCTTCAAAGACCCCTCCCCCTAAAATTTTGGGAATCAGATACCCCCGGCCCCAAAAAGTCGCCCATCCCCCAGACCTCAGGGCACCGTTACACGTATGGTATAGAATTTTTTGCATTTCTTCCCATTTGAGAAAGGAGTCGGCGGGGAAAAACAGTGGTGCGAATCGTCAAAAAATTACGTTAGTTTATCGTTTTAGCCCAAAAAATCTAATTTTTGATCAAAAAATTGTTATCTTTCTTTATTTGTAGTCTACTGAAAGGTATTGTGGATGTCAACAAAACAACTGTTTTGGGATCGAGAGGTTTGATGACAACTGCTCATACGAAAAGATTGTCTTGTTTTTGAGATCCCCATTACAATCCCTGTCAAAAGCAACTGGTATGATTTCAGTGCTTGTTTGTTAGAGTTTTTCGTCGAAATAGGAGTTTTTGGGACTAAAAAATGAAACTTTTTAGACTTTCAGCTGAAAAAGGATCAAGACGTTCAATATTTGGCTTAACACTTACCTGAACCTTGAATCCGAAAAAAACTGAATGTTATGTTTTTTAAATTTTTTTGATGATGTCTATTTGCGACAATTTACTTACTTGACTTGTGTTAGAATCATGAAAACCAAAAAATAAGAAGTCAGAAACAAAACCGTCCGAAGAGAATGTCAATTTAATTTAGCATGATACTATGATTCTTAATGAGCCGTGCTTGAGCTCAGTCTGGATGTGAATGAAAATTTTTCATCGTAATCTCTTAGAATTATTTGATTATGAACTTCCAAAACGCACCCGGGTGATTTAGAAAACAATTGAAAGATGCACTTTGTTTGCGCAAGATAGACTTCTGACGTAAGAAAAAAAAGCTGCATTTTCTTCACTCACTTTTCTTATCTTTTTTGGCATCTTAAATTGTCCAGATGTCGAGAAAAGGTCACTTTTTTACCAAACCTTCACTTCTAATTTTATCTTTTCGTTAAAAATAGCGTCAAACCTTCGATCTTGTAAAATTTTCCCGTTTTTACATACAGAACCTTAATAACCTCATGGTTTTGGATCTTGTATATAAAGTACGGTCGACTGGTTCGATTTTATCATCATTTAAACTTTGCCGTAAAATGTCCTGTTATAAAGTTTCGACCGATTTAAAGGATTGTTTAAATTTTTTGAACAACGAACGTTCATCGCCCGCAAATTTTAGTCATAAATTTAAAGTTGTAGCGCCAGCAACGGGTAAAAATACTAATTGTTTCGAAAAAAATATTCGAATTTTTCTTTTTTTCGTTTACAGGCGAATTATTAGTCAACTGTAGCGCTTCGGGTGAAAAAGACGTCGACCGAGCCGTCCAACAAGCGAAATTAGCTTTCGAATCATGGTCGAAATTATCCGGGTTGGAGCGCGGGCATATTCTACGCAAAGCCGGCGATCTTATAAAGGTGACTCTTGGGAGAAATTCTGTCGTTTACCCCTGGAATCGCCTACAATTTTGGCGCCACTTTTCTACTTTGAACACGTGTAAATTTTCAGCTGAGCTTCAATATGACCTACAAAATAGCTTAAAACTTTTGAATTTTCTGGAACATGCTTGCAGCATGACAACTCTCTACGAGGCATGCGCACGGCGACTTCAAAAAATCTAGATGGCAAAAGTTCTGCTAGGAATGCGTGGATTGGAAATAAACATCATTTTTTCTTCATTTTACTTTTTGGACGTGGAATATGTCCCATTTTCGTTCATTGACCTTCACTGCCTAATGGTTCTTTTTAGACACTCTTAAAACCTTTAAAAAAGATAAATTGAGCTGAGAATTGAAGAATCCTTTTATAGGAGGCTAAACTTTGATAAAAAATTACGTTTTTTGAACGAAAGTTAGCCGGCATCTCTGAACTGAATAAGTTGGAAATCGTAAGGTTTCCCTAAACAGACCATCGTTTGAGCTTTAAATTGGATAAAATGTGTTAAATATACTAGTAACTCGAGAAATTTCGGATAATTAAGAAAGCATAGCAAGAAATGATATCTATAGTTAGTAAATGCCGGTGATTCTATGAACATACATAACAGTATTTTTAAGAATGATAAAGATACAAGCAGAACTTCACTACAGGAATACCATTACAATAGTTTTACAGTTATGATAGAAAGTAATATATCAGGAAGTGGCCTGTTAGCTAGTTCTATTGTACGGGATTTTTCTCTATAGGAAAACGTTAAGGATTTGGCTCGATGGGAAGTTATACATAATGGAAAACCTATCTACGAAGCAGAATTCGATTTAACGTATGCGGCCGATACGTTGATTTATTACGGAGGATTGGCGGCTGCTGTTCAAGGTAAATTTTGGTGCAATTTTGAATTCTGACCTCAATTTCCCAATTTTGAGGCCCACAAAAAGAGAATTTTCTGTGGTGTTCATTATTTGCAAACGATCATTTCGTGAAAAACGACAAATTCGACAAATTTTTGAGCACCGAGGTTGTGGTTGAAAGGATCAACCTCTGTTGGATTTTCATGATTGTGGTCAAGCTTTTAGCCAGGAATTTTTTTTGGGAGGCACACATTTTTTCTCTCTATTTATTGTAACATTGACATTTCTGACTTGACTTTCTCTTGAAGAAAAAACCAAAGGTCAACCTCTGCTTCTGTTAATACTTGGAAAAATTTCGGTGGCATGGCCTTCCACAACCTCTCCTGCCTACAGGCATGGATGTGGTTTTTTATGATTCGGGAAAACGTTAGAGAAAAGAGTCGGGGGATTTTTACCTCAAAGGCAAAAAAAATCGTTCGAAAAGTACATCTTGTGCATTGACGACGCGTGGTGCTTTAAAAATTGATATTTTTCATTTCCGAAATGAATTTTTTGCCAACAAATATTTTTCAGTTATTTAGTTCAAGGTGACACATTTCCCCCGCTCCGTATGAATGTGGCCTACAGAGCAAATGACAGAGTAAAAATGAAATGCATATACTTGAAATTTGATCCAGCTTAAGAAATTCAGAGTTGAAATTTTTAAGCTAAATTTTGTTATATTTGTAGAACTCAAAATTGACACCCAAATGTAGAGTTGATGAGTCTAAGTTTAATTTTGTCAGTTTTTCTAAAAGCTCAATTTAAAAATTTTATATTCAGACGTGGTAATTGTATTGTGAATTTTTCAATTTTCTGGAATTTCTATAGAAGTTTGAATCTGAATTTAACTTACAATTATATAAGGCTGGTCTTCAGTCTTTTAAAGTCTTTTAAAATTTAGAATTTGTTTTCTTGTATCTGTCAAAATTTTGAATTCAGTCTTTATTTTTGAAAGAGCGACTTTTAATCATCTAAATTCGAAAGCTTAGTTGAAGTTCTTAGCGCTTCAGAATTCTGAAAAAATGTTATATAGAAATTTAAAGTTCTGGTCTATATCTCAGTCATTTTTTGATGGTCTATGTCCAATTCAAAAAATTGATGTCCAAGCATTCTATTCAAGGTTCGCTTGCAAACTGTAGTTTCTGAATTTTTTTGATCGTGTATCAGAAATATGTTAGAATAATTTGAACAGTTTTTTCGATAATACTGAAAATTCGATATTCAGTTAAAGTATTGCTTTCTAGATCAGCTCGAAATGAGTCGAGATAATGTCAAAAAGTTTGAGGTTCATCACTATAGTCAAAATTCAACTGATTTATTAGTCGAAGCATGTTTATTCAAAATTCATATATCGAATGTGGGAATAGTTCAAAAATTACCGTCCAGAAATGCGAATTTAGCTCTGTTTTTAAATTTTCTCCGTTTTTTAGGCGACCACATTCCAATGTCGGGTGGACAAAGTTTCGCCTACACGAAACGTGAACCGTTGGGCGTCTGCGCAGGCATTGGCGCCTGGAACTACCCTTTCCAGACTTGCAGTTGGAAATGTGCCCCGGCCTTGGCTTGCGGTAACACATTGGTTTATAAACCGTCGCCGTGGGCGCCCATTACGCCCGTGCTTCTGGGCGAAGTTTTGGCCGCCGCCGGTTTACCTAAAGGCGTATTCAGCGTTGTGCAGGTATATATATTCACAAAAATACTGCAAAACTATTGAATTTTAGTTTTTTCAAGCATTGACTTCGAAAAAAGCTGCAAAATTATTGACTTTGTGTTTTTTTTCAAACATTGATTTTTTCGCAAAAGTTTTTTCGTCTTATTTCCGAAAAATTCAACATACAGAACTCAGATTTTTATTATGTTAAAAATGAACTTTCTCAAATTAATTAAAGCTAAGAGTTGTCGACCTAAAATCGAAAATTTAATTGAAAGAGGAAATTCTGCTTCAGATGAGAGTGCAAATTACATTCAGAAGATTGAGGTTTGAGAAATTGAAGTCTATTCAAATTCTGCTTTCTAAATGATATTGCAATTCTTCATTCTAATCTTGTAACATTTTGTCACAGAAGTAGAATATTACTTCCATTTGTTACTCGTCAGGAAATGTTGTGAATAAAATAAATTTCCGGTTTTTTCGGATCCAAAATTTTAATTTTCGAACCAATTAACCCACGTGTTCTAAGAATTTTACGGTTGATGAACTAGATTTGATTATAATTGTTTTCTTAAAACCAAGGTTTATCGAATGAATTTCACAAATTTTAGCCAAAAAATTCGTATTTATAATGCACGGGAAATTCCCGAAAAGTTCCACCTTGAAATTTTCTGACTTGAATTTTAAGAAATTAGAAAATTTCAGAATTTTAACGAGTAATATGCTTCCAAACAAGAACTTGAAATTCTTCAACACAAAAAAATAGTAAATTAAAATTTTGACCGTGACAGAAAAAATTCGAGTTCAAAATATTAAAGCGCTCGATAAAGTCATAATTTTTAATAAAAAAATGTACTGCCTTCAAAATGATGAAATTAGAAACTCTGAAATTTGCACGAATGATAACGAATTCAATACAAAATTGTTACCGATACCAGGAAAGGAAAGGAAAAAATCAAAAATTGTGATTTTTAGTTTGAATGACCCAAAAATGAAATTCTCAGTAA
Organism: Romanomermis culicivorax; assembly: GCA_963922205.1. NCBI lineage: Eukaryota > Metazoa > Nematoda > Enoplea > Mermithida > Mermithidae > Romanomermis > Romanomermis culicivorax. The sequence goes on from CAWUHX010000061.1 coordinate 832,658, forward strand.
ACCGAAAATTTCTCGGAAAGTACAAATTTCAAACTTGACAAATTTAAAGTTTGCATATTTATCACGCAAATTAAGACTTTCGCAGGGCGAAAAAGAAACCGGCGAAGCTTTAATTTCTCATCCGGACGTCGTAAAAGTTTCGTTCACAGGTTCGGTGACCACCGGTCAACGAATAATGGAAGTGTGTTCAAAAACGTTGAAAAAAGTAACCCTGGAATTGGGTGGTAAATCACCATTGATTATTTTCGACGATTGCGATTTGGAAAACGCCGTCAAAGGCGCCATGATGGCTAATTTTCCGACTCAAGGCGAAGTATGTAGAGATAAAAATAATTTACTGCTCTCGGAGGAAAAAGTTGAATTTTGGGTTTAAAAATTTATCATTTTTGAGCGCAGATCTGCTGAATTTTAATGTACATTTCGCTATTTCTCATTATGTAGGTATGTTCCAACGGTACAAGAGTCTTCGTCCATAAGAAAATTTACGATCAATTTTTGCAAAAGTTGGTCAAAAGGACGAAAAATTTAAAAATCGGCGATCCATTGGAACATGACACGTTAGTTGGGGCGATGATCACGAAAGAACACATGGAAAAAGTGCATCAATTCGTCGAAAGAGCCAAACAAGAGGCGAGTTCGAGTTTTTGGTGAAAATTCGAAAGGGGGCGTTAATCTGATTTTTGCACGAAAATCATAAATTTCGCTCTGAAGTATTCATCATTTCTATAATTAAATTCTCGTCAAAAATTGAATTTTTGGCCAAATTTTTTGTTGAAAAAATAGAACTAAATTCTAAAATTCAAAATCTTCATCGCGAATTTTAGGAAAAAATATTTAAAAATAAATAATGACAGATTCAAGTGTGAAAGTGAATATGACCGTCGATATTTTCCTGGAAATTCAATTTTTTTGCTAAAAGGCTGTATCTTGTCGCAAGAAAATAACCATGCTACAGCAATTCAATATTTCCAACAAAAACTTTATTGCTGAGAAAAAATCAGCATGATGTTTTGCAAATAAAAGTATTTTTCATTTGAAAATCAGTGCTAAAAATGCGAAACAGAGAAGATCAACACACATCCAAAATTTCAGTAAAAAAATTCAATGCCATTGCAGAAGAACCGTGAAGTTCCGAAAATATATACATGAAAATATCGAAATTCGAACTTAAACAGAAGAATCGTACATATTCGAAGGGTACACAAATTTTCATTTTCAGAGTAAATATAAACAGCAGGTACAGTTTTAAATGTGAGTTTTCTGAATGAAAATGTTGAAGTTTCGAACTTCAGGATGCAAAGTAAAATACTTATATATTTGTTTATAAAGCCACATTTCACATCAGGAATTCAAAAATTAAACAGGAAATATGAATTTTATAACGACTCTTGGAAAAAAATTAGTGAAAGTTCTCAGGGAACCCAAAGTTTTTGCCGGATCAACCGAAATTCGTATTTTCCGAGGAAACTTTTTGAATATAATACAAAAATAGACATGTTGGTGAGAATCCAGAAGTTCTTCCATGGAATAAAAATCATTGCAATTCAACCACGTTTGTTGCTCGAAAATCCAATTTTTTTCTGGGAAAATAAAAATTTAATCTCTGAATTAGAACTTTGTAGTGAATAAATCTTAATTTCAGGGTTGAAAGTCTCGCGTGTTAGAATGATAGTGGAAAAATAAAGTTTGTGGGCTGAATCATGGTTCTTTTTTTAGCACGGTACTAGTGAAACCAGAGCCGTGCCAATATAAATTTGGGACGTTAGCATGCATACTAGTGACTGAAAATAAGAAATTTTTAAGAAAAGTTCGAGAAGAAAATTAGATGAAAGATATCGACAAATTATGGTAAAAAATAAGAAATCGTCATTTTCCAAGATTTATTCCACAACTTTCACAGAATGAAAAATTCATTCTGAATGCTTTCTTTGTGGTTCAAATTCTTTTTTAAGAACTAAAATCAGGCGAGATTTCACGAATCGGTAATGCAATAGAAGCAGGTTATTAGAGTCGACAAACTCACGTTTCAGACCAACGAAGTATCATTTATCAACCGCGCTAACTGTGCTAATGAAATAGTTTTTTATTAGCACGAGTGGTAATGGGAGGTAAAGAGGGTGTGCTAAGAAAACCTGAGCCAGGTGTAATTAAAAAATCAAAATATTCCCCCTCGAAACGTGGATTTTTAAGGTATGCCCAAACTCCAGTTTTTCCGTGAGATCGAAAGTCTGAAATTTCTGAACTGGATTTTTTTCTCTGTCTTTTGTCAGGAAAAATGTCAAATTTTGATGTTGTACACTGAATTGCAATTCGAAAAATTTGCGATCCGTAGTCGAATAGTTACATTTTGTTTTTCGATGATAGAATTTATCCTTGTTCCGCATCATAAAAATTTTGATGAAAAAAGGATAATTTACAAAGAAAAAATTTCAGGAAAGTAGAATTTGTGAGAAATTCAGTATCCTAAGTTTGAACTTTGAAATTTTTTCAGGAAAACATTTATTTTTTTCTACAAAAATTTCTTCAGAAAAATAATTTTGCTTTCAATTTCAAATTTAAAATTCTCGCTCAAGGAATGGAACTCTGTCTTGATAACAAAATTCCACTAATTAATTAGAAATATTCGCCATGTTTGAGAAAGGTAAAAAAGTACTCAAATTCGGATGTACAATTTTGACTTGAAGTTTCAGAAAATACCGCGGACTTCTCTCGGGAAATTCTGAATCAAGAAAACTCTTGCCCAAAGAGCTCATATAAAATTTTCGTGTCCTAAAAGTTAATTTTCGTAGTCAGAAGACTGAATATGAGCCGGAAATTAGAATTTTCTACAGAAATTATGGATGTTCAAAGTCGTTAAAGAAGTATTACTTTAAAGTTTGAAAATGGAATTTTAATTTTCTCATTGTTGTAATGTTTTTTTCGAATTAATCTTTGAAAATTTTTCAATCCCGAATTTGAGAATTGAATTTTAAAATTTTCTGGAAAGAGAATTCATTTTTCGAATATTTTCCAAAATCTTAGGAAAGTCTAGAAATTTAGAATTCTTGTTTAAACCCAGGGCGCCAAAATTGAATGTGGCGGTAAAATTATGCAATTGGACGATCAACGTTGCAAGAACGGAAATTTTTTCGAGCCGTGCATTTTGACAAATTTGAACGATCAGATGGAGATCGTCCGAGAAGAAGTTTTTGGGCCGGTATTGACACTTTTGACTTTCGAAGACGAAAAAGAAGTCGTTCAACGGGCCAATAATTCAAAATACGGTTTGGCGGCTGGCCTTTTCACCAAGTAAAGCCACAGTGATCATCTTCATCTTCAATTTTTGAATTTGAACATCATCGAAGTGAGATTTTACGCTCAGAAAACGTTTTATTTTTCCTACTGTTATATAGAATTTTGTATTGTTTGACTCTTTTGTATTTTTGATTGCTTTACTTTTTCCACAGTAATCTTGCCCGGGCACACCGCGTCGCCTCGCAGCTACAAGCGGGCTACGTCTGGATAAACAATTACAACGTTCAACCGGTCGAAGTCCCGTTTGGCGGCTACAAAATGTCCGGTTTCGGACGGGAATTGGGCCTAGCCGCTTTGGAAAACTATACGCAATTAAAATCCGTCTACGTAGAATTGGGTGACGTGGAAAGTTTACTGTAGCGATGAAAGATTTTTTCTCAATAAACTTTCGATCTTTAGTTCTTGTGAAACTTACTATTCGGGTCGTTTTATATGCATTATAATGAAAAATGTCATTTTATCAGATTATTCACTTATATTTTTCGAATAAATCTTTTTTTCGACAGCAGTCGAACGATTGTGAAGCTCACAACATCGAGTCATGAAATCCATCCCAAAAAACAGTGAAGCTGATAACTTACTTTTCAAAAAAATTCATACCTATAGTCTGTTTTTTCCTTGGGATGCGATTTTCTCGTAGAGAGATAAAATAGAGTACATTCGTGTCATCCAACATTTGCGTATGATGTTGACTTTACTGTATAGCGGCCGGAAAAGCGGCAAATTAAAAAAAACTGAACAAACAAACGATCGTTTCGCTGATGAATCATACCTGTACTTGGGGGGGGGGGGGGACACCCCAACTTGGCCAACCATGTACCCAACATCACCCAACCCCCCCCCCAGTTTGAAAAAAAATTGCAAAAAAGTGTATGTTTTTTGGCCTTTTGTAGGAAAAATTTCGACTTTTTTCGACCCCCCCCCAACTGGTCGGAGGTCTTACAGGTATGTGATGAATGAGGATGATGTGGATTTTGTGGAAGCTGGCCTTTGATGCTACTCTCAGGCAGGAAAGAATTCTGTCATCGCATGCATCGGGTGCCATTTTTATTGGGTGTACGTTTTTATATTTTATGAGTTAAAACCAAAATAGTGTCAGCTTATTCTGTTACTATCGATTCCAAAAAAAGTTTTGAATCAGATGCAATTTTCAGCTTGGCACGTCGGCCATACTGATAGCGTAAAGAGGGGGTTTGACCAGTTGGCTACGAGTCCAAGATTTCTGGAGAATATATCAAGAAGTAAGTACAACATTTATTCCAAAAAATGATAAATGTACCCCGATAATGATGATCAGAACTTGATGAAAGAGACATACCTGTAATTGGGAGGGTGTTAGGGTGGACCCCCCAACGTATAGTTCGAACCCTATACCCAAACGTCGGACCCCCCCAACCCCAACCTGTTCAACCCTATACCCACCCCCCCAAATTCGGGAAAATAGGGAAAAAGTATAGTTTTGTGGGCCTTTTTTGGAAAAGTTTTCGCAATTTTTTGACGTTTTGGTTTTTTCGATCTCCCATGTTTTGAAAATTTTGAGACCCCAAGCCCAAAATCATACCTATAAAAGGTCCGACCAGTTGGGGGGAGGGTAAACCCAAAATTATGAGGTGCGGGTCCCAACATTGCCAAAATTCTGGGAAGGGGGGTCGAAAAACCTCAAAAAAGTCGAAAAAATTTCGAAAATTTTCCCAAAAGAGGTCAGAAAAACAATTTAGGGTTGACCAAGTTGGGGGTGGGTGTTCCGACATTTGGGTATAGGCTTCGATCGAGTTGGGGGGTGGGGGTCCCCCCTAATTATAGGTATGCCCAAAATTATGGGTTAAAACCCCCTGTCGGGCCTCTTACAAGTATGGGGGACCCCAACTTGGTCGTACACAATACCCAAATGTCGGAAATCCCCCCCCCCCAACTCAGAAAAATTCGGAAACAAATAGCTTTTTTGGCTTTTTTTTGGAAAAGTTTTGGATTTTTTCCGACTTTTTTGGGGACCCTCAAAATTTCGGAAATTTAGGGGATCAGCACAAAAACTGGTCGGACCTCTTACAGGTATAATGAGAGATAAGGGTGCCTATTTCATCGCAAAGTGCCGAGAAAGTTCGCAATATGGCTTCAAAATTTTTTTTATCAAAATGCTTTGACTTGTGTTATCCAAAGAATTACGTTTGCCGAAATCATGGTAAAAATGCAATTAAATTCTGCTTATTGGTGTCCCAATCCTTTTTGTATTGTGATATCTCTAAGCAATAAGACAAGTGATTGTGTGTATATTCTGACCATTCCTGCCTAAAATCTCCATCAAAACTAGGAATTTGACTCGACGATTTTGCCAGATATCAGAAAATTTATACTCTCTACGCTGTGTGGACATTGACTCTTCTTAGCTCAACAAAAGTCTGTTTCACGAAGTAACTAATGCCCAACATCTGATCAACTAGCAGAATTTTTTTGCCTCAGTCAGAAACAAAATGCTGCTAATGTACACATTTTTCACATTTGCATCTCTGATTCTCCAAAATTTTTTTTCTGATAATCTTGTTATAATCTTTAATCCCACCTGCTTGACCAAGTATATCCTGTATTCAATTTCAGATGTTTTCCTTCTTAGATTTTCAGCAAATTGTTAACATTTTGGTAATGATGCCAAGTATCTGATAGCATAATGCAACTCATCCGTCGAGGTAAAAACATGCCTGTCATTTGTTACCAACATCAATAATGTCTGAGAAGCATTGACAATTCAAATCAGGTAAGTGAACATTATTATTTAATTACATGACAGCCTCTTGCTACAAAATGTGCTTTTTTAATTTTAATCCTTACAAAAATATGAATTTCCTTTACTGCAGCTATATTCAGGAACTTGATGCAAACTGCTATCTGACTTGGCATCCCTATATGCGAGTCAAATATATTGTTGAATCAATGAATTAAACAAATATTGTAAGCATGCCCCAAATAGTTTCTGACATTATGTTTAATTGATTTTATGCAAGTCAGTTGAACTATAAAAATCAAGTTTTCAACAAATCAACTTTTAGCTGATCGATTAGATTTTACACATTGATATCCATGCAAGGCTACATTCTTCAATTTTTTTCATTTTAGTGAAATGTGACGACAATCTTGATGAAATGGTGAACATGATGTGCTTAATTTCGCGATAAAATTTACCACAGAAATGACCAGTGGCTGAGAGCAATCAATCACTTCATCTTAAGAACAAATAAAACGATTTTGTGATTTTATTATGAATGCCCAATAAAATTTTCGGATCAGACTGTCTAGCACATTGCTTGTGAATCCACTTCTATGCATGCTCACTTTTCACATAGCTATAGACTGCTAACCAATTTATTCAGATTTAGGATGGAAGCCAACAAAAAAGTGGTATACCGGTTCAGAAGACAAGAAAAAACAGAAAAGCAAAGACAAGAGGAAACAGAAAGACAGAGAGACGACTACAAACAAAAATTACTGGTGGATCTTGGAGTTATTCAAACGAAACCTGAGGACATTTGAACGATCAATCGCGCATAGTATTAGAAAATGTGAATAATTATTTTATCTTCGAAAAAGCGGCCAAAATGTCACTGATTCCACCACAAAAGGTGTTCAAATGTTTGGAAATAGCAAACAGAGCAGGAAATGATCCGCGACAAAATCCATGAATTTTATCGGGAAAACCAGCCAATCACATTGTGAAAACTGCAAGCTGAACTTCGCCAGACAGCTGCATTAGTTTTTAGTGTTACATCACTTTAGTGAATTTTGATCAAGCTCAGCTTCAGGTTAAGCATACGTGCAATGTGATTTTTAGCATAATCCATTAGTTAATCTGCTTAAACCAGCTGCATTACAGTAAACTTGCACAAAGGCACAAGGACCGTGACATTCATAGGGTAGTTTTCCAAAATAAGATTTCCTGACTTTTCTAGTTCATTTCCCATAAATGTCAATTTATTTCAGAACAAAAATCAGTAATTCATACATAAAGAAGTGAACATACCACAGGCCATAAACATGTATAAATCACACATGATCGTAAAATTCTATCAAGTTAATTAAAAAACATTTCCATTTTTCTTCAATTCTGCAATTTGTAAGCTGAACAAATTTTTATCTGACAACAAAATTTTCTTCAATTTTACATGCTGCTGTATTTTTTCGTTTCAGTTCTTGTTTGTTTTCCTTTTTTCTCGATGTAATATTTACAGTAAACAATTTCACATTACACTTTTTCATACAGTTTAAAGTCTCAAAAATGAGTCATAAAAATAAAAATTTTTGTTTTTTTTCATCAAAATTGTTGTACCATTTTGGGAGCTGCAAAGCTCTGAAGAGGGCAAACTTATAAAAATTTCTCAGAAATCATTTCATTTTCCAGATCGTCCTTATCTACCCCTTGTGAGACATCTATGATCTATACTATAGAATTATCAAATAACTAACATATTATAATTTGATATACTTATTGTTCCACAAACGAGCATTTTACACTTGGCAAGAACGTTTAAATAGTCAAAAATTAGAAGCAAAAATAATCAAAATCCTGTTTAGAGGTACTCCCGAGTATCCTCTCCCATGATGCCGCAGAATTTCATATTTTTTTGCTCATGTAGATTCCTACAGTAACTGAGAAAGCAGCATCGTGAATCAAATACCCCTTGAGGAGCTACACAGATCCAAAGATAAAATTCTGAAAATTGCTATAAAAATCAATTCTTTTGGGGCATTTTTGTGTTTTCATGGAGTTGATCATTATCTCATCAATACTGGTACCATGAAAAGACACTAAAAAGGCCACAACTTTTTGGACATGTTGCAGCAAAACTGATATATGATTTTAACTGCATTTTCATTGATAAATTTTGTTCAATTTCGTTGAGTTACTGATCTAAAAGGATGACACAAGTCCATTGTCTGACCTGGAAATGCTGAAAAAATCTCTTTTTTGTTGCTTAAGGATCCAAAAAAATCTGTGAACTGAGCCAAAAATGATCATCTCTGTCACGAGGAGTGACAAAAATGTAAAGTTATGAAAAATTATGTACTGTATATTTTCTGAAAATTTTACCATATTTTCCTCCAAAAAATTCCAGTTAAAACCTGTTTTTGTACAGCTATTTTTCATTTGTTAGAATTACGAGTTTTATGCACTCGAGCACTTTTTATTGTAATTATGCACACTTCAACAGAAATGGTGGCGACAACTCAAAAACACTAATTAGGAACTCTCGCGTAATTATGCACACTTCAACAGAAACAGTAGCGACATCTCAAAAACACTAATTACGGACACTTGCATAACAGGGCTAATTGTGGCGCCCTGTAGATTTCAGAACCTACAGTAATCCAAGTCTGGTCCGTGCCAACCACTGTGGATGTTTTTCATGTCAATTCAAGTCTGGTCCGCGCCGACCACTGTGTATGTTTTGCATGTTAATTCAAGTCTGGTCCGCGCCGACCACTGTGAATCTTTTTTATGTCTGAAATGTGGGTCAAGTGGGTCTGAAACAAAGAGGAAGACCCTGTTTTTGGGAAAGAGAGCCAGTTTTGGGTTTTTGCATCGACCCGAGTGGTAGAATCCCGCCCTGGATTCCATCGGTAATTTTCCCATAACCAGTCTTGGTTTTTCGCATCAACTCGAATAGTTGAATCCCTCGCCGGATTCCATTGGTTATTTTTCCTTACGGGAGTCGTTGGTTTTTACGTCAACCTCAGCAGTTGAATCCCGCGCCGGATTCTGTCAGTAATTTTGCCTTATGAGAATCGTCCTGCGACTGGACCGTTATTTCGTTTGTGCATTTTCGCGCTGAGTTTTAGGTTGTGTAATTTCGCGCCCGTTTTACGTTTGCGTTTTTATACCGGTTTTACATTTCGTATCGAATCAACGTTTGTACGAAGGTTGTAAGTTGTAGATTAGTAAAGTCGAAAACCTAACTTGCTTAAGTACACATATCAACCCTTACAGTAACCCTGACATCTCATAGAAAGAGGAATGATGTTCAGAGATGAAATAGAACACTACAAATGCACTAAAAAAGAAAAGATTAAAAAATAGAATATATGAGGCTGCACCAAGTACATTTTTATTCAAAAAATTCCCTGAACACATACAGTTAGCCTTTATTTCCATGTCTGCTTTAGTTTTTATTCCTCTAAGTCCCAGTCTTTAAACTTCCTCCATTTTGTTCAAATAACCAAGCTGCTTGTTCTGTGCATTTTTCACACTGATAATTTTTTGTGTAAAAAATGCCGGAAAATTCCCGAAAAATGACCTGGAAGAGTATGCCTAATGACAAAAATTACTGGAAAATTCTGGAAAAATTACCTGGAAAAGTATTCCTGATGAAAAAATCACTCATTCTACAGCATATATGCAACGGAGTTTCGAGGTGTGAGGGTGGAACGACTTTTTTGAAACTGAGATCATTGATTGTCCAAGACTTGTCCAAGGCCCATGCCCACAACAACTCGAAAAAATTTGACAAAAAATTCCATTACAAATGCACAAAACAATTAAATTCTAGCTGAGTAACTGCAGTAGACTTGGTAGGTAACTCTTGGGCTCTAGTCAAATTCTGATAAATAAATACAGTTAGGCATAAAAATTTTTCAGATTTTGAACTCCTAAACACACTACAATGCACCTTTTTGTATTGACCCCCTGAAAAATAACATCATAAGAAGTCTCAGAAAAATTTCCCCACTTTTTCTGGCTTTAGAGGTATAATTTTTCCCCTGACCTTTCCAGGTTTTTCATGTTTGTTGGTCATCCAGAAATGATGGAAAATGGATGAAAAGAACAAAAAATTTGAGAGGAAAAATGTAACACAGAAAAATACAAAAAATTCACAGAAATCCAACATTGAGAAAAATTAAAAATACATTATAGCAAATCTGGAGAAAAAACAAAACTGAATGTGTGTGAAAAAGAAGAGCCCGCCACTATAAATTGTATACATCAGAGGTCCCCAAGGTTAGATTTTTCAGGTAGGGGTAAAATTGAAAATTTGCGGGGTAGTGTTAGCTAAATGTCCACTAAACACATCATTTTGTCTCTAAATTAGGCAGCCAGTGCTCGTTTTTAAGGACTTTAGGTAGGGGTAATACCCCCTCATACCCCTCCCTGTGACGCACTCTGGCATACATATATCAGAGATCTTAGTTGGCAACTTTTTCAATTCGAATCTTTCAGGTACAAATCGAGGCGTAGTCGCTTGTTTGTTTACCAATGCCCTGAAATAATGAAAAGACGAAATGATTATATTGTTAAAATAAGACAATATCCATCAGAAAATCGAAAAATATTTCATCAAGATGAAACTTGGTTGAATGCCAGCCACATTCCGGCTAAAGCCTGGGTTGACACGAATGTTGAAGAAAACCCCTACGATGCCCTTAATCCAAATTTCAAAATAACTTTGGGGTATATTGATCCAGTTGGTAAGAACATCAATTCCGCTATGTGCACAACATTATGAAAATTAAATAAAATACAATGTTTTTTATTCATGCTGTGAGGATTCAGAGGACTTAAAAAAAAATTTCAGTCTGCTGGCTGTTATTCCTATATCAACATGTTCTTCTTCAGGAAAAGGAAGAAGATTGATTATCTCGCACATCAGCAGTGAAGACGGCTTCCTGGAACAGGGTGCTGATATTTTCGAGTCTAAAAAAATGGGCACTACTATGAAGAAATGAATTCCAAACGGTACGAGCATCACATGAAGGAAAACGTGTTTCCCAGTTGCTGAAAAATTCGATTTTGGTGTTGGATAACGTTCCGTACCATTCAAGAATAACAGAAAAAGTCAGTTGCTATTACTGCAATTAGGCTCAATGAATGATTTTCTCTAATTTCAACATTTTCATAACATATTCTTTAAAGATACCAACGCCCTCATCCAAGAAAAACGATATTTTTAAATGGCTTGAAAAAACACAAAGTCGCCTCTTCCCCCACTTGGTGAATGAAAAGGCCCGAGATGGAAACAGTGTTTTGTAGAGGGCAGAACATAATTTGATAATCGCTTCTATCGATTTTCTATATTACAGTATATTACGATTTAGTCCTGACACGAAATTTGGCATCTGTTCTTTATTTCAGCTTTCCTCCGAAAAACAGCATTTGAAAAAACAGACTATAGTGGTTTGTTTATCATAAAATGCTTGTAAGCCGGTAACATAACTATAGTCTGTTTTTTATAAAATGCCTCCAAATAGAAAAACGACACAAATCAGTACTGTCGTGAAAATCGTTCACGTACAGCTTTTACTGTAAAACTGTAAATTTTTTTTGTAAAATTTTTTCGATTTTTTTTATTTTTGCGACCCCCCAAAATTTTGCGAATTTTGTACCCCCATCCCAAAATGTTCGGTTTATCTCCCAACTGGTTGAACCTCTTACAGGTATGTTTGTAGGGCGTTTTGCAACTTTTGTCATGGCATCCATCCGTTTAACGATTTTTCCGTTATTGATCGATGGTACGCTACTGGGAATTCGGATACTGTGCAGTTCCAAAGGCCTTTCACCCTCGCTCACTGCTAAGAAAGGACAATTTATCCCAAAGGTGCGGTGTTTTACCACCAAATGTGTTTTTATTTTTGATAAGAATTTTGACAATACAAACATGTAAAAATTAGCTATGTAAAATATTTTTGTGCCAAATTTAATAAACGAGACGGAAAATTTTAGTTCATCCCGACCATACATGTAACAGGGCTCCGAGGTCTGGGGCGGTCAGGCGACATTTTGAAGCCGAGAGTCACTGATTCCCCGGAATTTTATGGGGAGGGGCTCCTTGAAGCACAAAACTTCGATTTTTCATCAAAAAAGCCCATAAACGGTTAAAAAATTGTAATTTTCGTCTAAAAAAAACCGTGAAAATGTACTAAAGCGTCGAGAAAATTGACGTTTTTAACAATTTTCTGTTCAAAATTAACATTTTCAATCGAAAAATTTATATTTTTCATTATTTTTCCAAGTCAAAGCGTTATGGTCCCTGATTGGAAAATCCTGGGAAGGGGAGTTCGCCCAATGGTTAGCCGGCCGACAATTTCTGGGGGGGGGGGGGGGTTCCCGTAGCACATCCCAAATTTCATGCATGATCCTGACATTTTAGGACATAATATGAGAATGTCAAAATTTCCAGGAGAACAAAGTTATAAATCGACTGACTCATGATCAAAAATTTGCATTTTTCTTAACTTTTTGCTTAAGTCGCCATATGATGAGCAACGCCAAACATCTTTTTAAAATCTGGATTGAATTTGATTTCTGAAAAGCTTGACTAGCTTTACACTCCGTGTGTAAAGCTACTCGAGATATCTTATACCTAACATATACGAATTTAGACTTTCATGTAGAGTGACGCATTCACTGTACATGAAAGTCTCAATTCGTACACATGTTTTTTTCGAAACGATGGTACAATGTCAGTGATCTATTGCCAATGCTTGTGTAACAGTAATAAGCACTCATAAGGGAAGTGCTAAACGAATTCCTCTCTTTAGCGATTTACTTGAAAAATATCGAAGCTGCTGTCTGACTCATGCTATAAGTTGCAAAAAAAGGTCTGAATTGGAGAAACCCTGTTTGATACCAAGTGATAGTAGACAGATGAAAATAAATCGAAGGCTGGTAGATCGTGACCGGACATTAGAGCGCAGGGACATCAGAGTGCATTTGGAAAAACTGCAATGAACGCGAATTTTGAATTGTTTTTGAACATGAAAAAATAAATAGTAAGCAAGCAGCTTTATTTCAAAAGTTGACAAGAAGCTGCATGTGTCATTCTGAATGCTAGTTATAAATTCAAGATGAATTCGAAAAAACAAATTGAAACAATTTGATTCACAGGTCCAAAGCTCAAATATTTGCGACTTTTTGTGTCTTTCTCGACTTTCGTATGAAAGATTTGCATACCCCATCTTTTTACTAACAAATCGAACAAGTATTGATTCCGCTGTTTATCTACTCACACAGTGAATAGCACTATTCAGCCATCTGTCATCCGGCCCTAGTCTGTCTAAAAAGTATGTCTGTAAAATTGTCTTTAGTAATTTCTTTCGGACATGAGCCCATCCATCTTTTCCTATCAGTAATATTTTTCATTCTAGTAAAAGTCGAGTCATTAAAATGTCAAGTAAATTTATGTTTCATTGATGAAAATTTATCATTTAAGTGTTTTTCTGTACATTGGTTAATTGGCGCCAATTCCTCTAAAGTTTAAACTTGATCTATAATTTAAAGATATTTTTATCGCCGGGGATCACTATTGTCAACACATGACTTACATTCCAAGCCAATAGTTCCACCATAGTCTTCTAAAACCATTGAATCAGCGTCAGAAATTTTCACCAATAATCAATTATATCTAGCCAACCAAAAGCTATCGGAGTCTGTGACGTAAAATAAAACACCTGCGATTTTCGGATACAGACATTGTCATTTGGATAACAGTCAGATAGTATCTAATAATTTCTAAACTAAATTGAAACATGTATCTAATTCCTACGGAAACAAGGCCTTTAGGTTAAGGTCAGAAATACCAATCTCTGGAGCCACTAAAGATACGCGAAATCAAGGGAATAGTTGATTTAGAAGTGTGCTTGACAGGTACATCAAATTGCACGATATTCGAATAAAATTAACTTGACCCAACCCGAGATCTCCTCCGGTTTCTGTGATGGAATACTTTGAATTGACGCATCCATTTTTTCATTTTTTTACTGAGACTGATTGATTTTTAGCCTGCATCCATTCATCAGTATTTAACCGGCGCGAAGTCTGGAAACGATATCCATCAGAAAAGACAGGTTTTTGGATAACAGATCCGTGAACACCATCCATGCGTTTTTAACGCACGACGTCATTTTTCATCTAATATCTGAAAATTAATTTTTGTCTTTGTGATTAGAATTAAATCTGCGACTAGGATCAAAAATGGGAACTTTTTACGTTCTTTTCCTACTCGTTGTGGCAGTGAATCGACATGTTTTTTGCTACAATATTTTGGTCACTCATTTGGGTATATCGACAAGCCAAACGATAATTATGTATCGTTTGGCCGACATTTTAGGCGAAAGGGGCCATAATGTAACCATCTTGAATTACAAATTGACTGAGGAAGCAGCAAAACCGAGATTGAAATATTGCAATGAGGTGATATTCGATGCTAGATCCGACTTTTTCAAGGTAAAAACTTTTATGATGGGAAACTATTTCACACAAAGGTTCTTATTGAATCCTTTCAAATTTGTACATTTGATGTCCTAGGACGACTTGATACGGTATTTATTCTCATTCAATCCATTGACTGTGTGATTTTACGTTTTTGTTAATGATTCTACTGGCGGATCGGTTCTATCAGACATCGAGTTCTATTATTTTTTCCAACTGTTCACTTCTCAAAATTTCAACACCAACAAAAGAACTTCAGTTAGAGTCGTATTAGAGCACTTTTCAATGAAATTTTTTTACAAATTGCTACTACTGATTTGACTGATGGTTCTTGTCCCACAATTCTATGACTTTATCTTATAGACGCTATTTGATCTGCTAATGTTTTAGCTAATTTAGTCGATTGTCTAAAGTATAATCTCACTTAAGGCTCCTATCACAACTAGTACGTATGGGGAACTGTAGCACTTACAAACGATGACGTATCATAAATTAAATAGCATGTTTGAAGAAGAATCAACATGTTTTGCATGCTTATCCAAACACAGAGAGCATCATTAAGTTTTACTGTACTTTTAGACTCATAGTAAACTTTTTTGTCAACGGTCATGCTATGCACGGTAGCGCAGCTGGCTATTGGGAAGTTTATTTTAACTTTCGCCATCTTCACGTAGTTCACTTGAAATTTTCACCTCATCCTTAGTCAGCCCTGTGCTCGAAAAATGTTTGAGTACTCATGTTTTGACCATTTTTGAAGGTGCTAATTTCACTTGCGGTCCGAAAGTCTTAGTAGCTGTAGCGAATTCTTTGGCTTGCATTCATGACAGATTTTAAACCCTTAACGAGCTCCTGAGATCGTATTTACGCCTAATTTGCAAATTCAACACCATTACAACTTATTTCGAATTCTCTTGAAGAGCTCTTTCTTGTCATGAGAAGAACCCTTGAAATAAAATTGAAATAAAAATTATTGCAAAAACCCTTGTTCGAAAAATTTTCGAGTGCGGCCAGAAGTTGAGTAAAAAAGCACAGCTGTTAAAAGGATTAAAACATTAAAACATTATATGCTAGTTTTTCTGATAAGTACATATACTCATAACATTTTATATCAAATATTCCATATTGCACATGCAGTAACCAGGATAGAAAAAATCGACGAAAGTTAGCCAATATTTAGATAAGCCGTCAATCTTGTGTGGAATTTCATTGCACTTACTTATTATGCTATACAGAATCGTTTCTAATTGCTGGACTTTGCTAGTTACTGCAAGTAATTCAATTGACTATTTGTTCCACAGAAAATATTCGACTTGAAGACCGAAGAATTCCTGCAGGATGTTGCTTGGAACTCCACGAACAGTAACTTGGATTATTTCAGAAAACTGTACAAATTTTTATGCCTCGGCGCCATTGCTAATATTTTCTTTCTGCATAATAAGACCATGCTGGACGAATTTCTCGAAATGGAAAAATTCGATTTGGCTATAATTTACCAATTCGACACTGCGTCTTTTGCATTGAGTCGAACGTTAGGCATAGACAAAGTTATATGGGTTAGCACGTCATATTTTCTTGATCCTATGCCCTGGACAAGTGGGATTTCAACGCCTGCTTCGCACGTTCCATCAGGCTCACACCCAGTGACTGATCATATGATATTCATAGAACGTGTCTGGAATTTATTATTGAGGATATTTTTCGAACTTGGACATTATTTTTTGAATATCCGATATTATAATATGGTTAATAGCTATTTTTATCGTCCTGATATTCCCGATTTGAGTGACTTATTATCAGCAGTAGACTTGTACATGCTAAATAGCAACGCATTTCTAGAATATCCAAGACCTATAGCGAATAATGTGATAGACATTTCAGGATTGGCATATATGGATGAACCATCCGGAGATACTATAAAGGTAGCTCGGATTGAAAAAATATAAAGGTAGCATGTAAGTTTGACAATTTCTACATTTTTTTCAGAAATGGGACTACATCATGCAACAAACCAAATCACAAATTGGGACAATTATTTTCTCATTGGGCTCAGTGATCGATTCATCATTGATGTCTTCCTTTTTGAAGAGCAATTTTTTAGATTCCTTCAAAGCACTCAAAAGTCACACATTTATAATGCGCCTGGACGGGGAAAAAGTTAATGGTTCAACTTATCCAAACGTCATTTTTCAAGATTGGATACCTCAAAGATACCTTATAAGTGAGACATACTCTTTGGTGTTAACACAATGCATGCAAGTAGGGGCTTGAAATTCTGATCATAAGACTGTCCCAAATGCACATTTGAAACCCTTTCAAGCAATGATCGGGAAGATCGAAAAGATAATGACAGAAAAATACTGAAGATAGAAGAGGAAGCCATTATAACAATGAAAATGAAACTGCAGCCCATTTAATTTAAAATGTCAGACGCAGTGACATTCTAAAAAAATATTATCAATTGATAAGCATTTTTCATCAAGGAAAAAACTTTATACTGTAGAAGAACGATAAATTCTCCATGATAATGGGAAGGCCATGAACATAGAGAAAGCATCGTGCTTATCAACTGTTGGTTTCTGTTGGTTGTTGGTTTGGTTTGGTGGTTTTTCTAGAACTGTGTCCGCACCAGAATGCTACTCGAGAAATTTTGACTACATAAAACCAGGTCATTGAGGGAAATTTCCAACTGTTTCGTTTGCTGCTCATTGACGAGACATTGATTACGGTAATAAGCATACTAGTTTTTTCCGATATTGAACTTACTTTCGTAGCATAGCTGCATCGATCATTTCAAAATAGGTGGAGTATAGTTTCTTAAGATTTTTCAAAACACAGCATATTTATCTCTAAAGAAGTAACATATCCCAAGATTAAGTGTCAAGATGAGATAGCTGATATGGTCGAATAGAATATAAGGCCATGGACATGTGCATATAAAACTATATTGATACTGTCTTGTATTGCATTATAAGGTACAAATTGAGTTCATGCAGTATACTATCCTAGTCCGACACCTGACATGGTCTGAATTGGTCTCATCTATGTCTTTGAACTAAAGTTTGTCGATGGCATGGTCAAGTATAATGTAGGACATAAAGCACGAACACAGACAGAAAAAAGCTCGTAGGCGATGAAATGATGTATTAGTTATGCCATAAAATCTATTCATGCCACATTCGGTATTAACAATTGACCCAATAGAGAAAGAGATTATGTTTTTATTTTTTTCCGCTGTGTCAAGCTCAAGCAGAGAAGTAACAAAAAATTTAATCCATGAGGTACTATAATCCGAACCCATTTTAAGACATGAGCAGCTGCGGCTTTGAGTTGATGTTGATCAGTAAATGTTTGAACTTGAATTTTGATCGAGTTTTACAGTATCAGATAAAATAATCCATTATATCACGTTCATACGGGTACGATTTCATAGGGTTAGTGACACATATTTATAGTATCATATAAGAAATAGATAAGTAATGTGTAAAATTGAATAAGATAATATGTAATAGTCATAATTATCGCATTCAAGGGTTAGTTTCATCAAGGATACTGTAGCTCCAGCTTAGCTGCAGCTCAAGCTGTAGCTTAACTTTGTATGTTATACCACCTTAAGGGAAATTTTATAACATATAGAGTAAAACTAGAGCTTAAGCTGCAGCTCCGCTGAACCTTAAGTCTCTTTCATGTAACCAATCCTTTGTTTTTTATTAATTAATTATGCTGTCAAAAAGAGCTGAATATTCATACCACAGTAAAGATTACTTTGAAAATTTGAATCCAGATTGGAAGACTGAATTGAATTGTTTGAAAGACTGCATTGAATCATATTCAAAGATAAGTGAGCCTTGGCAGCACAAAGCGATATTTAGCGTAAATAAGAAACCTCCAAGTCATTTTCCTTTACTGTTTGAACCAGAGCGACCTTCAAAATAATCTAATTTGAGGTACCTTCTCTAATCCACTTGCATCCTGCATTCCTTCAGTAACCGAGGCTCACCTGAGCTTGAATGGAGTTCAGTATCAGTTGACTGGAATTAAGATCCAACACTTGTGGGAACTTCCTAACTTAGCTATAGGGTTTTCAGAATTACTACATTAAAGAAACATCCATTTCCAATTACAGGACGTTTCAAAGTTGATGTCCTAATAACACATGGTGGCTATAATAGCATATCAGAAGCTGCATACTTTGGCCTCCCGACGATTGTAATTCCATTTTGCGGCGACCAATTCGGCAATGTTAAAAGACAAGAAAAGCTGCAAACTGGTATTTCTTTGGAGAAGGAGTCGCTGACCAAAGGCAATATTTTATCGGCACTTGATCGTGTACTGGCCGATGATAAGTGAGTTACTTACAAAAGTATAGGCACATATCAGTTCCTACAATTAGAGGATGAATCCATAAAGCCGTATTCAGAAGTGAAAAATTCTAGCATTTTTGTCGGTGACTCTATGGGATGAATAGGCAATTCTCAGAAAGCCAATTCAGAAGTGAAGAAATGCTAGGATGCTTGACGCCGAAAATCGGCGACAGTCAGCGACTGCACTTCTGAATTGGGCTTAAGGTGGCTAAAATAGGCGAATTGATTCACAAACCTATTGTCTTTCTTAAAAAATTTCAAAAATTCACCAAAAAGTCTAGGGAATTAGACATAACGTTCACTATAGTTTAATCCCTAAACACCATTAAAAAGCACTGATGACGCTATGCCTGCATTGGAAGTGCACGCTAGGTTCTTTCTGTAACTCATAGCTTCCTGGTTTCCCCAAACAGAAAAAATTCCAACGGTTCTTTTTAGTTGGACACATTCGCATTCCAATGCCATTTTTCTAAACTATAGTCTGTTTTTCTTGAAATACTTTCAAATAATGAAAGTGGAAAGCAGGTAGTATTTCAGATTTTCACGATTTTCTGACAGACAGTATACCACATAGGACTGGGAATTTGTGGACATACTGACTTCACCTTTAACAATTTTTCGAGTGAAAAATTTTACGATAAGAGCTCTTTCTAAACGATTTTGACGACAGTACTGATTTGTGTCACTTTTTTATTTGGAAGCATTTTGTAAAAAACAGACTATAGAAAATCACAAAGACTTAGTATGCCGTCGACATCGTTTACAGGAAGCTTACCATAAAGCTCAATTCAGAAATGCAGTCGCCGACTGTCGGCCATAAAAATCCTAGGATTTTTTACTTCTGAATCGGACTTAAAGGGCTTAACTCTTTTGCCAAAAAATCCCTGTCCTATGTTTATTTGCAAGTATTCAGGAAAAACGCTACGTACCACATCCAGTATTTCCATAAGGATCTCCATATGCACCGATTCATTGAAATTGATGGCATTTTCGTATTAAATAGAATAATGCAAAAACTTAATCAACATCTGCCCAAACATCTCATTATTTTTCAAATTTCAATTTTTTCATTTTATCATTTCCTTATGATTTCCATTATCATTTTGTGTGTAGCTAAACAAATTCTGCAGACACATGATATCCCAAAATAATCTATATTGGCATTTTCTTCTGCAGAGAAAGCAATATTGAATAGAAATTCATTTATTGAGCTATAGAAAACTGTTTGCATTTGACATGAAATTACATCTTTGATCGCCGTGCTGATTAATTCGAATCCTAAATATGCATACTAAAGAACGGTCAAACATTGAATGAGTCCTAACCTTGGGGTACTGTAGTTATGCGACTTTCTATCTCCATGTGAAATGAACGTCAGGAAGATACAGGGAAAATTACGTAAAATGCCTGATTTTCGAGCAATATGATAATTTACAAAGTGTAGTACGAGGTCGAACATCTCACTGGAATTTTAAACTTATTTATTATTCAGAATCGCACGAAAAGCAAGCAAACTGGGCAGAATGATCAGAGATAGAATAGTTCCCAGCCGAGAACGTCTCATCCATAGCGTTGAAAGTTTAATCCGCTTGAAGAAACTTCCGCATATGAATATCAAATCTAAAACGTTCAACTTTATGACTTTACACCTTTTAGATGTACTTCTATTTATACTTTCGGTGCCTATTCCTATCTTTTATATTTTCCAGATTTGCCGATTCTTTCATCAGAGATGTATTCGGCGATCCATAGCATCTACAGTCTGTTTTTCTTGGTATTAAAAGTAGAAGCAAGAAATATATGTCGCATATTAAAAGTGGAAGCAAGAAATATATGTCGCGAAACCACGTGTCGCATAAGACTGAAAATTTGTGAGCCTACTTGAGTAAAAAATTCTACAACTAATCTTTGTATAAACGACTGAGCTTAATACTCAACTTTTGTCATTTTTGACGGTGGACGAGACCGGAAAAAGCAAGAAAAAAGGTTTTTCATCAAGTAGAAACATTTTTCACCAAGAAGAAAAAATTTGTGCCAGAAAATTTTTATTTCGCATCAAAAAAAAAATTTGGGGAAAAAAATTTTGACCGAAAAAAACTTTTTTTCGTTTGAGTAGTTATTTCCGCTATGAAAAATTTAAATTTTCATTTTGCCGGTCTCGGGCACCTGCATCGGCCGAGACCAGCAACTGGACGAGGCCGGCAACAAGTTACAGTAATAGCACTAGCCGATCACCGGGCACCTGCGCCGGCCGAAATCGGAAAAATCAAGAAAAACTTTTTTCAAGAAAAAAATTTTTTCATCGAGGAAAAAATTTTATCCCAGAAAATATTTATTTGGCGGCAGAAAAAAAAACATTTTGGAACATAAAAAAAAATTTTGACCGAAAGAGTCCACGGATCCGGTGCCTAAAACCCGGATCACGACTCTTGTTTTTAGCATTGTTATGAACAGATGAAGGAAAACAGAGCATGCTCATCAACGATGGATGCTCTCGGGATCTCGGCTGATGCAGGTGCTCGAGAGCAGCAAATTAAAAATTTCAATTTTTCATCACGGAAAAAATTCTTGGTAGTTTTCTCGGCCGAAATTTTGTCTCTGTTCCACATTTATTTTCTACTACCAAATAAAAATTTTCTGGCACAAATTTGTTTCTCTTTGTGAAAATTCTTTTTCCGCCAAAATTTTTTTTCAATTTTGCCGGTGTCGTCGACCGATTTTTTGATATACATGCATATTATAAGGAACAGGCAGAATGTCACGTCGCCTGATCGTGTTCGGTTGAGGTAAATTTCAACTAGCATGTGCAGAATGGCAGATAATGTAACCTGTTTTGGCCACAATTTACTGTAGTTCAGATCCGACTTGTCTCACTTCACTACAGTGTTTTTTTTTGTGCCAAAATATGGTTTTTGGCACAAAAAAATTTGGAATGGCACAAAAAATTTTGAGGGTTTGTGTCAATTGGCACAAAATTTTTGGCTGGTCAAACTTTAAATTTCCTCGATTTTTACACGTTTCAAGGGCTGAAAATTCCAAAATTTTTCGGCGCTCCGCGCCGGCCGAGTCAGTTTAGGTAATATTAATTACTCGTAGGCCCGGGCGCGAACGAGTTCTCTGCGAACAGTGTATTAGTATGAACGAATGAGTTCTCTGCGAACAGTGTATTAGTTGCAGCAAACTTTATAGGCTGTCAATGACTGATGAATCAGAAGAAATTCGGAATATTTTCTGTTTTTTTAGTCCAGATTCAGATTTAAAATTGGAATTCTTACTTTTTACGTTTGATTAATTCAGATAGAAAAATCGATATCGTTGGTGTACGATGTTTTGATTGAAAATTTGCACAATTTCTGACTTTATTTTCGCTACTCTACGTTATAGATAGTAGTCGAAAATGGAATCAGTACTTATAAACTTTCTGAACAATTCTTCTAGAGTATTTATATTTTCTCAGCATTCCATTTCTTTTTGAGGCGTCGTGAACCATTTTCTTGCACAGTTTTTTCTTATCTCATTGACATGGTTAGCTGAAAAATAGGTTGCGCACGATTTCTACAAAAAATTTATGCATCAAATTTGAACATAGCTTTAATTAGGTATATTTTTATCAAACTTCTGGCCTAAAACGTTACCGCAATTTTCAGTATGTTTCTAGTAAAAAAAATTTTTTGTGCCATTGGCACAAATTTTTTTGGCCTCTTGTGCCAATTGGCACAAATGTCCGTGCACAAAAAAAACGCTGCTTCACTATTTCTTTTTTCGCCAAACTTCGGTGTTTTTAGCGGAAAAATCTGCAAGTGCGAGAAAAATTTGGGTTCTTGGAGTCTGAAAAGTGCATTTTAGTGCATTTTAGCGTGTTAAAACATTTGAATTATTCGGCGCTTCGCGCGCACCAGTAAATATGATTTTGCTATAATCACCGTTTTTTCCTCAAATGGGGTCTTTTGAGGAAAAAAATTTCGAAATGAGGAAAAAAATTTTGGGTATGATTCTCATTGTGGAAAAAATTTTAGGGAACTCTAAACCGAAAAGATGCGTTTTGGTGGACTTTAAAAGGTCGAAATCTCAAAATTTTCCGACGCATCGCGCTGGTCATGGGTATAATGATAACTATATTCTATCAGGTGTGGCCGTTAGCATATCTACTTCGACTTACTAATTAATGCTCAACAGTTTCTATCAATCAAGCTAGCTCGTTTCATTTTCTAATCGTTTACAGTCAATTATGTCGCTGAAAATATAGATTTTTCATCAAGTCTCTCAATTTGTTCTCTCGATGATTAGAATTTTTTAAACGTTTGAAATCTGAACTTTTGCGTTTATTGAAAGTGGAAATTGAAGACATCATTCTAGACTGCGATTTTAGAACGTCTGTTCATGAATATCTGTTGGAGCAGAGTTTTTTTGCACAGACCAGGTTGCAATGTGCAACTTGGGAAAAAAATTTGGTTGCACAGATGAATTTTTGGTTGCTCACTCTGAAATCGATAAATTTGCTTAAATTTATCGGAAAAACCATCGCAAACTAGTTTTCTTGTAATTTCATTTGATCCGCGTCAGTTTTAGGCATTCAAAACCCAATTTTTTGAATTTTGGAGAGAAAATGAAAAGATTAATATAACTAGACTATAGTGATGTGTTCGGCGCGTAGCGCCGGAAATTTTTTCACGATTTCAATATTCTAGAATGCTGGAAAATGAATCTTTTCACAATTTCACCTTTTAATTCCCAGCAGACAGACGGTTTGACTTCTCAGTGAATTAGATGAATTTTCAGTCGGACAAACTAAAATTCAAAAACTAGCAACTAGCGACAAAGAATTTGGATCAAAAATTTCTAGCATTGTCTCACACTCAAAATGTTTTAATCACATGAAGGTCAATGTTTTCATGAAGATCGCAAAAAAATTTGAGAAAATGACCGAGAAAATGTAAGTTTTCATCAGATTCGTCAAAAAACAATGCAGAATCAAACATTTATCCATAACATGTTGATAACTAGAAGCTATAAGCACTAACTAGAATGATCTTTTCTAACCGCGCACTAGAATATTATAAAAAATTATAAATGACTTGAAACCCGGCGCGAAGCGCCCGAAAATTTTCACTTTTTTCCATTTTAGAACGCATAAAAATGCATCTCCGGACAGAAAACCCTATAACATAATCAAAAGAGCAGTCAGGCCTCAAGTTGCACTGTGCAACTTGGCAGAAAGAATTTGGTTGCACAGCCCAAAATTTGGTTGCTGTGTGCAAAAAAAACCCTGTGTTGGAGAGATTTATTTTTCAGCGTTTTAGAATATAAAAACCCGAAAATTTTGCCGGCGCTTTGCGCCGGAATGGGGAGCAAATTACACTTTATCCGTCTGATTTTAATTTATTTCCCAACGTTATGAAGGTTCATTTTCCAGCGTTTTAGAAAGTGAAAATCCAAAAATTTTTCCGACGCTCCGCGCCGGACCAAGAACTAAATAAAATTAGATGATTCTAATCGGAATCACACTAAAAATACAACAAAATGCTTGGGTATGCTCCTAAAATGCTTAAAAAAGCATCCGTAGCCATATTATAAACGTTTTTAAAAATGAGGAAAATTTTTGGAAAATGATGAAAAAAATTTTGGGTCCGGTTCTCATGTGGAAAAAATCTTCGAGGAAAAAAAACGGTGGCTATGATTCAGCTCAGGCGTGACCACAGTTTTTTTCTCCACATTTGCACTGTAATGTGGAAAAAAATCTGGAATGTGGAAAAAATTTTTGAGGCCTTTCCACAAACGTGGAAGAAAAATTTGGGGTTTTCATATTGAAAAGATCCATTTTGGTGCATTTTAGGAGGTACAAATTTAATAATCATCATTATTTATTAAGTAGCTCAGGCGCGGCTTTTATCATGTCCACCTTCATTTATCCCTTAATCTATAATAGTTTTCATCATCTTAAAAGTAGTATCTCATGTTTTAATTGGTAATCTTCAATATTTTATCATAATATTTAATGAAGATTCACATTTTTTCGGTATTACTGCGTCTGGTTCACACCCACCCTATAGCGTCAGCAACGCAAAAGGTACCTACAGTAAACGTAGTAGCATGTTGACGTCATAAAATAAACGCAAGTACTTGTGCATCGCTTTGTTTGCGCGCGAAATTCAAAGCAGCTATTTGGTTACTCTCGCGGTTTCGGACGCGATGACCAAAATTTAGTCAACCTTTGACCTGAGTGACCTAAATGCTAACTTTACGAGTATAATGTTTGTGTTAATTTTGAAGAATAATGAACAAAGTAATTATATATTGTGCTGTGTTAAATCGAAATTCAGACCAGTGGTCAACCGAGTTACCAGTGGTCACTCAAGTCAACGAACATATTTTTTGATGGAGAATTAGCTCATTAACTGACAATTTGAATGTTATCTAATTTTCACTCAAGATTGGTGCCCAGGGGTCATCCGAGTGACCAGCGCTCAATCAACTCGGCAAATCTTTTCTTTGGCGGAGAAAACTTCCATTTTGTGGCTAGTGATCATCTAAGTGACCAACCTAATCAAAAGACGCGTTTTCTGATGGATAGTACTAAAAATACACAGCGTAATTTTGAATAAAATTGAAATGTGGGTCATCCGAGTGACCTGACTACGGCAAACCTTTTTTTGGCGGAGAATTAGCCTATAACTAACGTTTTGAATTTTATCTAATGTTCACTTAAGATTGATGCCCAAGGGTCATCCGAGTGACCAGACCAGCTGAGTGACCAGCGGTCATTCAACTAGGCAAACCTTTTCTTTGGCGGAGAATTAGCCTACAACTTCCATTTTGTGGCTAGTGATCATCCAAGTGACCAACCTGATGAGTAGCCGGAGGTCACTCAAATCAAAAGACGCGTTTTCTGATGAATAGTACAAAAAATACACAGCGTAATTTTGAATAAAATTGAAATGTGGGTCATCCGAGTGACCAGACCAGCTGAGTGACAGCAGTCATTCAACTCGACAAATCTTTTCTTTGGCGGAGAATTAGCCTATAACTTCCATTTTGTGGCTAGTGATCATCCAAGTGACCACTCCTGATGAGTGGCCAGTGGTAACTCAAATCAAAAGACGTTTTTTCTGATGGAGTACTACAAACACACAGAGTAATTTTGAATAAAAGCAGACTATGATTTACTTCTAATTATTTTCCTGACTCGACTGATGTGTATTTGCATTTTTGCTCATCATCTATCGTGTTTTTTATGTTTTCCTTGTCCAATTTGTTTGTCTCTATTTCATTTCTGCTTGCTTATTTTTTTCTTGAAATGCTAATTTGCCTGATAGCTTATTTCTCAAATTTCAAACGCATTTTTCACGGCTCATAAATTTCAACTTTTATTCAAATAAACATGCTAAATTGCAAAATTGGTTTTGAAAGATATCTTATAAGATATACTTCTTCAAACATGTTAGCCTTGTTAAGGAAATATGTGAATCTGCATTACAGCAGTATTATCGGAGCTTTTGGTTTCAAAATTGCATTTTTGCAGGTTGTTTGTGTTCTATCCCTCAAGAAATTACAGATACAGCTCTGCCTGGTTCTGAAACCCTTTTTCCTAATGTCTTGGAAAATCTATCTGATAAAACAAATATTGAAAAAAATTGATTTATTTGTAGCAAAAAAATCATATTCATGATCAACTACAGTCGATTTTTTTCTGTTGCTGCTGAGTAATAAACCTGGAAAGCATGAACTAGTTTCAAATTTTTGTGGATATTTTATTTTACATGTTTTATTTTTGAAGAATATTGTAGCATATTTGATCAGTTTTTTGAAAATTTTAGATCAAAAGTTTTAAAGCCTGGTGAAGGTCATTTTGATGACAGTATGTATCTGCTAAAGGAATATATGATTCTATACCTAGTGAATAATATATCTATTTTGATTAAGAAAAATTTTACTGCTGAATTGTAGTTAGTTTAAATATTCACAAAATTGTTTCAAAGTTCTGGAATAATCAGCTTTTGCTAAAATTTTATTTTCTGTCATTCTTCAATGAAGCTTGAATTTTTTGTGAAGAAAAAGGTAAGCAGTTAGCAACTTCTCCTGAACTTATTCTATCTTCATTATGGTGCGTCATAGGGCAGGGGATTCCATTAGCAAGAAGAAAGTCTTTCTCGAAGCTTTCCATTTCTCCAAAATTTAACAGATTTTTATGTTTCTTTCTCAAGGAAAATCTATCAAGTTCAAAGTTTCATTCTGCATGCTGTGCAGGTTATTATTTGCATTTTCCCAAGATTTTTTGCAAGATGTACTAAGACAAAGAACGTGGGATAACAAATGGAAAAAGAACGGAAAAAATAGTTCACAATGCAACTATTTCTCCCATGAATATCCTCTTCAAAGTCAAAAGCCTTCAAAGTTAAGCAAATCGTGTTTTTGGTTTGCATCCTGGAAATCATCTGCATATGATTGACCTTTTGGAAGCATCTAGAGGATCGATCTCTTTGACGATTTGAACATCTTTAAATGTGGAACTAGATGGGTCCAACCCATTAAGCAATGCTTTTCAGACTCATGGAGTAAAAAATTTGTAATTTTGGATAAGTAAGACTAGAAAATGGATCCTCTTTTACCTATTGTGTCGTGGTCACACCACCTTATAATCTCAAAAAATTTGACGTTGCACATAAAACATTTTTGCCATTGAAAAAATGGAGGCGGACCATAAAATCAAAATGGTATTGTTTGATACTGTAAGATAATTATTACTGTACCTTTAACGACAGTACAATATCATTCTCCAGCACAATTCTGTTTCGGACATAAAGGTCGATTTCCCAGCTGTCCAACCGCAGGTAAATTCGGTAGAAGACCATTAGCTATCGCAAAATTGTTGGCAGATTCTTCTGAGATGCAAATGGTGGCAATTCCGATAATATTAGTGTCTGTGCCCTACAGAGCCATTTTGCCGATACAGACAGCAAACAGAAGCAAAAACAGCAGGAAAAGACAAAAATAACCTAGAACTCTGAAGTTTCTATAGTGAATGAGCTACAATAGTTTAATTTTCAGGTTTACTTACTTATTCGTTTGAACGCCATCAATAACCCAAAAGACCTTTCATATATACACTAACCGATTTTAAACCCATAAACTTCCAAATAAGGCGGAGTAATCGGATGACCTGAGGGAGTGGTCATTCGGATGACCCTGGTTACCAATCTTGAGTGAACATTAGATAACATTCAAAACGTTAGTTATACGCTAATTCTCCACCAAAAAAAGGTTTTCCGTGGTCTGGTCACTCAGATGACCCACATTTCAATTTTATTCAAAATTAGGCTGTGTATTTTTAGTACTATCTATCAGAAAATGCATCTTTTGATTTGAATGACCTCTGGCCACTCATCAGGTTGGTCACATGGATGATCACTAGCCACAAAATGGAAGTTATAGGCTAATTCTCCACCAAACAGAAGGTTTGCTGAGTTGATTGACTGCTGGTCACTCGGATGATCCCTGGGCATCAATCTTGAGTGAATATTAGATAACATTCAAATTGCCAGTTAATGGGCTAATTCTCCATCAAAAAATATGTTTGTTGACTTGAGTGACCACTGGTCACTCAGTTGACCACTGGTCATTTGGAGGATCACTGGTCCGAGTTTCGATTCAACACAGCACAACATATAATTACTTTGTTCATTATTCTTCAGAATATAACACAAGCATTATACTCGTAAAGTTAGCATTTAGGTCACTCGGGTCAAAGGTTGACTAAATTTTGGTCATCGCGTCTGGAACCGCGATGCGTAACCAAATAGCTGCTTTGAATTTCGTGGGCAAACAACGCGATGCACAAGTACTTGCGTTTATTGTATGACCTCAACATGCTACTACGTTTACTGTAGGCACCTTTTGCGTTGCTAAGGCTATAGGGTGGATGTGAACCAGACACAGTAATACCCATTTTTCCTTTTCAGAAAGATCAATACGTCAAGTCTCTATGCATTATGATGCGATTATTTCTTTGCTAACGTAAAATCAATTCAAAAGCTTCGTGGAACTATATTTCGGAAATTTATACTCTTATATATTTTCGACCAAGTTCATGAGAGTTTACAATTACAGATTTTAAACTTTTTCAAGTAAAATTCTAGAAATTACGACTCTTGAACACAAAATTGGAACCTAATTCTTGACATAAATGTTCGGAAAATTGATTTTCCAGCATCCCAGAATGTCAATATACACCCAAACAATTTTCCGGCGCAGGCGCCGGAAAGGTTACCATCTTTTTTGGGCTTTCACTTGTCACCATAGAGGACTTGACCATCGATTTCTTGTGTAATTCAAGTCAATTATGCTCTTGGATAGTTTGCTAGGAAATTTGTTCAACAATGCTTGTAGATTAGGCTTTTAAGTTGAACATTTCAATTTTTTCTTTAATTTTAATGAATTAACTTCTCTAAAATCACCGGAAGGCTTGAAAAAGCTCAAAAACAGTGCGGTAAAGCGTCTATGAGCATTTTTAAGCGAAAAAAACGAGGATTTTAAGAGGAAAAATTTTTTTCCACATGTGGAAAAAAAATTTGACCCCTTTTTACTTTTGTGGAAAGAAGTTCGTGGAAAAAAAACAGTGGGCGCGACTGTAAGCATGTCTACTCCACTTACTAGTTAGCGTTCATTAGTTGTTACTTCATAGAATCTCTTATCTCGTTGTTTAATCAGTTTATCCTTGATATTGCATCCAAGTACTTGACGAAAATCAAGATTTTTTCGTTTCGCTAAATTTTTCTCTGCGGTCTTTGTAAATTTTTAAACTTTGTGAACATAATTGTTTTGCATTCGGCAAATAATTGCAACATCATTGGTTTGGAACAGTGACAGATGCTCTTGCTGATTGTATAATCCAAATTTTTAGTTGTTTGTCTGATTTTTCAATTTTGGTTTCATGCAGGCTTGCAGGCAGGGGGGGCAGTGGCTAGAATAGATGGACTCGAGGACCCGAGTCCATCTAGTCAAAACCCACATAAATTTCAAATTTAAAATTTATAATCAACAAATTTTACAATTAATAATTGAAAAATTTTAAAATTTAAAATTAACAAATTTGAAACTTAAAATGAACAAATTTGAAAAATTTTGAAATTTAAAAAATCTTAAAATTTAAAATTGAAAAAATTTAAAATTATGAAATTTAAACTCGAAAAATTTTGAAATTGAAAAAATTCAAAAGTTGACAAATTTGAAATTTTAAAAATTTAGAATTGAAAAAATTTAAAATTTAGAAAATTTAGAATTTATTTGAAAAATTTAAAATTTTAAAATCATGAGTTGAAAATTTTGAAATTTATAGTTAAAAAATTAAAATATAAAATTAGAAAAATTTAAAATTTTAAATTAGGAAATTTTAAAAATAAAAAATTTAAAATTCAAAAATTTGAAATTAAAAAATTTAGGAAAAATTTAAAATAAAAAATTTAAACATAAAAATTTTGAAATTTATAAATAAAAAATTTCAAAATTTATAATTGAAAAAATTTAAAATTTATAATTGAAAAATTTTTAAATTTATAACTAAAACATTTGATTTCAAATAAACAAAGTTTAAAAAATGAAACTCAAAATTAGAAAATTTTAAAGTATAAAATTAAAAAAATTAATTAAGGGGGAATTAAAATATGACAAATAAACAAAAACGACAACAATATGATGTAATCGCATGTATGTGAACAAGTGCAACCGCATAGTCTGACTGGAGTCCCATTCAATTCATAGTTTATCATTAACCTTACTGTTTATCGTCAAGTTTATCATTTTACTCAAAACTACAGTCAATCGATCTGATTACTATATTCTCAGAACTCAAGTTCATTTAGCCATTTTGTGTATTTTTGACTAGATGGACTCGAGTCCATCTAGCTATTTTGCTGGTTTTGGCTAGATAGACTCGAGTCCATTTAGCCTTTTTGCGGGTTTTGGCTAAATGGACTCGAGTCCATCTAGCCACTGCCGGCAGGGGGCGATTGAGGGCACCGTTTTTCTCAAACAGGGTCTTTTGAGGAAAAAGATTTGGATATGATTCTCATTGTGGATAAAATTCTGGACAATTCAGAATTTTTGGTGGACTTTAAAAAGTCGTAATCTCAAAATTTTCCGGCACTTCGAGCTATTAATGCGTATAATATTAGGCGCGGCCCTTAGCACAGGTTACTTCTACTTACTAATTAATGTTCAGCAATTTTCCATCAATCAAGTTAGCTCATCTCATTTTGTAATCGTTAACAGTCAGTATTTCGCCGAAAATTGAGATTTTTTTTATCAAATCCCTGAATTTTTTCTTCCGGGGCTTGGAATTTTTCAAACGTTTGCAACATGTAATTTTGGATTTATAAACGATGAAGATTGAACACATCATTCTAGTATGTAATTTTAGAACTTCTATTGAGGAATATTTGTTGCAGCGATTCATTTTCCAGCGCTTTAGAGAATGTAAGATTCCGAAGAAACAAATTACATTCTATCAGTTTGATGTTAATTTATTTCTTATCGTTGTGAAGGTTCATTTTCCTGCGTTTTAGAAAGCAAAAATACGAAAAATTTACCGGCGCGGAGCTCCGCTAAAATTTTCTTATCGGAATCACAGAAATGAAAATTCTAATCGGAACTACAGAAATGTTAATAGCGGATAAATTAATAATAATATTTCATTTGAGTATGTCGATGAAGAACAAAACGAATTAATCAATGGAAAAATAACTAAAACCTTCTTTTTCTAAAGAACCTGATGGAATTTCATTATTTTTTATGAAAAAAAGTTCAGGTTGTCTCAGCACATTCATTAGAAAAAATTTTTTAAGTTTCTTACCGGAATAGTTCAGTTCCAAAATTATGGTCTCACTCAAGTGATTGTTATTCCAATTTTTAAAAAAGGGAATCCTTCCTTAACATCATAAAGAGCTATCGCCCAGTTTCTCTTTGTTGTGTTTCTGGTAGAGTGATGGAATCTATTTTGAACACCGCCATTATGGAAAATTTAAACCAGCATAAGATACTGTCAGAAAACCAGTTTGGGTCTGGGAAAGCAAACTCATGTGCATCTCAATTGTTGCATTGTAGGAATAAATGGATAAAGAACTTGAATAATTTATATTAAAATTTGTAATCAGTCATTAAATCACGAAGCTTTGCAGAAAGATTTAAATCTCTGGTCATTACATTGGCAATTGAGTTTAGCTCCAGACAAGACCGTGGTTTTCCATTTCGGAAAAAACAACCCAAAACGTTCGTATGTTCTGCAAGAATCAGAAATACAAAGTTCTAAAGAAAGCACAGGACGTGAATTAGGAATTAACCTATCAAATGATCTAAAATTTATTACTAGTCATATTTCAAGTATAGTTTAGAGTGCATATTTTAGACTCAGTTTAATATTCATACAATTTATAAGGACGTAAATCTTTACCAGCTACCAACTAAAAATTTGTCTGTGCAACCATATATTTTTCCCAAGTTCCACATTGCAACCTGGCCTGTGCTAAAATCCCTCAGTACAATATTAACTACCTTTATTTGGCTCGAGCGTGAGCGAATTCTTGCGGAATCTGTTTTTTTGTGCACTGAGCACAGTTTTTGAAGATCGGCACCAATTTTTTGGGCCGCTTTGTACACGGTTCCTAAGCCGTTTCCAATATCATGCAAAGTTGCATGCTTTTAATACAAATTTTATATTTTGTTTTTGTATGGAAAAGGATTTGTCTGCAAAATTAGACCGCTTATCCAGATGAAAATGGCGAAAAAATTTATACCACCCCCACCAAATGACAAAAAAGGGTGTTTTGACTTCATATAAATCGAATAAAATAGTTTTTTGTTAGTATCCCATACCTATAGATTTTGTGATGTGAAAACTTCGAGTTTTTTCAGGGTTTTCTGCAGTTCAAGGTTGACGACACTGGTCTTTCCTCTGCCTCCCCATTCTTTGCGTTTGTACGTGGACTCATTGTAGGTTTCATCAGAGGTCCCCAAGCTCAGATTTTTCAGGTAGGGGTAAAGTTGAAAATTTGCGGGGGTAGTGTGGCTATAAATTTCCACTAAACACAACCTTTTGTCTCAAAATTAGGCAACTAGTGATCAATTTTTAGGACTTTAGGCAGGGGTAATACCCCCATCATACTCCACCCCATGGGGTAGTCTGGTATTCATGTTAAACCTGTTATATTTGAATTATTTTGAGATGTCGCAGAG
Source organism: Romanomermis culicivorax (assembly GCA_963922205.1). Classification (NCBI taxonomy): domain Eukaryota; kingdom Metazoa; phylum Nematoda; class Enoplea; order Mermithida; family Mermithidae; genus Romanomermis; species Romanomermis culicivorax. The sequence goes on from CAWUHX010000061.1 coordinate 865,724, forward strand.
AAATCAGTTTAGTTATTTCGAAGCTGCAGAGGCTTTCACAGTTTCCAGTTTCGTAGCCTCTCACTCGAATGTCAGCGATAATCATGTATGTAACATCAAATGAATTCAAGTTATGAAACCATACGTGTAATTGGGGGGGGGGGAATGCCATAGGCTCACACCCCAGGAATCTTCGGCCATATGGCTAGCTGTTGAAAGACCTTCCCACAGGATTTGCCAATCATATGGATAGCAATACGGTAGCCACTGTGACCCCATACTTTTGGCCTGAAAAATACTTTAAATGTCATGTTGATAGGAAATGCCAATTTTTGAACGAAAAATAGTCGAAAATGTCAATTTTCTTGGTGCTTTGTGCTATGAATAAATTTTTTGTAGGTTTTTTAGACAAAAATTACCATTTTGAATCGGTGGAACTTTTTTTGGGAAAAACCCCAAAAAAGTTCCCGAGCCCCCAACCCCAGACCTCAGGGCTCCGTTACATGCAGGTATGTTACGTATATGAAAGTGCATATTCTTTTCTCAAAAAACCCTGCTCAGAATAGTGTATTTGTATCATCGCAGCAAATTTAAAGGTTATCAATGTCTGATAAATAAATATAAATTCGTGTTTTTGGCGTTTGATTCAAATATATAAAAATTGACATTGTTGACGCAATATCACGACGACCGAAAATTTATGCAACTTTGAATTAATTTTACCTGGTAACCTGGTGAACGTATTGGTCTTTTTTGTCGTTTTTTCAATGAAAGGGCAATGTTGAATCTTCATTCTCATGTTTAGGCTTGGGTTAATTCCATTCATCACAATAAAGTATGGGTTTCCAAATTATGCAAATGAGGTCGAATGCACCCACCGCCCGTGTCAGATTTGAATGGCAGGCAAGCCTGTAGGCAGGGGGAGGTCGGGGGGCTATGGTCCCCCGAAATATTTGAAGTGTTGAAAATAGGCAAAGGCTTTTTTTCCAAGTCAAGTCAGAAATGCCAATTTTACAGTAAATTGAGTGAAGATAAATGTGTGCCCCCTCCCCGAAAAAAAATCCTGGCTACTGGCTTGACGGCTGGCATCATAAAAAATCTGAAAATCGCTTTTAGACCAAAAGTAGTGAGACCATTTTACCATCTAGATTTTCCTTAATTTTCTGCGGGAGAATCATCCTCAATTCGATCTTCACACCGTTGCTAGAAAGAAAGAAATTCGTAGCCTAAAATTAAAGGAAAATATAAACTTTCTGACTAATTCAATTATATCTGACAGGAATAATAGCAATTTCGGAAAACAAAATTCCCAGCCTTTTCTCCGTTTTCCCAGTACGTGAAAACGTTTTTTTCCCTGTAGATTTTAACATATTTTTCAGTATAACAGGTACGTAAAAATTTAAGATGCAAAAAAGAATCGAAAAAACAACTGTTCAAAATTTATATACCTATTTAAAAACATACGAGTATGGCAACAAAAAATAAAAATTACAATGTAATTGACAGACGATTTAGACCAACAATAGATGCACATATAATGACACATTTTCATAATGTTTTTTTTTATTTCCCCAATATGATTATCGATTGCATTAGCCTCAAACATAGAAGCAGCAAGAATATGACGTTTTTTTACCGTTCAATTCGCTCTACTATAGCATTAAATCATTTCTTTTTTTGGACTCCACCAAATTTTCCAAATTTTGTTCGCGTTGTTCTTCTAACGCCAATCTGTTCACGTTGTTTCTTCTAACGCGGATCACAAAATGAAATTAACGAAAGCAAAACCAGGTAAGTCATATAAAAAATTCATGAAAGCAATAAAATTATTGTGAAAATACAATAAAACGTTCATTAAATTTTGGATTTTTCAAGAAATTCCCAATTTTCCCGCTTTTCCCGGTCCAACTGAAAATTTTCAGCCTTTTCCCGGTTTTCCTGGTCGCTATGAACCCTGATTTGAATTCTCGTAGCTTCCCATTTCTTGAATTGTTAACTGCATTCAATTTTCCATGTGAATATCAGTACACTGTAGATATGTGTTGAAGAGTAAGAGATTAATTGCAGCAGCATTAAAATAGGAAAACAAAGAGCATTAGTGAAAGACACGAAAAAAGTCAATAGTGGATGCAGTGATCATACAGGGACAGTTTTTTTCGGGTTCGGGGATGGGGACAGGGAGAGAGATATACTATAGAGTATAGGCATGTATAATACACGTATATATTATACAGGTATAATGTATTATAGTATAGGCATCATTACCAGAGTACCATTCATTGGTTGATTAATAATGTATCCTACCTCTATCAAAAAATTTATATGAACACAGTATATCATCAATTCCCACCCCCAGTCAAGGACAAATGGAGAATAGTGGTGCCAAACAGGGCATCACAGTTGACATTACTAGAACTCCATTCATCCCATCCAAGGTCTGGCCCCGTATATCTCACCCCCAGTTAAGGAAAAATGGAGAATAGTCACACCAAAAGTTAGTAACACCTATAGTACCTATAGTATGCAAAACGAAGTAGACAATAGTTTCCATAATGCAAAAAAACTAAACAGACTTCGAACAATTGAAATCTGTCTAAATACACCACCTTCAATATGTTATTTTAAGGATAGGTATATTCTATGCATGTCTTTCATTGTTCCATCCAGCAGGCAGTAACCCACCAGCACATAATATTATAATATACGTGTAGATGCTGTTGTTCACTTTTTTGCAACTATACATATTTGTGATTTGACGCATAGCTGCATTACTTTAACCCAAGACGTATAGACGTATAAAATCTGAGACCTATAAAAAACTCATGTAAATGCTGTTGCTCAGACTTTTTTTGCACCTAACACATATTTATAAATTGATCCATAGCTGCATTACTTTAGGCGAAGACGTATAGAAAACCATATAAAAATTCTCCCGAGATCCCCAATCACTTTTTTAGATTGGGGACAGGGGCGGGGACGAAAATCCTGGGATCCGCGGTATTTCTTTCAGGGATGGGGACCCCGTACGATCACTAAGTGGATGGCATACATGCACGTAGGGGGTGCCATCATTTAAGAAAGGTTACTTATGTTCCTACAACAAAGTGCACTGTACCAAAGATCTAGGGTACTCTGAAACGAGCGATATAGGTGTACAAGCCGGAGCCTTAAAATCAACATGCAAATTTGAAAAAACGTGTAAAAATGGGCAATGACACTCACCCTGGATCTGTAAGAGGTCCGACCAGTTGGGGGGGGGGGGGGGTCGAAAAAAGTCGAAATTTTTCCCAAAAAAGGCCAAAAAACATACACTTTTTTGCAAATTTTTTAATTTTTTTCCAAACTGGGGAGTGGGTTGGGTATATGGTTGGCCACAGGTATGCTGGAATATCAAAAACTATTACACCCGAAATCTAGATACTTTGTGCGTGTGCATGGTGCCGAATTTCATCCGTAAATTTTCAGGGATATGAGGTACCACTCAATGCATTGTAGAGGGTATTGCATCAAACCTGTGCTTTAGGATTCTGCAAATCATGCTGTTGCTACTAGAGATGTATCGGGTACCCGGACCCGAAATGAGACCCGAAATTACCCGATCGTTTTGCTGGACCCGGTCCAGGGCCAGATATTCTCAAAATTTTGGACCCGGACCCTGATCCGAACCCGATATTCCTAAAATTTTGGACCCGGACAGACCCGAAGAAATTGTCAGAATTTTGATTCGGGCCTGATGTATAACATAGTCATTCAGTTGAAAACAAATACCCATGTTAAAGAAAGTGATGACACATCAATTAACTAATGAAATATAAAAAGTATCAAATCAATAGTTTATTGCTTAGATCATCTTGGGACTGAATTAGATTTGAAATCTACAGCACCCAAGTTATATTTCATGTATAGTTTTTCGGCCATTTTTCTTGTAGTCGTCGTCTTTTCAATCTTGATTTTTATTTATAATATTAATTTAAGGATCAAAAATTAAATTATAGAGATGCTTAACTCACTAATATTTCACGACAGATTAGTGACTCGAATCGGTTTATTGTGTCTCAACCAAACCATACGATTTCAATATGGTGTTGTTTCTCTCACATCCATTTTGAGATGCAGTTGTGAGAAGTTCGAATATGAATATGATAAGTTGAAAATGAATCATAATTGAAAATAGGGTATATTGTGTGCTTTTACATACTGCACAGGGTTTTTTTGGTTTTTTCTCGACAGGTTATTTGGCTCCTAATGTCAAAATTTTACAGGCCAATAGGAATTTTAACAAGCCAAAACTAAAAAGTTTGTAGATAAATGTGGTAGTAACAAACAGTTTTTTTAAACAAATTTAGTCAAAAACACTCTTCAAAATCACAGTAGAGGCCCACATAACAGATCAATCATTTTGAATACATTCTTAATCAGACACAGAATAACAAAGCTCACAAATTAGGTCAGTCATTATTCAAATCAACCATCAGGGTTTTTTCGCACAAGCCAGACTGATCTGTAACTTGGGGAAAAATTTGGTTGAGCATATAAGTTTTGAGTTGCCCAATCTAAAACTGATAAATTAGCCAATTGATCAGAAAATGATTAAAAGTTACATCCCTTGTATTTCATTCAGTTCACGTCAGTTCCAGACTTTTAAAACTAAATTTCCAGAGTTTAGAAGAAAAAATCAAAAGGCTGACTAGAGTAACTTCTTCTTAACTTTTGGGATTTCGAGGTTTCTAAAATGTCGGAAGATTAATTTTTTCAGCACATTCTTCTGAACTTACCGATGATCGATCATGATCTTTTCACCATTGGGTTGGCAAAAGAGGTTGAACATTTTTGCTTCATTTTCAGTCTGATATATCTGGAGCCAGTACCAATCATGATTATTTATCAAAAAGTTTTCAAATGATTTGAAGTTTAAAAAAGCGCGATAGGTATTTGACTTCGAAATGAATATTGATAATTATTTCCGGCTCTCAGCACCAGAAGAAAATTTTAGATTTTGATATTCTATAGCCTTGGAAAATGAATATTTTAAATATCTTTTCCCTGCATAAAATTGGTCCAATTTTTCAGTGAATTCAATGTGTTTTCAGTCTGGCAAACTAAAATTCAAAAATTAGGCAAGCAGCAAAGAACCTGGATGGCTTCTTCAGATGGCAAGAACTTCTGCCAATGTCCCATGCTAATGATGTTCCAATCGTTTTTCAAATGCAAAAAGATCTAGAAAAAGCTTGATTTTTGTCAAAATAAAAAACAATACGAGGTCAAACGTTCTCCCATACTATGCTGATTTTTAAAAGCTATAAGCATAAACTAGACCGACATCTTCTAACCGCACAACAGAATGATACCACGAATCATAAATGATTTGGAATCCGGCGCAAAGTGCCGGAAAATTTTTGATATTTTCCATTTCAAAATGCATAAAAATGCATCTCCGCACAGGAAGCTACTAATCAAAAAGGTCATTAGGCTATAATTTTTACAAGCCAATTAGGCTTGTGCCGCTAAATTTTTAGAAGCCAATCGGAATTTTTAGGAGCCATGGCTCCTAATTGGCCTAAAAAAACCCTGGTGTAAATTCTGAAATCAGAAGTGTTATATGCAAACCATCATTTGAAACCACTTTTGCCCCTCTAGCCTCAAAAAACCTTTTCCTCGGATCGGAGGGCCATGTGCATTTTCTATCTGTTTAGATTTCAGAGTCATGTATTCGATTGGGTGTTGTAGATGCATGCTTTTGATGAAAATTATTGTAGAACTCACAGTTAATCTGTCTAATGCACACATACAATTGCGGGGAAGTGTCATAAGAGCCGCCTCCAAAAATTTTCGCCTATGGCTAGCCATATGATGACCTCCACCTCCTTCAGATTTGCACATCATATGGCTGAAATGAGAGGGTCATCGTGTGCCCTTGATTTAAGGCTGAATCATTCAAGAAAAAAATGTCGTTTCTTGCAGTCCGAAAACGCTTGAAAAATATTAATTTTCATTTAACAACCGTAAAAATGTGTATTTATGGCGTGAAACGCCAAAAATAAGATTCTGACCGTCCAAAACGAATTATTTTCTATCTAAAATTTTTATATTAATTTTTTTCCAACAAAAAAGATAGGGTCCTTCCTCGGCTATGTCAGCCATATGATTGGCAAATCTTGCGGAGGTCACCACATGACTAACCATTGGCCGACAATTTCCTAGGGGAGTTCGTATGGCACTTCCGCTCAATTACATGTAAGTTTTTGATAAGAGAAAAACCAAAAAAATGTAAATTTTCAGACAAAAGATGGTCAAAAACGTCAATTTTTTTGGTGGTGCCTCGTCCTTGAGTATATATTTCACAGATTTTTTAAAACAGAAACTGCCATTTTTTAAAGCATTTTTCAGACTGTTTAGACGAAAAAGTTTTTATTTATAATGATCCCGGCTAAAATTTTGGGAAATTGATGACCCCACACTGAAAAATCGCTTTATCCCCCCAGTCATTGGGCTCCGTTACATGAATGGTTACACTATTGGCTAAATTTTCGCAGACGCAAAAATGGCCGCCGGGAACAACGCCCTGAAACGCGCTGTCAATTATTTCAAAGCCAACCCCAAAGAATGGGCTGACTATTTTATGAGCACGCATTTTTGGGGTCCGGTAGCCAATTGGGGCATCCCATTAGCGGCCATAGCCGATTTTAAAAAAGATCCTGAATTCATTAGCGGCAAAATGACCGCCGCCTTGGCTATTTATTCAGCATTGTTTATGCGTTTCGCTTGGAAAGTTCAACCGCGTAATATGCTCTTATTCGCTTGCCATTTCGTCAACGAATCGGCCCAGTTGACGCAAGCCACCCGCTTCGTTAAACATTTTTATTTGGGCGGCGGTCGTAGAGAAGAGGCAGAAAAAACGTCACCAAAAGCGGCGACGACGAAGTAGGCCCGCGAAGGCGCCTCATCGTTTATTAGACACGTTTTTGTCAACCTATAGGTTAAAATTTACTTTTTTCAAACTCTATACCTGATTTTGACAGTTGATTTTGAGTATGGTTACCAAAATCCCACATGTTACATAGATAGTTAATGCATTACGAATTTTATAGCCAGGGAATTTCGTCTCGGATTCCTATAAAACGGTTATTTCTGTTACAAGATAAACTCGAACTATTGTATTGTAAGATTGACCAAATAAGCGTCCAAAATCTTAAAATATTCCAGTGCTTGGCACCGCTTTTAAGACAATTTCTGAGAGATTCGACTTTCTGTTACATTGACCTATGACAAGTTAAAAATTAATACTACCTAAGAATGACACAATTTTACATGTTCGGTATCGTGTCAGCATTCATTCTGCATAAAAATCAAAATTCGCATAGCTACATTATTCCAAAATTTGGAATTTTCACATTTTTTGACCTTTTTCAGTCTGTATACGTGTTTCGAAATATCACAGCTCAGAAAAGACTTTAATCTGTAGCCAAGTGTTCATTACATGCAGAAGACCATACTATATATTCAGGTATGAAAAAAATTTTTCAAACCCTTTCTTTACACTCTTTATACCATTTGAAGTGCCAAAAAAGAAGTCGAAATAAACTAAAAAGTTATTTGGAGCCTTATTTGGGCACCTTCCCACAGAACGCCGTTCTTGATTTCTATAGCCACTAATGTCAACATATTATGTTAAAATTTGAATCAGATTTCTGTAACGCTTTGGGTGCTACAGGGGTATACGGCACGCATTCTGAAAGCTGATACAGAAATGATAATTTATCCTATTAAATATACCATCAACGAGACAGAAGAAAAATTGAGATCGTTCAGACCAGATGAATAAAAAGAATACATGATAGTCGAATCACTGGTAAAATTTCATCGATCTAATTACAATGGTTGAGCAACAGGGTGCCTCTTAAGGGACGCAACAAAAACTCCTCTCTTCAGGAATTTGATGGAAAAAAATCGAAGCTGCAAGTTTAGTGTTACAAAATGAAGTGTTGGCTGTCTGGCTCCGGCTTATGTTGTAAGCTGTGAGAGAGTGTTTTGTTGTGAAGTCTATTGATGTTAGCCAGTCGAAAACAAAGCAAATGATAGTAAATTGCTGCGCCTTTCCCATATAGCAAAGTGCATCCGAAAATTTCTTGCCGTGAATAGATTTCAAAAGATCACTTGATTTTTGAAATGGCGACCATCAAACCTAGATCAAGAAAAACTTATCAGGACTTCCAGCCACATTTTTTTTTCTTATCTATTAGGTAAAGAAGCATCATTTATTCCCAGAACTTATACAGTTGGGCATTTTTCCATGTTCGAAAAATGTTTAAATGGCAGTGCAATGTGTGGAAATCCTAAAACGGTGCTCGATGATGATGATGTTACCTTCACGGCTACTGTAGGACTGTGTGAACTATAGAATAAAAAGATAAAATTCCACGGAATCATAGGTGAATGTACTCGGCAGTGCACCTAAACAGGATTTTTCTTTTTTTGCTTCTCATTTTGGACTGCAGAGTGTAAAATGTTCGTTTGTGAAACATCAGAATATAGTCTGTCAGTTATTTGATAATTCTGTATTGCAGATGATAAACGCATCACAAAAGGTAGACAAGAGCCACCCGGAAAATGCAGTGGCCTCTGAGCGATTTCCATAAGCATGCCCTCTTCAGAGCTGCGCAGCTCTCCAAACGCTAAAAAAATCTCGAAGAAAATATTACCAATACAGTTAGAATGCATGAGCTATAAAAAAAGAAAACAAAATTTTGCAACATCCAATGGGAAGGTGCTCATAAACAAAGTTTTTACAATTTTCACAGCGCATTTTTGATACTTTGCACTCTCTCAAAAAGTGTAATATGCAACAATTTGCTGTAAATTTTAGATCAAAAGAAATCCTATCCTCTCATGTGTAAAATGAATATTCATTTATCGAATAATATCACTCCAGTCCCGAAATATCGCTTGAATAGCAAGACCACTGAAAATTCAATCATCGGTTCTCAAACCTTGGCATACTGTATCCGCGTGAATTTTAATTTTAAACTAAACCAATGATATCATGAAATCAGCGTGCGAAACTACCCAAAATATCTCATTTTTAGATTTGATTAATTTTCAACATACCATAGGGAAGGTCGAACCTCTGTGAAATCGCGTTTTAAGCACCATTATTCGTCTGAATTTGACTGAAGCGCGGCTCTCAGGAAATCTAACATCATTAGGCAACTAATGTTTGATTACTTTTGAAATGTTCTATCTCATCTCTAACCATTCATATGCAACGATTTTGGGAAACAAAATTTTGACTTGTAAATACAGAATTTTCTCAACTTTATCACATTTTTGAAGAAACATTTTAAAGCCTACTTTGCAATTTTCTCGTGTCCAAATGTTACGCTCATTCAATGTTATAAACTTTTTCGACTTTCATTCCGATTCTTTTGGCACATATGCAATGAGACGATTGTCGGTCGATGCACCTGTCAATGAGTTGAAACAGATTTAAAGGAAAGCTACTGAAACGAAAAAAGCTGCAGCTGATATTAAATTGCTGCCAGATAGGAAACGTAAAATTAGAGAAAAGTTTTCAGAAAAAAATTTTTTAGCTTACAAATAGTAAAATCACAAAAGTGTGAATATATTTTAAAATCGATTTAAAGGAATTTTGTTTTCATCAAGTCTACTTTATATTTATATGTGTTTACAGCTTCTGATCAGTATTAGGCAATGATAGATTTTTTTTCTAGTCGTAGAACCCCAATATTTGGCTCGTTGTCTGATTTCTGAATTTTAGTTGGTTTTTTCAGTCCAAAATTTATTAGGTTTCTGCTGTTTTGCCTCGAGTTACGAGAAATGATGGATTTCTAGCTAATCTTTTGGTTTTCTAATTAACTGACGGAACTATTTTGCAGATATGTGACGGGGCCCCGAGGTCTAGGGGGGTGGGGTGTCGGACGACTTTTTCTGGTCCGCTGGTCACTGATTCCCCAGAATTTTCCAGGGCGTCTTCGGACTTTTTATCGACAGGGGTGGGAGGGGGTGGGCGAGCAAGAACAAGTTCCGCAAGCATTTTTTTCATATAAAATATGCAAAAAAATAAGCTGTCTTGAAAAAAGTTCAGAGGGGTATTTGACGATTTCTTCGGGGCAGGAAGGGGTGTCAGGTATGGGGGTTTACCCTTAACCCCTTTATGTGCATGTATGGTTCTCATGACTTTTCTCCCCCAATTACATGTATGCTATCTAGTTGGTTGGAAGCACTGGAAACATCAGAAAATCAGCAGATTGCTCAACGTCTCTGGTATACACTTTCCTACTATTTTATGCCTGAATCGTTGATATATTTTTTGCTCTGAAAAAGGCTCGAAAAATCTTGAAAAAACGACATGGAAAGACTATAAAAGTCAGGTATGGTTTCATTTTAGAAAATAGCTGAACACCCTTACAAGAATCAAAATGCATTCAATTTATTTTGTTTGAAATAACTTGGTGTAAAGTCAGGTATTCGGAGAGTAATATCCAGAATTTTTCTAAAACAAACCGAATATGATCGATAGACTGAGAAAATCTGCAGAAGTCAGGGAAATTTTTTTTGACGATCAGGGAAAGTCGAAGAATTTTTTAGAAAGAAAGTAAAAATTCTGCTGAAAAACGAGGTGCCAAGAAAATTATGCACTCATAATTCATAGATAGTATTGATTGCCTTAATGCCTCCTTCTATTTTTAAATTGGTATCTCCATTTTTAGAATGAAAAGATTGTGAAGATCTATTCAGTGGTGCTGCTCAAATAATGTAGAGATATGTAATGTTTTTCTGTTCTGCGCATCTGCAGTCGGCAGCAAGATGCGGCATTTTCGCCCATTTTCATATTCAAACTCAAAAATCTGTGGCACTTCTTACTACTTGTTTTTTTGGTTATCGGCTGGATGCATTTTCCGGCGTACCTTCGATAACCACAGAAGTTTATGGGGACAGATTGTGAAAACTGATCTCCAAGGACAAGTGCGTAAAGAAAAATTACTGATTCTGTCTGCTTTGACTGGTCGAATATTCCCTTAATTTTTCTAAAACGGAATATGAAAGTAGTGTCAAGTTCCTTACAATATTTTCCAAATAAGAATTGCCATTTCGTCAGCATTTTAAATGGGCAACTTATTGTGAATGATTCAAATTATGGAGTAGACGTTGGACGATATTCCCTCAAAATGGCAACTTACTAAAAACTTTGTATTTCAGAACTATGTATATCGTGTGAATGCAGATAATATTCAACTTATAAATTATCAAGCTCCGGAAAAAATAACTTCGAAAATTACTGATTCTCCCTAGTGTTTCTGACTTGACTGGCGCAAAATTTATCTATTTCGATCCGTTTCGTCGAATGCCCAAAAAATTCTTGATGTAAAAATTATCATTTTTTCCGCTTTAGGGTATTGCCTTAAATTGACCCAGAAATGTAAATTTTCTATATGATCAATATTGCTTCACAAAGCAGAAATGCATTCTAAACGACGAAAACCAGTGATGTCGTTAAGATAGTTCACACAGAGCTTACCTATGCAGTAATATTTTGCGTTGAAAAAAATTTTGAACGGTTATGTTGACTGCAACTCGTAAGTCTTCGCTAGACGCATTGTTTGACTTGGTTGAAAGTTGTAAAAAGATGAATTAATACAATATTGCTTTTCATTCATCATTTTCGTTTCAAAGAAACAGATACGTAAAATTGTCTTATTCATGTCATCCTCTGCGAGTTATGAGAATCCTAAAACGTTTTAGACTATAATTTGATAAACGAGTCTTGTAACCGGATTTCAAAGCAGAATTTTTTATTAATGAATTCTGTCTTATTGTGTTCAGTTTAAATCCTACTGCATTAGGCTTTTCTTCATTTAGGAATTTCGACCAATTGAATTTATATAAAGATTCTGGTTATGGCATCGATGAACGTAATATGAATATAAATTTTTTGTTATGCGATTTAGATCCTTAAACTTTTGCTTTAGAAGTTCGTAGAAATTTGCCCGGTGTGTAGTTTTTGTTTGTACAGAATATAAAATTCTGAACTCTTATTGGACATTTAACCTGTATCAGACTTTGCATCCAGAAAAGCACGGTTGATCGTTTGACGAGTGCAACACTTATGGATGGGCAGGGTAGAATCAATCACTGTATACACAGGTGTCATGGAAACTGATATCAGCATGTAATACTGATAATTGTGGGGAAAATGCAGGAACTTCAAACGAATGGACTGAATGAAGGATCTCACCCCTAACGAGAATCACCAAGTGTGTCATAATATATGATGAGCAAAGAATTCGGTAAGACATGCAAATGAGTAAGGATGAAACTATTGAATTGAAAAGATACAAAGGGAGAAAGAGAAGGAACGAGGCGAATAGATAAAGAAATAACTACAAAGAACATAAAGAAACATGAATCGAAACCGTGTATGACAATTTGAGGATCGTAAGATTAACCAACAACAAAAGTCTCGAAAAATACAAAAACTAGTAAAGGTGAGATACACCACCTAAGCCAAAAATTTTTCGAGGCATGTTAATCATTTTTGATACCAAAGCACATTAATGTATCAAACTTGGATATAAACACCATCCCTCCCTTACATAATTTGGCCTGTTACGTCTTCTAATGTGTGCAGCAAACCGAGTTGTCTCAAATTTTCCTTTTTTGAACATCCTTCACACATCTTATCAGACACGATTTCTGGTAGGATTCAAATTGCTTGTGATGAGCAAAAAAATAATATCGACCTGAAAACCACATATTTGTTGTAATTTGATGCGTTAGGACCGAAAATATTCATCTCACCTGAAAGTTGGACTCGCGTGTTTACAGCAAGACAAAAATTGGAAACTTTTGATTTTTTCGATTTCCGACATATACCTCTTAATTATTGCAGGTTTACGTGCGTCAGACATCGTGTTTTGTAATTTTACCCCGTACCAGGCGAATGAATGGACTACAATTGTCTGTAGATTTATTAGAATGAAGTGCGTATTTAGAGTACAACGGTGCTCGAAACATCAAATTTTGCGAGTTGCAATTTTTCACAGAAGTCACCACTCACCAGATCTACTGCTAAAGCTCAAAAGCACCGAAGTTTCCCTGTACAATAGATAGTTATCCACCTGCAGACAAAAAATTACCGAAATTCATGTACTGCTAGAGGTCGCACAGGTTGGAGTCTGAATACCACTTCGTAATTGCATTTCTGACAATTTCAGCTTCCATTGTGGGAGAATCACTACTTTATAAATTTCAAAAATGAAACATTCGAACAAGTTTCGAATGCTGACTCTTACCTTGCATAAAAAATAGAATTCACATACCTATACATAACCTAACCTAAATTTTCTCAGAAAGTGCGTTTCAAATTTGTTAATTGAAAACCGCCTTTTTGGAGATTCGCTCTTATCAGAACCGCTCTTTTGGGTATTCGCGCTCTTGAGAATCGTTCTTTTGGGGACTCGCACTTTTGGGTCTCGCTCTTATGAAGCATTCCGAATAAAAACACTATATAGTTTGTTTTTATAAAATGTTTGTAAATCGGAGAATTGACAATCAAATAGCGTTGCTATCGAAATCGTTTGCTCAAATACACGAAGAATTTTGTCTACCTGGCATAATGAATCAGAAAACCATAACAATTTAAAACAGCACTTGTTTTTCACCGTTATTATTTACAAGCATTTCAAGAAAAGACTTACAGAAAAGAAAAGACTACATCCTGTTTCTGTTAGCATAACGCTTTTAAAATGGCTGGCCGAACTCGCTCGACTTTGATGCGCATCAAACAGCGGAAATCAAGTAAGATTTTCATAATCATATGAAACGAATGAGAGTTTGAAAAATGCATTTTTGTAAAATTGGATTTTCGTTCTTTCTCATTAAAAAATTATAATTTTTAATAGACATGGAAAATTTTTTAATGAAAATCTAATATAACAAAACTCTAATTTTTAAACTCTCACCCGAGTTTCCAAAAACCTAATCCAGCCATTTTTAAAGCTTGGCAACTTTCCAAGCAAGTATATTCTCCTTTTTCTGCCTCATCGGGACATTTTCCCATATCATATCTTCTCACGGTCTGTAAAAAAATCACCTGGAAAAGTCTGATAACAGCCGCTTTTTAAGGGTGAATAATAAACCTATAAAATACATACGGTGCGGTGACATATACAGAAAATCACCACCACTTTTCGTAAAAAATTCTATTTTTCGGGAAAGAAGCGTTGTCTAAAATTTGTTGGACAGAATCGATCATCGGCGGCGGACCGCAAATGAAAATTTTGGTTTTTGAAGCGATTTGTTCGTTGACGGCGTCCATGATATCTTCCCTGGTCACGTGGCTTTCTGAAAAACGGTAATCCTATATTTATATAGAAAATTACGGTAAAATTGGGAGCGAAATTTACTTTTCACGAGGGGATTATCAGTGTAAGGCGGTTCCCTGCTGACGTAGAATTTTGGCGCGAAACTGTTGTACATGGTGGCGAATTCCATAAAATCGGTCTAATATTACGAGTATAATATTTTACGTGAAAAAATATGATGTATAGTTGGGTGTTACAAATGTTCAATTCATATTTGGGTTACGGTTGAGGACCGGTTGGTGAGGCTAGCTTAGCAGCTTACTTACCAACTCGTTAATTGGGGGGGGGGGTATTCCTCTACTAGGCCTGGCGGACACTCATTTACTACCCGTGGATTTTGGGCAGATAAGCAGTTATTGCCTGGGGTTTTAGCCATATGCAAGTTGTTACCAGCCTTTTAATCCAGAATCTGCCCAACCCGCACTTTTTTGAAAAGAGCGACTAAAGGATTTTGTCCGTTTAAGCTCTTTTAGCTTGGGTTTTCTTGGACAAGATCAGATTACTACCTTGACAATATCCCATTTTACTTCCCACAGGCAGACTGACCATGCACATGTATGTTTTAGTTCTATATGACGTCAGTTTTGTAGAAAAGATTAACAATGTGAAATACTTTTTGCATTTCTATGAAGACATCTTGATAACTTTCTTGGAATTCTCATTGGTCCAGCCAAATTTTTCTTTAGTCAAGAATCGGTCCACAGCGCTAGCTGAGTACGAAGACTTTGAGAGTTTTTTCAAAATCGATAGGAATCAATTTTGGTAACCTTGAAAAGCTATGCAAACGCACCCTGAAAAAAATCAGGGTGAACCGGTTTTTGGAGTTTTCGCGGAAACTCAGAGACCCGTTCTTCTCAATAGCTGTCTAAGTTTGAGTTTTGCAATGTTTTTTTGGACAATGACACCATTATGAGCAAAAGCAGTGTGAAATCAGTCAACAAACCATCAAGACGCCAACCTCAAAATTAGGGACGCGAACGGGATGGTGTTTGAAAAATCACAGGTCATATAACTAGAGGCACTTTGAAAACGAATGGTTTTTCAATGACACTCTATCATTATACTCTGTCTACATTACACGTGAAAAAATTCGCATAATTGTGGACCGAAAAAATTCGACAGCCACAACTTAATCAACACCTCATCAATTTTAATGAAACTCATATTTTTAAAATCGAAATAATAATACTTCACCAGAAAATAGCGACCTCAAAAAAATCCGGTGATATCACCAAAAGTGCTTGTACATGTAAAACACGTCGTCTGAGCGTTTCAAATCAATTTTATCATATTCTCCACTTCAATAATATTTTACCGAGCCAATATGAAACAGTCAGAACTCACGTCAATAAACATGTGGAAGTTCAATTTGCATATTTGTTTCCTATACAGGTTTATTTTTGACCACTAAGGAAGAGTATAGACCCATTTTCAGACATATAACATTGGGTCAGTTTCTGCCAGGTATGGTTTGACGGATTTTGGGCCATTAGGGTTTATCATTGACCAAATTTTGACCGCCTGCATGCTTGTTTTAGAAAAATCTGTCAGCTTTTAGAGTAAAAATTATTATATAGTCTATTTTGTCCTCATTATGCATTCAAAGACCCGTGTGCATGTATAAAACAAAGAGACTCATTCGAAAAACAGTATATCGGACTAAAATTTTTTTCAGCCAGGAAAAAAGTTGGGCTTCATTTTGCAAGCTTCATTTTGCAAGCGCGAACCTGAAAGTAAGTCGGCTAACGTGAGTTATAAGACACTTCTATGGAACCGGTTTGTGATGCTTCTAGGTCATCAAGATCACATTTTTCGTCCCCAACAGAATTTTCAAGCAGATCTGCTCACCTTAAACAATAGCTCCGCTTCATTTTGAGCACCGTACAGTAACCTATAAGTCCTGCACGTGTGAGTTATCAAATTATCAGTGTACAAGCATTGTTTCAGAATCGAATGGATGGGATTGACGCCCACTCCGCCGGCTACGAACACTAAATGTTCCGTGCTGAAGTCTTGTTCGGGTTCAAAATAAAAGTCGCCGCCTATACGAACGTACGCCTGAGTGTTGATCGTCGCCTTGTAAAAAAAACTTGATCGATAAAAATAGAAAAAATATTCAATTGATAAGAAAAAATCGGATCTCGGCAGGCTGTCAAACCTTCCATTAAAAACTATATGCTCACATCGTGGCACCATTGGGCGGGACTATCGGTCACGTATTTAACGGCTATACTGAACGAATTGGTGCCCGAGGACTCGAACGGGGCGGAACAGATGGAATAACCGCCCACCGACGACTCGAAAGGCATAATGAGGTCTATCCTGGAACGAGGGGAGAAAATTTAAGGGTTGAACGGATGCACGGTTAGAAGAGATTCAAAGTTTGCGGCGTTTGGCATGATAGGACTATGAGAGATATGGAAGAGGCGGAGCTTTGATCGAGGATTTCAAAAAGGTGGTTTTTAACATAAGAGGTATATACGGATGTGCCGGAGCTTGAAATATTGACTCCAGGAGAGGCACAGCGTAGAGTGAAATGTTCAAACATCAAGAGGGATGAATAGCATTAGACTAGAAGGTGGTAGGGCTTTTTACGCAACTGCGGAAATTTTTTCGGGGCTCTTTTCGGGGAGTTTTCCGCACGGAACGAAAACCTTCTAAAACGTTCTTAGTGGTTTTTAACGGTGGTGCGAACATTTTTCTGCTCAATTTCCGCATGGTACAGAACGGCCGCAACGAAAAAAATTGTGGATACTATTCCTGCGCATTGAGGGGGTATGGTAGGGGTATTACCCCTCCCCTACCAAACCTGGCGGATTCTGATTTACTACCAATGCATTTTGGGCAGATAAGCATTTACTGCCTTGGTTTTTCGAATACCGAGAAGCTGCTCTGCTTACACTTTTTTTGCCAATAGCCTAGTTACTACCAAAGGATTTTGGCCGTTTAAGCCATCTCCACTCGAATTTTTTTGAAAAAAATCAATTAACATTTAATTAACAATACTACTCTGAAGAAATCCAAGTTTACCTCCCTCAGACTGCCTGACCATGCACAGGTACGCTGGGTTACTTACTCCACAATACATACTGGATCTGAAAGGACGTGGCAAAAAATAAGCTAATTGGGAGGGTAGAAGCTCATAATTGTTATGAAGAGTACCATCGGAATCCTTCCAAAAACATGGATATATGGCGAACACCAGCTATCCGCCACTCAAGTCACATGGCCATAAAAGTAACAGTTCTTTGGGGCTAGGAGGCTGTTCGCTGGCCATCCATAATAGGGCATAATTCTTTTTTTCCTCCCGCATCAGACAACCAATAAATTTGGTTGGTTGCGGCGCATAGTTTACTTTCATGGTGTACGCCCAAATTAGTCAGTTGTTTGTATCCATTCATCTTTGATCAATGGTTGTTCCTCTATTAATTTTTTTCTCTGGGTGGTTGTTTATTCATTGACTATGGTGAGTTATTTAGCCGCCTAATTCGTTTTTTATTAATTGGTTCACTGTTTGATTGACTGCTTCGCTTACCTAATAGTTCAATTGCATCTATTTATCTGTGGTCAGCGGCTATTTTGTGGGGGGGGGGAGGGACTCAGGGGCTTATCTCGGGGAGAGAGTCAGAAGTGGTCACAAACCAAATTTTGATATACATTTCATGGATTTTTATACTAGAAAAACAATTTTTGAACCATTTGTCTCACTATAAAAGTTTAGAACGATTTCCTTGGGGGTCAGCCAGGACAGGGTTTTCCGTTCTTGATAACGAAAAGAAAGGTCTCAGAAAGTCTTCTAACGTCCAAGCTGCATATTCTTCAATCTATATTAGTCGGATCAAGTGCAGATTTAGGGGGGGGGGCGGCCGCCCCACCCGGTACTTTTGAAATACGATTTTTTTTCTGTATACCTATAGGCAAATTTGAAAAATTTTTGAAATTTTTTGGAAAAATACTTAATTTTGAGCACCGCCCCCCTGAAAAAAAATTCTGGATCCGCCACTGAGTCAGATAAGTGAAATTGTTTGCTTAGACAGCACTTTTTAAAGTTTTCATGTTACTTTTTTGCAGTCAAGTATGATTTGTTTAGAAAACTTGTCAAACTACAGCATCATTTCCATTTTTATGACGAATTTCTCCTTTCTCCGTCTCATTTTCCTCCGTCATCTTCTCAATCAGACATGCACGGTAAGAATTTTCCAGGGGGGAGCTTTGAGCTTTTTATTCAGGGTGTAGCGGGGTGGGTGAGGAAAAAACAAGAAAAAAGCTTTGAAAGCTGGTTTTTCCTACAAAATATGCACAAAAATCATCAAAAAAGCTGTCTTGGAAAAAGTTCAGGGGGGGGTGCTTGACGATTTTTTAGGCCAGGGCGCGGCCAGGTTCTCAGGTAAGGGGGTTACCCCCCTACCCGCTATGTGAATGTATGTTCTCAATCATTGCTGGAAAAGTCTAATCTGCTGGGGGTCAGCAAGAATCTGCTGGGGGTCAAAACCCCCCATGTGTATGTATGCGTCCTACCACCACATGATTACGTGTAACGGACTTCAGATGTCCAGAAGGTCAGACAGGTTTTATGTGGGTGGGGTTAGGTAATCCAAAAGAAGACGTAAGGTCATCGAAGTAGAAAAGTTCGAGATTTTTGCGAAAAAAATTTTAAAACTGATTCAAAAAACAGAAGTTAAGGTCTAAAAATCCCTAAAAGCGCACATTTATGGGAATCAAAAATCGTTATTTTCATCTGAAAAATAGACCTCGAGGGTCGCCACATGGTGCATGAGGTTCCTATGACACTTCACCCAATTATATATACGTATGGACTCCACAAAAACAGATATGGAGCTATGGAGAGAGGAGCTAAAACTGAGAATTGAGTAGGTCGGCCTAAAAATACGAAATTCAAAGATTCATAGTTGTAATACAAAATGAGCTAGAAACGTGGTGTCGAGTCAAGAAAAGAGTTGAAGAATCTGACATTCAAAAAGGCGTTATAGTAGGGAATTGAAACAATGGGGAACATGAGGTGCGTATGAAGAATTGCATTCGATTAGGAAAAAAATTTGGGAGGAGTGGACATTGGTCGCATTCTCTTGCCGTAAACTCACCACTGGCCTGCTTTGAATCTTATCGGCACATCCGGTTCTTCGGCTTTGAACTTTAATAATTTTACAGTCGGAGATAATCGCACAGTATTCGTTACACGAACGGCAATTTTTTCTTTTTGTCGAAAATTATTTTTTGTGCGTTCCGTATGGGAAAACCGGGCTGACATTCTATCGCCTACGAATTTTAATAGACGATCGACGATTGTTCTGTGAGGTTTTTTAAACATTTTCCACTGCGAAAATTCTGTGATTTGAAATTTTCAAGAGTAACAAACATAAACAAGTTTTAAAAAAGCAGAGAAAGAAAACTTTCATCATGTCGGATATATAAACTTACGAACTTCATGATTAAAACGGAAGGATGCCACAGCGGCTGTAAAGAACATTTGAAAAGGTCAATCGGAGCTATGACAAACTTAAATCGCTCATAACTCCGCCAAAAATCAGGTTACACGACTTTATGTGTTTACACAGATCTCAACGAGATCTATCAATTGATATTCACCTTTCTGATCTTGGTAGAAAAATTCTCCTTCATCTCAGTCACGGCTAGGGTGTGGTCAAACATTTTTCGGTTCTGGTAAAGTCAAAGCGCTATAACTCTCTCATGCCGACGTGTGGTGAGTGTCTCGATTTCAACCCACTTTTCCATCGAAATCGTCGATCTAGTAAATCAATTTTTCCAAAAGTCGAGTATACTCAAATGAACTAAATTCACGGCACCTCAGGATGAGATACTCACATTGTAGTTACAGTATCAAACAAAACACTTTCACGGAGACAATAAAACTACACTTAGAAAATTGTTGATTTACAATAAAATATCTGGTTTGTGTAATTGCTTTCACAACCAGTATAAGAACATTAGAATTGAGATTCTCGCGAAACTTTCCTCATTTGAACTCCATTTTTAAAATTATACCATTTTCGAAGTTCTCATCGTTCACATTCATTTCCGAAAGAAACTAATATTTTTCGTGGTCAAAATTTCCCAGGCGGAATAACAGTAAATTTTTTAACATTTTACTAAGGGGACGTGGCTGTCCAACTTACTAAGGGAACATGGCTGTCCAACTCAAGCTGAAGAAATCTTATACTTATTACGTATCTATTAATTTAAATTTTCGCCTCAATTGTTATAAATTCCCCTACGTTTGAGCACAACAATCACATTACCTAGCTCGATATTACCCATTATATTTACTGGCCCAAAGCCCAGGAACAAGTAATATGGCGTCAGCATCACGAAAATTTTCACATTCTACACCCCCTGCAAACTCTCAATCATCCGTTATTAGTCAAGCTAAACCCGATCTTAAAAAATCTGACTGAATAACATCAGCCACTGACTCTTTCTGTCTTGTGTGCACCGAAATGGTTACCGACAACCATAAGTCGGCTGTTATGTGTGACCTTTGCTCTGGTTGGAGCCATTCAAAATGTTTGTTTGAAGTTACCTAAATGTGTTACTGATTTTTATGCGAGTAAGAATTACGCAAATGCAAATTTTTTATCGCCTTATATTTGTTCCAACTGTAGACCAGTATTTTTTCAATTCTGCTTAAATTAGATCAAATTGAAGCTCGTTCAAATTCTATTGAATTAAAACTTGATGCTATGAATGTTTCGTTAAATCCAACCCAAAATAATGGTAGTTATAATTTTGATCATAATAACATTAAATCAATTATTCACGATACAGTCGAATGAGAGTCTAATAAACATAATGCTGTTTTATACAGTTTACCTAAAGTCTTGGAATCTGTACGGGAATTAATTGACACTTATGGCCGTGATACTCGGGATATTAGCATTGAAGATCTTGATATTATGCATGTTTTCAGGGACAGCCCTGAATTACCTGATAAACCTCGTTTTTTAAAAATCATATGTTCTAATTCTTCAGCTAAATTTTCATTCATCAAACTTATCAATTATGTAATTAAACATAAACGCGACAAACCTTTCTTGATTAATCTATTTGCATGTTCCGACTTGTCATTTCTACAGAGGCAGAAGTGCCGTGACTTGGTTCAAGAGCTCAAGCATCATCTCGCGAATGGTGAACATAATTTGAGAATCGATTATGTTAACAAATGAAAGAGTACAGCCTTTTCATCGGTGATGCTGAGTAGTAATCACCAGGTCAGAGTGATGGGTGCCAAAAGGAGCACCTGTTCAGACCTGCAAAGCTCAATAAAGCTCAGGATGAAAAAACTGGTGAAACTTTGAAGGTACCCGGAGCTCAAGGTCAAGGCCAAGGAAGCTAAAAAATTACCACCAATTATGCAAGGAAAGGTGCAAAAGATTGGTAACTGCAGCCGAGGTCAGTTTCAGTTCCACAACACCAGCTGGTGTGGTCGTGGGGCTGCACTGCACGTGCAAGGTAAAGGTGGCCAGCAGGGCCAATGCATATGGAGGCCTTGCGGAGGTCGTGGCAGAGGCCACAGAAGAGTGCAAGGAGGTGGTGGGCTGCAACAGTAAATAATAGCCGCAACATATTTTGGCCCAAAAATATCATTTTTCGCATTTATTTTCCACAAAAAAAACATAAAAATACAAATCACAAAAATACAAAAAAATCACAAAAAACAAAAACAAATTTTCGTCAATTATTGTGCACTATAAAATTTCTATTTGTTTTCTACAGTGGCATGACCAGAAATGCAGTCTGCAAAATTTATTTTTTCAAATCTAATTTCAGTTTCAAATCTCGCCTTATTTTTGTTTTTCATCAGAGCACCTCATGTGGGGGTATGGGGGGGGGGTATTACCCCCGTCTTAGATTTGGAAATTCATTTACTACCCCCATAAAAACAGCTCATTATAGCAAAAAATTTTGGTAGACTTCATTCTCTCCCCAGTAGGTTATACTACTTCGAGAAAAATTGCAGAATGTGTGATTCTGAGGAATTACTCACTGCTCTTTTTGACACATTTACTGAGCAAATAATAATGGGAAAGTATGCAACTTCTGTGCCATATAGCGATTTTTAGGAAAGGATATCAGCACATTAATATATACTACTTGTAGGAAATCATTATAAATATAATTGGGAGATGAAATAATGACTTATGTATATGTGATTAATCAAACAATCGCCCCTTGGGAAGAAAAACTTTATGTTCTTAAAATTCTGCCTCTTCATGCTCTCCTTTCCTTTTCCCCGCTTCTGCGTTGGGTCTTCTGTGCGTATATGGTTACCCAAGCTGTGGCATACTTTCCTGCTATGAGTTGAGACATGTGAGGTCTGTTGATGTGGATCAGGAGTGGTACCTGGTTTCAAACTCGTGGTTCATAGTCTAATGGGATTAATAATACTAAAGCCACATTCAGCATCAGCACTTTCAATTGGAGGCACTGTTCCAACCCTTATCAGTGATGGAATAAGCTCATACTCCTGAAGATGCTGGTTCAAATAATGTTTCCAAAAGTACATTGTGCCCGATTCTTGAAATGTGCAGGAATCAGTTGACACGACAATCTTCAAAGTCTGACTATTCTCTGCGTATAATTAGTACATTCAAGTTTCATGATTGGGAGCTGGAAAATGGGGTTGAAATAGTAAATGGTTTTTGACCGTAAAAAGCGTAAAGTAGGGGCATTAATCATTTTTGTAAGTTCGAGAAAGTACAACTCCCCCCTCCTTAGCAAAAAGTTGAGAGCAAAAAAAAGGTCACAGCATTCTCTTTTTCATTATTTTTTGTTTTGCTCAATCGATGACGCCGAGAATTTTTTGATTTTTTGTGATACTTGTATACTAATGTACATAATATATACATTATTTAGATTTAATGTGGTGGAGGTAACGTTGGAAAGGTGGCAAAGACTTCACCGCCAAACATGCAACCAGAAAGAGGTAGACAGATATATGTTCCATCTCTGGCATTAATCGTAAGGTCCAAAATGAAAGGTCACAGGAAGGAAGGCAACCGAAGATTTTCAGCCCTGGTGCAGGTCAAAGTGGATTTGGCAGAACCCCACCAAAGTCAAGCCCATGCTGAGTTGTCGATCCATCAGTGTCCAGACCAAGAGGTAGTGCACCCTGACAGTCTTGTGGACATTCTGGTATGCCTGTAAGAAAGACTTGACGTAAGACCCTGGTCATTTAGAAAGCTTTCCGCAAGGGGGCCAGAATGACCAAAAAGATTCAGAAAACTGCATTGATAGAAAGAGGTCCTGAAAAGGTCCAGAAATTCATTGCAGCATAATATGAATCTTTTTAACTCCCATTGGTCAGTTTCAAGGCTCAAGGGATGTCAGGGATGGACATAGTCTATCTCATGGTTGTGAAAAATAGCCAAAGGGGATGCATGTTGTGTCGACTCTGATTTGCAAAGACATCGCACATAAAAGGCCCGAACGTTTATGTTTTTGGTCATTGTATGTGTTTGTTTTTATTTTGTTAAAGAAATCGGCGGCCCCACTGGCCTAATTATATTTTTATTTATTGATTATTGTATTTGTGGAGAGTTCGCCCAAATACAACATCCCCTGCCTGGACATTATCGATTTATCTAAAGCATAGGGAATGCAGGTTAGACTCTGGACTTTTGGAGAGCCACCCTGTGTGCAAGTCTACATTTACAACTCAATTCTCGGCCTGACTTCTCAGTTTTGCCCATTGATTGAAAGTTACCTGAGCTCAGAGCAGTGGTCCCCAAGGTCGGAAATTTAGGTAGGGGTAAAATTGTTAACTGCAAGGGTAGTACTTGAAATATACCATGACCTTTTTTTTGCTCCCAATTTTTCCGTTGCAACCACAAGTTTGAAACCAGGTACCACTCCTGATCCACATCAATAGACCTCACATGTCTCAACTCATAGCAGGAAAGTATGCCACAGCTTGGGTAACCATATGCGCACAGAAGACCCCACGCAGAAGCAGGGAAAAGGAAAGGAGAGTATGAAGAGGAAGAATTTTAAGAACATAATGTTTTTCTTCCCAAGGGGCAATTTTTTGATAATTCACATATACATAAGTCATTATTTGATCTCCCAATTATATATATATAATGATTTCCTACAGTAGTATATATTAATGTGCTGATATCCTTTCCTAAAAATCGCTATATGGCACAGAAGTTGCATACTTTCCCATTATCATTTGCTCAGTAAATGTGTCAAAAAGACCAGTGAGTAATTTCTCTCAAGCACACATTGTGCATTTTTTCTCGAATTACTATAACCTACTGAGGAGAGGATCAGGTCTACCAAAATTTTTTGCTATAGTGAGCTGTTTTTATGGGGGTAGTAAATGAATTTCCAAATCTAAGACCGGGGTAATACCCCCCCATACCCCCCATGGGGTGCCCTGGCTCAGAGTATTATTAGATCATCTGCAGTTCTTTGGAACGAAAGCAGCTGATCATTTTTTTGAGATTGGGACAGGCCGAACTGTTGCCAACTATTTCTGCCTAAGGTTTCAGCCTGATTAGTTGAATTAGTGAGTAGCTGATTAGGTCCTTTTCATTCTCTTTATATATTTCCTTATCTAAACCAAGTCCCATTTCGACAGGGTGCAAACTAGAGGAGTTACATTTTATTCTGGGTAGTTATGATTTTGATTTAATTTTTGCACAGAGACATGGTTGAATAGCAATATAAGTGAGGGTATTCTCTGCAATTTGTCTGAGTACGATGTTTTCCGTTCTGATAGAGTTGATAGAAAAGGTGGTGGTGTTGCCATATTTGCTGAAAAATCCCTCACTTTAAGTAGGATAGATATTTGTATGTTTAATTTACTGTTTGAAACTCTTGTTATTGACCTCTTAGGTACATTTAAGCATTCCCGCTTTGTTCTTGTTCATTGTCCGCCTTCTCAGAGTACAGTAGATGATATTAAACTCTGTGAATTTATTGAGTTCATGGGTAAAAGCACCAGACTTGCCCTGATTATTGGAGATTTTAACTTACCTAAGTTTACTTGGAAAAATTTAACATTTCCTGCCAATGAAGTTTATAATGCATTTTTCGAATCCTTTCTGTCCACTGGTTTAAATCAAATGGTGTTGCAACCTACTCATGATAACAATATATTGGATTTAATTCTAGGTAACAAATCTGTTAATGGCATTTTGGTTGGTCCTTATTTTTCAACCAGTGATCACAACTCTGTCAAATTTTGTTTTAACTGGGATGGGAAACCTAAATTTTCTGCATGCTTAAATTTTCACAAGGCAAACTATGATGCTATTATAGGGGCCCTGTCACATGTTAGTTGGCCCAACACATTTGAAAATTGTGCCAATGTAGATCAAATTTATAGATCATTTCTTGATATAATGAAACAATTAATCTCAAAATTTGTTCCCTTGGGCAAAAATAAAAGACAGAATGTGAAGTATAACAAGCAAATTTCCAAAATGTACAATAAAAAAACTAAATTGTGGTGCAGGCAGGCCCGTAACTAGGGGGGAGGAATGGGGGGGGGGGGGGGGGGAATTCCCCCCCTGAAATGAAATCCGAAAAAATTTTAGCGTATCTGATCGAGCGCATGTATGTGAACAAGTGACTGTGAATTTTTTCTATTCCTTTATTGAATCATAAAAATGAAGGGTTAAAGGTACAAATATTATATTTTATAATAAAATTTGCATGTCTAACAGTGTAATGCATTTGTTGAATATTGATTGACTTTCATTTCACTGTTTCCTACATAATATTACGCTTTTTCTTGCTGTACGTATTTTATAATTTGCGTTGGATGTATACGAGGGGTTGAAGTTTATAAAAATTTTTTCGGGATTGTTTCAACCTTTGAATCTAATACAATATGAAGCGTATCACTAGCTATTTCTCATCTTCAAATTTAAACAACAGAGGTCAATGTGTACATCAAATCCAGCTTCTTCACGTGAATCTAGTGCTGTGAATGATTCTCAAAAACCTTTAGAATCAACAGGTTGGTTAGAATAAAATTGTATCATCATTCTAATGAGTTAAAATTTATTTAAATATTAATCCAGTTGTAACACTAGCGTCAACTACCCCTTCTACAGAATCGTCGACGCCAGCAGACTTTTCAGTAGCATCATCAGCAGGTTAGTTCAATTCAAACAATAAATTTCGATGCACAATGAATTATAATTTTGAATTCAGAAAATGAAGAATAGCACTTCATTAATTTTGAATAGATTTTATTAGTTGTTTAGAGCCAATAAATTTTGATCTTGAGTTTTCTCAATTATGTATTTTAAATATAGCGTTTTAAGAAATTTTTCGAGCACTAACAGTGCTAAAAATTGATTTTTTCTCGGGCTTCGCCCCAGACTCCACCAGGGGGCGCTTAAGCGCGCCACCCTGGACCCCTCAGCCCACTGGTTGGTCGCTGCGTGACCTCCATTCGCCGAGTTTTGAGTAAGTCAAAACATTTTGGTGATTCAACCCTGAAAAAAATTCCTAGTTACGGGCCTGGGTGCAGGTATAAAAAGTCTAAAACCACTAATAATAAGAAAGCATATACTACATACTGTAAGCTGGTTAAAGCTGAGGTAAAGAAATGTTTAATTGAGGAGGAAAATTGTGTAATTTATCGTTAATGATCAAAAATTTTTTTATTCTTTTGTACATTCACGTCTGAAAAATACCAATGAAATTACCTCCCCTAAATAATAATGGACAACTTTTTATTCAGGATCATGAAAAATGTGAAATTTTTAATCACCAGTTCTCATCTGTTTTTGTGCATGATGAGTTTAGGCTTCCCCATGTGTCAAAACGCTGTAAAAATCCCCTAGCTTGTCTCTTTTAGCCCTGAAATTGTATTAAAGGCAATAAATGGCATAAAATCCACAACCTCATTAGGCCTTGATAATTTATGTTCATATTTTCTGAAAAAGTTAGCCTTCTTTTTAGCTGAACCATTAGCTTCTATTTTTGAGGTATCTTTTAGAAGTGGTAACCTTCCTGACATTTGGAAAACCACTATAATTGTCCAAATTTTTAAGAAAGGTAATTCGTCTAATGCCGAAAATTATCGACCCATCTCTTTATGTTGTGTTACATGTAAAATTATGGAAAGGATTATTAATGATAAAATCACATTGCACCTTACTCAGAATAAGTTGTCAGTTTGGTTTCCGGAAAAATAGGTCGTGTGAGGCACAGCTTTTAGCTTGTAAACATTCCTGAACTAGTTCCATCGAGATGGGTCAAACTGTAGATGTGGTTTATATTGACTTTTCTGAAGCTTTTGATATTGTTTCACACCCCAAGTTACTTTGTAAGTTGGATAAATATGGGGTCTCCGGAACTCTGTTTACCTGGCTTTCGAATTACCTTTCTGGTAGAAGTCAAAAAGTAAAAATCAATAACTCATTCTCTGAATTAGATAATGTTATCAGTGGTGTACCTCAGGGGGAAATTTGGTCTACTGCTTGGCAATTAGAAATGTCAGTATCTAAAGGTTGTATTTTGTACCTGGGAAACAATAATCGTCATATTCCGTATGTTATGGGTGGAAAAAATGTGCCTGTCTGTGACAATTACGTTAAGGATTTAGGTATCCTGATTAATCCTGATCTTGAATTCAGGGAACATTATCGTTCCATGGCTAAGAGGGCTTACTTCCATTCTTCACTGATTTTAAAATATTTCCTTTCTAGAAATAAAAGAAACCTTATTAGAGCATTTGTTACATATGTCCGCCCAATTTTGGAATATTGTACAACAGTATGGAACCCTCATTTTGCCACTGACATCCAATATTTGGAAGATATTCAGAGAAAATTCACTAAAAGAGTAATAGGCTTCAGATCAGGGTTATCGTATGATCAAAGACTCGATGAGTTAAAATTACAAAAACTCGAGACTCGTAGATTGCACTTTGCCCTTTCTATGATGTTTAATATAATACGTGGTATATCTCACCTAAATTTTGATAAATATTTTTCTTTGAATGTCTATGTCACTCGCCAGAAACACAATTATAAACTAAATCAAATATTGCTCGAAGTTCAAATTTTAAGTTTGATTTTTTTAATAGATATATCAGTACATGGAATTCCTTACCAAGTGTAGTTGTTAATGCCTCTAGTTTGAACTCATTTCAGGATAAACTTAAATTTCTACAAATTTGAAATTCACGGAGGGGGTACGTATTAGATGTAACATTTGTAACCTGCGTACCCTATTACGATTACGTTCGTTATTTACTGTAGTTTAGCCTCGATTATTACATATGTTCACTTAATTTACTTAACCTTTTTTTGCCTCATATTTAGACGTAATAAACTTATTATTATTATTACTTAGCGTTTTCATTTCGCGTTAACTATCGCAAAATTTGTTCACTCACTAAATTTTAATAATTGAAGCCTGCTTCTCAAATAAATTAAGATTTTTAAGAAAAATTCACGTCCTAAAATTTTTTGATGCATGAAAATTGCTGATAGATTCGGAAATTTCATTCTGATAGCTGATGAAAAACTGAACTTTTCAAAATGATTTCGTTTATTACCTGTATTGATCATTTTATATGTACATACAAAATGATTCAATTTCATCAAATAATTGGGGGGGGGAACTGCGTCAAACACTTCAGAAGTGGTCAATTTTCGGTATTTATTCGGATAAATATGAAGGGCATGCGGGACGGTCGCTGTGTGAAAAACCCATACATGGAACAATAATCAGACTTATGCAAGAGAAAAACGGAAAATACACAAAAATGAAACAAAAATCAGAGCGAAGCTAGTTTGAGAAACGAAAAACTAAGAAAAAGAAGGAATCAATAAGTGGATTCGAGCAATAAAGAAAAAATTGAAAAAAGGTATCATGAAATTCCATAGAGATACAAAAAATTTAGATTAAACCTCGGGAATGTCTGGTATAACGCTGATTTTGGATGAAATATTTACGATGAGGAATCAATCGGTTGAAAATGAAACGGAAAACTAGAAGAAACTTTATTACATACATACAGATGGATTACAATTTGGAGCAGGAGATCGCGGTAAATTTGAATGTTCTAATAAAACTTTCATCCCAAAAATATGATTGAGAACAAAATAAATCTCTTCCGATTCTAGAGATAACGAACTCTTATGAAATTAATTCCATAAATTACTACGACGTCCTCGACTTTTAGCTATAGAATTCCGATTATCAACGTCATTTTTAATATATCTAATCGTATCGTCTTTGTCGAACACCACAGAAAAATTAGGATCCAAATTTCGTAAAATTTCCGAAACAGATTGTCCAAGTTTCAAATTTTCGTTATTGGTATCAATATTATCCGTAGTTGAACGCGATATTTCTTTTTCTGATGTTGTTTTAACTGAGTCTGGTTCTTCATCGACCAACAATACATTTTCGTTTAAGGCGGAATTTAACGACAAAATAGTGGTTTCGTCGGCGACGTTTTTCAGATATTTTCGACGTAAAAATTTGTTGAAGGAACAAAAATCGCTCAAAACATCTTCCATTTTATTCTGAAACAGCAAAATACTGCGTTTCGTAACTTTCCGGAGAGAACATTCGACACAAACGTGACAAAAAATCATCGTCTGATTGAAATTTCCTCACCGAAACGCACTCTTCGAGCGCTTTTTCGAAACGAGCCTCGAACGACTTGGCGTCCTCTTGGAATCTGGCCAATTGCGATTGTAATTCTTGTATTGTCGTCTGGAATTGTATTTTTTCGTTCTTCAAAGATTTTATTTCCACTTTTGCGTGTTCCAACGCTACGGCCAACGCTTTATTATTAGCTCGCAAATTTTCGCGTACGAACGAAATATTGATGGCTAAAGAAATAAAGATAGATAAAAACGTATATCTATAATGAGGAAAACTCAAATCCAGAAATTGCCTTGCTTTTTAGCTGCCGCAATATGCGAATTTGTGCATTTTATTTCTATTAAACTTTTATCGTTTTTGTCTTTATTTTTAGCGATTTTGCGTTGTTTCTCAATTTCCTCTTCATTGTTCTCAGTTTCTTCGTGTTCAAAATCTGGATTTAAACGTTTGGAACGTCGACGTGCGGTGGATGGTGGTTTCAAATTTGATTTATTCAACGTTTTGATGGTTTTTTGACGATTTTTCGACGTTTTTCTAGCCTTAAAATCGGGTAAAGCGCCGACGCTGCTGACGTCGTCAATTTTTTGCATAGTCGCGTCGCGATCGGACGAAATTCTGTTGCGAGAAGTCTAGAAATACGGGGAAAATGTTTTTCGCGATTAAAAGTTGAATTGACCGTTCTAAGCCGAAATTTTGGAAAATATAGAAACTTACGAAGATTTTGTAAGTACCGTCCTCGGTCATGGGAGCGAATTTCTCCTTCAAATTAATCAATGTAATTTAATGCTAGCCAATCTTGTTACCTGACAAAAAAGTCAATTGTCTACTTTGTACCCCTAGTCTGTCTAAGTTATTGAAATTTCGCTTACATTTTGCGAGAAATATTTAATTCAAACTCACTTTTGACTATTAGTAAAAATTCAGACGTTTTTAGAATACATGTTGGATTAAATAAAGAAAGTCAAAAACACGCGGGAATAGTATTTTTAGACATGTATCGGGCCAGATAATATCGAGTCGAATCAGGCAGTAAATATACCGCGTCGGGTCACAGTCGCGACAGTTTCTCACCCGATTTTTAGCACACCAGGCCGCGGATCGAAAAGAGTATACAGAGTGAGCCAAAAAAAGGCGACCAGTGCTGACTTCCATAACTTTTGAACCGATAAAGCTTTTTTAATGCGGATTATTGCATTAGAATGCCCTGCTTAACTTTGCTATAAAGGCCAAATTTTATGCTCCTAACTTTTATGGTTACCGTACAAACAGAAATTTAGTAAAAGTGGTCATTTTTCAGAAAGTAAAAATTGTGAAATCAAAGTAAAAGTTGTCCTATTGTGAAAAAAGTTTTGTGAAGCTTTTTACATACAATACTACTTTAAAGGTCACATAGATTTATAAGTTATACGTAATTTAAAGTCATTAACTTCTTCTTTCAATATGCGACAAAATTTCGCCAAAATCAAGAGAGCTTTTGTTTTGAAATTGGAAAAAAGCAAAATCAAAACAGAATCAATTCTGTCATTGACCAGACCGAAAAACGATTGAAATTATTGGTGAAACAGAATGTAGGACACACTAAAGCGGTTCTCTTGTAGTTTCCAGTTGTTATATGATTCTCATGATTGGATATATTGTATATTTCCGTTGTAAAACATGTTGATTTTGTCAATTTTTTAAAATATATTTGCAAAAAACCGACGTTTAGTATTTTTGATTCTAGTCAGTCAATATACGAGAAATCTGGCTGAAACATTCCAGTTTTTCTGCAGATGTTTTATCTATCGACGGCAGGAAACCGCATTAAAAAAGCTTCATCCATTTGAAAGCTATGGAAGTCAATACCGATTTTAAATACCAACTGCTGTTTTCCATAATGAACAAAATCTTTCAGAAAATCGTTCAAATAAATAAAATCTTTCTGCTGTTCAAAGCGAAAAATGAACTACTACGATGGTTGAAAATAGATCAAAAAATATCCGAAATGATAGCCAAAGATGAGCTGGCATTCTTATTAGCGGAAAAAACTGATTCTATAGAATTTCATTTTTTACTTAATCTCAAAATCAAAAAAGATAAAAAGATAAAATCAAAAAAGACGAGTGAGAATTTCTGAAAATTACTTTGACAAGAGACAAGAGGTCTTGGTAAGTATACATGAAAAAATATGCGTTTCAGAATGAAAAACATTGAAAATTTAAGTTTGATTTGTAATTCTCGGCCTTACTTCTACTAAGTGGTTGGAAAATGTCGTCGAAGCTTATGTTTACAGCTTCAAAAATCAGTATATAATGGATAAATCTCTGATTTTGTATAGCTTTTTGATGTATTAGACGAAAATCAAGATTTTTCTCGATTATTTTTCCAAAATTTTATTAAAAACTTTTTGAATTTTGTGACCATAAACTTTTTGCATATGGAAAACGATTGAGAAATTTTCCGCAAAGGACAAAATTTTATGCTGCTCGAGTTGAAGAAGCAATGTTGATCAACGGTTTCCGAGGAATAAGCCGAAAAATGTATTGAAAAAAAATTGTATTCAGAAGTAAAAGAAAAAGATGAACTTCCTGATCAACTCTACAGAAATATTTCAATTCTCTCAGCATTTCATTTCGTTCTTAATCGTAAAGCGCTTTCTCGATCAGTTTTTCTGATTTTATTGATGTGGTTAGATGAAAATAGGGTATGCACGATATTTATGTAAATAGTGAATTACTTATGCTTCTATCAAACTTTCGGTATAACAATTTTTCGAAGTTCTCATTATGTTTCTAGGGAGAAAAGGTTTTTTCTGCCATTGGCACAAATGTCCGTGCACAAAAAAACACTGCATTTCAGCCTGGCTTGTGCAAAAACTCTGATGTGCATGTACGCTTGATTGCATGCCACAATGTCGACCGTCCCAGTATGTCGACCATCCCAGAATGACGACCGTCCCAGTATGTCAACCATCCCAGTATGTCGACTGTTCCACTATGTCGACTGTCCCAGTAAGTCGACTGTGGTATATGAGCCGGGAAAATTGAATGTTGTTTCAGAAGTTAAGATAACCAATTTTTCATCATACGTTTTTTAAGAACCATGGGAGATTAATACATATTAGGCACCGCTTTAATTTACTGCAAAGTTACAATAGCAGAACAGTTCTGTACAAAAACTAACCAAGCAAATGAGCAACATAACGCATGTATCTTTCAATTTCAATCAATAGTGCATCAAATCCACCTTCTACAGGTATTAAAGCTTTGGTTTAAATGAAATTATTTTTGGCTCGACGAATATTTTCATCCACAATCACATATTTATTTCAGCGCTGCCGAGGCGGTTCACCATTAAACAACCATTGCATTTGAATATTGTTCATGTGGCCGGTTTGTTGAAGCCAATGTAAGAACGTACTCAATGCTGGATGGGGATTTCTACATCAACTTGATCACTTGGCACACAAAGAATATTGTGACCAACTTCGGGGTCACTAACAATTTGATTGTCTTGAACGGTAATTCGCCCTTTTTCTGCTCCTAATTTCAAGCAATTTAGGCACTCACAATAAGCCCATTCGGATCCATTGGCCAACTGTTTGCTTTTATTTTTCTTGTACAACCAGAAACTTCCTGGATTTGTTCGACTTTCGCATTTTAGAACCGAAACATTCTGCTTAACAGATAAAACGATATTCGCTAAACCGTAATCCTGTACCATTATTAAAAATTAATTGGAGAGAACACAAAAACACATTCGAAACTTCAATGTTTCAAAACGTTACATTTGTGTAAACGTAAAAATCCCCCGTCGGGACTGAGTAATTCTCAAAAATGAAAAATTCGCACGCTTTTATGGGGAAATTTCTTTTATCATTGGTCGACATAGTAGGATGGTCCTCATACTGGGACAGTCAACTTACTGGGAATTTATTTTTTTGATGAAGTGACGCTTATATCATTGGTCGACGTAGTGGGACGGTCGACATAGTGGGATGGTCGACATACTGGGACGGGCGACATACTGGGGTGATACCATACGTTTCATTTTTCCAATTATTTTTCCGTAATATTTTTCTTGACAAACAAAATTATTAATATTAAATATCTATGTCCTGGCGCGTAGAGCCGAGAAAATTTTGCATTTTCATCTTATTAAAAAGCAGGATTGGCAAGGCTCTAGTATTTAGGGTTTTTAAACCAAAAAATTTGAAAATCCCCGGTTTCTTGGCTTTTTTGTTTGTTTCCAGAATCACTCGAGATCTGTTTTCTCACATTAGCCGATCTTCTAGGCACGTATTGGTGTCTATCTAAGTCAACAAAAAACGACTTCGTTATACTGACTTCACTACAAAAAAGTAGAAAAAATTATATTTTGATCATACATCCTGCAAACAAAGGATGTATGCAAATCAATCGATATTTTATGTATCTATCATGTAAGCACAAATTTAGTACCTATACATGAATCGAATTTGCTATAGCTTGCTCACAAACAAAAAATTAGATGCTAAATCCTCGTTAGAATGTGTTCTGAGTATATGGATAGGATAACATCCATATTATCTACAAAATTTTATGAAATATGATTGAGTTTAACTTCTGAAATTATTGTTACAGTAAGGTTTTTAATTTTTTTAGCTTGAAATTACAAAATATAAATTGGAGAACAATAAGAAAATTTTATACAGATCAGTTGAGCTTAATTGAACCCCGTATGTTCAATATGTTCGATGACTGCATACTGTAGGTTAACAGAGAGCAGAGCTTTTGAATGGTTCTTTTTTATGCGAATTGACTTCGCTACGAAGAAGAAAAAAAATCGCACACAAAATATATATAAATCCATCGATGGTCTTTGTATCCATCATGCAAGCGAAACTAGCATACATGCACATAGGGGGCAGGGAGATAAACCCACCTACCTGTGACCCTGTACAATTTTCAAACACCTCTCTGAACTTTTTCCAAGTCAGTTTTTTTGATGATTTTTATGCACATTTTGTATGGAAAACATGCTTGTGAAACTTTTTTGTCTTTTTGCTCGACACCTCCACCCTCATTGACAAAAAGTCCGAAGAGCTTCGTAAAAATTCTTGCCGTGCATGTCTGGACACTAGTAATGTATATTATAAGTAAGGCTGTCCGGGGGCATACATATAAGGCAGTAACACATGCATCACCAGCAGTATCATACGTCATGCATCATTCATGGGAAAATTTTTAAGGCGATTCTTTTTCTTTTCATTTCATATCAGCTATAATAATGCACTGATTGATAGGTTGGGAAGGGTTTGAGTATTTTAGACAAAAAAAATTTAGTTTTTAGGATAGCTGTCATTACTAAGTATGAGGAAACTCATTCTTTTCTCAAAGAAACTGCATTGCACACATTCATGGACATTTCTGTCGATTCATCTGCACGGTTTTTAAGCGCAGTGCTAATGAAACCAAAGCCGTGCTAATAGAAAATTTCAGTCGTTAGTACGCATGCTAGACTTTGCTATAGTTGGCTCACAGACAGGTATGAAAAGCAAAAATTTGGACATCTCAAATGTCTATGTGTGATACAGTTTGTATGAATCTATCAATTTAAGACCCTCTCTATTGAAAAAAGTATACTTTAAACCTCTCTGTTATTTCAGCTTTTCTGAGCATATATGATGCATTGGTACGAATTTGTGGTTGATTTCTTATGACTTTTGATTACGTACATTACGTATTGTATATTTCCCTTTATTAGTCACTTTTCTTCCTTTTTCCTGACTTTCCTCTTTACATTTCGCATGCTCTGCTCCCTCTTTATTTCTCTTATTTTCTTCACCCATCGTTCCTTTTCATGTGCTTACTATTATTGTATTTCTATAGCATAAAGTGAAGACACTTCGGGTAAGATTAAAACTTCTACAGTTGCCATTTTTAGATTCCCTAACTAGTCAAAGATGATAGAGAAGCAGTTTTTTAGTCATTTTGACGTAACAAACATTCTAATGGCTATTTTCACGTAGCAAACATTCTAAAAAATTAAATAAGAAAAAACCACTAAAAAATTACTGATTCAAAAATTTGTTAAATGATAAAACTCTAGACCTTATATACGGTTTTAAACACAAAATTCGAATATAATTTTGGGATACAACCTGGGAAAATTGATTATCAGAATGCATTTAAAAGCTCAAAAAACTTGAATAAAGCGTCTATGAACATTTTTAAGCGAAAAAGCGAGTTGGGGAAAATTGACCCCTTTCCCCATTTGGGGAAAAAGCGGGCGGGGAAAAACAGTGGGATGAGGCGTTTCGTTGTAATTTCTAGTCATTATTCACGTGTTCCTTTAGTAACTCATAGGATTTTAAGATGACTAGAAATTACAACGAAACGCCTCATCGCCTTTAAGCCTAAGCCCAGTTAATCCCCTTCCAATAATAACCCACTATGCTTAAATATGTAAACTGTTATACGATGGGTGTGAACCAGACGCAGTAACACCAAATGTTCTATGCCATTCCAATTTTTGTATGCAAAAAACTGTTTTGACACAAAACAAAAGCACTGCTTATGAGAGAGAGCGACAGAGAGATACGGGGCACTGTTTTTTCGCCAAATCGATGTTTTTGGCGACAAAATCCGGAAATGCAAAAAAATTCGGGTACTTTCGCCAAGTGTCGAAAAATTCCGGGATTCCCAAGTCGAAAAGGTGCATTTTAGAAGACCAAAACCTCAAAATTTTCGTTATAGCAATTAACGATCAAAATATGAAAAAATGATATTTTGATCGTTACATTTGACATTTTGACCGCTTCGCTACTTGCTATAATGCAGCTGGAGGTCGACCGTAAGCATAATCCATGTTTACTGAATTGTTGGCATTCAACAGTTGTTACCATCTTGGATGCCTCATCTTGTGGTTTAATCAGTTTATTTGTGATATTATGTCTAAGTATATATTTCTTTGACGAAAATCAAGATTCTGTCAATTTTTTAACAAAATTTCTATGCAGTTATTACACATTTTTGAACTTTGTGAACAGCATTCGGCAAATGATTGGAAGACCACCAGTTTGGGACAGTGACAGATATCGCTGGTTGAATAATCCAAATTTTTGATTGCTTTTCTGATTTTATAAATTGAGTGGCATGCTTTCAATATGATTTTAAGCATTTTCTCCGACTAGGAAAAATGATTGAACTGAATGTAAAATTAGACCAATCATCAAAGAAACATATGTCGAAAAGATTGATTTTCCAGCACTGTAGTATCAAAACTCCAAAAATTTTTCCAATTTTGTTGTTCCGCCCAAATTTATGAAACATGGTTGACTTTAAGCTGATTTTTCAGCTGGTTAGCAGAACAGGTTGAAAACATCCATACATTGTTCAATCGTGAACATCATTAGGCCAGAAAAATCAAATTTTAAATCATGAAATAACTCTTAAAAAGATTAATCTTCCAACATTCTAAAGTATCGGTGTCCGAAAAATTTTTCGACGCTTCGTGCCAGAAGGAAAAATGATTCATACGCAGTCTATGATTCTTCATTTTGGCTAAGCACGGATATGTCAGTCGTCGAATTTGTATGCAATTTAGGATTTCCTCGCTTTGGTTTTTTGTTAACGTTTTTGTTACTATGAATTTGGATAAATCTTTGTCGTAATCATACAAATACATGTAATTGATGGGGGGGAAGTGCTATGGGAACCCCCAGAAATTGTCGACCATATGACTAGCCATTGGGCTACCCATACATGCACGTGGGGGGATTTGGAGGGCTTTTGACCCCCCGCAGATTTTTATTGACCCCCAGCAGATTCTTGCTGACTCCCAGAGATTTGACTCCCCTAGCAATGATTGAGAAGTTGACGAAGGAAAATGATCAAGAGAGAAGAGAAAGTCGTCATGAAAATGGAAATGATGCTGTGGTTCAGCAATTTTTTTAAAGAAAGCATACTTGATTCCAAAAGAGTAACATTAAAAGTTTAAAAAGTGCTATCTAAGTAAATTATTTAACATATCTGACTAATATATTTGTGAGAATATGCTGTTTGGACGTTAGAAAACTTTTCTAAGACCTTCCTTTTCATTATCAAGAATGAAAAAAATTGGTATTCCACCCCCCCGTCCTGGCTGAACCCCAGAAGAATTTGCATACTGTGCATGTATGGCTACCGCCCCCAGGATTTTCCAATCCTATGGCTAGCCGTATGGTAGCCCTAGGAACCCCCATACTTTTGGTCAGAAAAATACTGAATAATGTAAATTTTTTGATGGAAAATGTCAATTTTTGAACAAATAATGGTCGAAAACGTCCATTTTCTCGTCGCTTCGCGCCATGAACAGATTTTTTTCGGTATTTATCGGAAAAAATTACTATTTTTAAAACTATTCTTCGAACTTTGCTCCTAAAAGAATCGATTTTTTTTCCTTCAGAGACCCCTCCCCGCAAAATTTTGGGAATTACTGACTCCCCGGCCCAAAATAACTGGCGCGACCCCTCCCAGACCTTGGGACCCCGTTACATGAATGATCATACATGCACATAGGGGGTGTAGGGGAGGTAAATCCGCTTACCTGAGACCCTGGCCACCCCCGGGCCCCAAAAAATCGTCAAACACCCCCCTGAACTTTTCCCAAGACAGCTTTTTTGATGACGTTTGTGAGAAAAACAAGCTTTCAGAACGTTTTTTTACCCCCTGGACACCCTGGATAAAAAGCCCCCTACCCCCTGGATAAAAAGTTCAAGGACCCTCCTCCCTGGAAAATTTTTGCCGTGCTGATCATAATCTGACCTAAGAATCAACAATTTTTGTTTTTTCTCCATTTTTAACAAATTACTGAACGATGCATGAATATATTCAGAAATATTCAAAATTGCGTAAACAACGCATATGATAGCATTTTTAAGCGAAAAAAACAATAGGACGAAAATGACGAAAAATTTTTTTGACCTTTTCGCCAAATGGCGAAAGGGTCTCTGCGAAAAAAATGTGCAGCGCAACTTGAAGGCTGACTGCCTATGGTAATAGGGCTTCCTCTCCGGAGATGCATTTCTACGCGTTATAAAATTGAAAATAGTGAAAATTTTCCGGCGCTATGCGTCGGATTTTCATTCATTCGAAATTTTTCTATATTATCCCAGTCAGGCATGCGGCCAGGAATTTTTTTCAGGGGGGCCACACCCAACCCCCTGCCTCTCAGGCCTGATCCTAGTGCACGGTTAGGAAATATCATTCTAGCTAATGCATATAGCTTTTAATAATCAATATATTATGAATAAATGTTTGATCTTGTGATGTTTTGAGACCAATTTGCAAGGTTGGCTGGCATTGGGTTATTGGGTTTGTTTTGGTTGGAAAATTGGGCACTTATGGGTTTTTAAAGAAAAAAATCATTTTTTCCATTTCTTCTCAAGAATACAAATTTCTACCTGATTCAACAACAAATTGAGAGTTGAGCCAACTGTACTAACTGCAATACAGTCCCTTCTGACAATGATATGACAACAGATTTGAGATGAGATTACACAACACAAAAAACAAATCAAATTACTTCGTGAATTTCCAATTCAGGAAACTTTTAGTGCTATTCGATTCGATTCGTATGACGGTTCTGTTGAGTTGAGTCATTCTAATCTAAAAGCTAAAGATTCATATTCAATAAATTTAACTTATTTTTAATTTGTTTTTTGGCTGAAGTTGATTCGCTTCGGTAGTTTATCTGAGTATTATGCAGATTTTACTGCTCATGAGTCATGAGCACTCACGAGCAGTGCTAATGAGCAATACAGAGCATTAAATGTAACTGCTAAAGTTTTTGTGTACCTACTATTTACATTCATCAGAAGCTCGTGAGCTGACTTGAGCAGCTCTAAAATTTTGAGGGAGACTGCAGACCCCTTAGAGAGATCGGCAGCTGGCAACTTTTTGGATCCAAAAATGAGCTGAAAATGAAGGATTTTGCCATTTTACGGCGGCAGCAGGCAGCTAAGTTTAGGGGTGGAACACATACCTGTAATTGGGGGGGGGGGGGTTGGGGGCAGTGTTTTTTTTG
This sequence comes from Romanomermis culicivorax, assembly GCA_963922205.1. Classification (NCBI taxonomy): domain Eukaryota; kingdom Metazoa; phylum Nematoda; class Enoplea; order Mermithida; family Mermithidae; genus Romanomermis; species Romanomermis culicivorax. The sequence goes on from CAWUHX010000061.1 coordinate 905,734, forward strand.
TACTCAGTCCATTTGTACCGGTACAAACGACCTCTCAAAAACCGTTTGTACTCCAAAATTTGCGAAAAATTGCTAAAAAGTTGTTATTGTTATAAAATGTTATAAAATTGTTATAAAATGCAACAAAAATGCTGTGAAATACGTTGGCTATTTTCAAGAGACACATAGGAAGGCTATGAATTCAGACACATAAAACACTTGATCATGAGACACAGAACATGCACTAGTGAAATACTCCACAAAAAGCTTTTATTATGCTATAGCTGCTAGTACGTCGTTATCGATGGGGACGCATAAAAAACAAGTCCATTATTGATACTGATGGCTGTTGAGTGACAAAAATTTTTTTTGTCCTAAAAATTTTGTTTGTACCAGTACAAACGAGGCCAAAATTTTCGTTTGTATTCTGGACCATTTCGTTTGTAAAGTACAAATAAAAAAAACACTGGTTGGGGGGACCTCCTAACTTGGCCAACCATATACCCAACCTCCCCAGTCTGGAAAAAATTGGCAAAAAAGTGTATGTTTTTGACCATTTTTGGGAAAAATTTCTATTCTTTTCGACCCCCCTCCCGACAGGTCGGACTTCTTACAGGTATGATGGAACATAGTGCGGGGTCCCCGACTTTTTAACCCTGACTCCGAAATGAAAAACTGAGTCGGGGTTAAACGTTTTTCGGGGTTACACTTGCACTTCGAAATTTTTTTCCATAAAATGAGTCAATTTGTTTCGGACGAGAAGTGAATACTGTTAAACTTCGACAAGTCTGGGCGAGTAGATTGTGTAATGCTGCTGAGTATAGGTACTATGTGGCATAGTTTAAGTCTTTGGCAGTTTTTCTTATGCTGTTCTGTCGCCCATGAGTTGATTTATCTGTTGCAGATTAAATGTCCCTATTTATTTTCAATGCAAATTGTCCACGAAATGTGCTCCTGTCAAAAACGCCAATTAACTTCTCTTAATTCTGTATCTGTTCTGTGTTCTATTAATTGAAATGGCACAACAAATATTGAGAAAGCATATGTGTAAACTAACTGTTTTTTGTTAAGTTTAATGTTTAATTTCACTTTGCTATTATGCCAAAAAAATATATTATTTGACAATATTTTGATTCCGTGCCAGTTGACAAAGTGCCGTGCAATTATTGTCGTAAACTACTGCTTACAAAAAATAGCTCTACTAAAAGTTTATGAGATCACCTGAAGGCTGCGCATCTTTCAAAGCACTCAGAAGCCAAAAACGAAGATACCGTTGCAAAAAATCTAAAACCGAAAGCAATGCTCGCAAGGAAAAATTTACAAGTTATCGAATGACAATGAAGCAAGTATTGATAATGAAGGCCCAACGATTAAAATTGATTTGGTTTTACTATAATCAGCGAGCTATTGATTACAGGCTCGAAAGTGCTTTAGAAGAATACGAACAAAGCGATTGTTTTAAGGCATAATAATTTGCAACCCCTTTTTTCGTGCAAAATTGTAAGGTATTAAACAGATTTTACTTTGATCAATAAAACTTGATTTGTTTTGTCTGTAATAGTTTCACTTGCCTGACAATTTTGGGCACACAATATCTTAAACGACCATTATGATGTGTTATTGTTATACTAACTGTAACCCCGACTCCGAAAATTCGGGGATAAGTGCAACCCCGACCCCGAAAAATTTTGACCTCGTACGTTCACTAGTGGAACATACATGCACATAGGGGGTAGGGGGGTAAACCCCCATACCTGAGACCCTAGCCACTCCCCTGGCCGAAAAAATCGTCAAACACCCCCCTGAACTTTTTTCGAGACCGCTTTTTTGATTAATTTTGTGCACATTTTGTATGAAAAACAAGCTTTCAACACTCTTCTTGTTTTTTTGCTCACTGATCCCCCTATCCCCCTGGATAAAAAGTCCAAGGACCCTAGCCCCGGGAAAATTCTTGCTGTGCATGTCTGGAGTGGAATGGAAACTGCTCTAACATACCCTTCAGCGCCCTCCAAGTACGCTGGTTGAGTGGCCATAAGCAGTATGAATGTCAAAGAGACATCAAACTTTTTTAGACCGCAAAGTCACAGTTTACAAAAAACTCACTGAATACATGATTTCGGATAGTGAAGATAAGGAAAAAATACGTTTCGTTACTAGGGCTGTTTCGGGTACTCGAATTCGACCTCAATTAAAACTCGACAATTTTGGCAACTCGAACTCGAAAACCCCGAAATTTCAAACTCGAACTCGATACTTTTCAACTACTATTTCGGGTTTTTTCGAGTTTAAACTTTATAAAACAATGGAATTATGAAATACTGTTTAGTGCTTAGTGTTTCAGATAAATCATTAATGACTTAATTTCCTACAAATTTTATTCATCTAACAAACCTGATTTTTCATTATCTATTAAAAAAATAATGCTTAAATAGAAAAAAGGTATAATTGGTGTGGTAATACAAAATACGTTTGATTGAAAAAGACCATCTACTCCAACCTGCAAGTATGACACAAATGGTGACTGCATAAAATTCTATACCTAGTATCCACTGGTACTACTACCCACCTAAATAATAAGTACGTACACTAAAGAGTTTAAACAGTTCATTTTTATTAGGTACCTATAATCCGCTTTACATAAAATGCTTCCAAATAAAAAAGTGACACAAATCAGTACCGTTGTTAAAATCGTTTACATGAAGCTTTTATTGTAAAATTTTTCACTCGAAAAATTGTTAACAGTCAAGCACTATGCTCATAAATTCACAGTCCTGTATGATATATTGTTCAGCAGCGAATCGTGAAAATCTGAAATACTTCTTGCTTTCTAATTTCATTATTCAGAAGCATATCAAAAAAACTACATAACATTACTAGAAATAGAATGGACTTTTTTAATACACCTACTCCAACACAATATCGAATTTTATGCTAAATAACTTGACTCACTATGTAGGTAGGTACCTAGTTCATTTGTACCAAGTGTATAACAATATTGACTAGCATTTATGTAACAAAATGAACGCCCTTTTTACAATAGTGAATCACTCGAACTCGACTCGAAAAATTTTTAAAACTCGAACTCGACATTTCTAAAATTCTCTGATCGAAACAGCCCTAGCATTTAGTAACGATTTGTTATTAAATGCTGGAGAGCGGCCAAAAAACTGCTATGCAATATCGGTTGACGGAAAGCAAAACGTGGTCTTCGTTGCAAAAAATTGCCTTGAGAGTATGTTTTTAAGACTAATATTGACAAACAGGCACAATTTATTATTTCATGTGCCAATTGGCACCAATGTTCGTGCACAAAAAACACTGTTGCTTGCATAATTTTCAAATTTCAATTTTTACCACCCGACTGAAAACTCATTGAATTCACAGAAAAATGAGATCTTTCATCACCGAAGAAAGGTTGAAAATATTGATTCCCCAGCATTCTAGAACATCATAATACAATTTTTTCCGGCCAGCGCCGGGATTACTGACATCAGAATCCGAAACAAAATGTCACGCTTTTTATTATTTAAGAACAATTTATTTACATTTATAATCATGATTGATAAAATGGTAGACAAATGTCTGACCTCTTTGTCAAATGGTGCAAAAACTACGACTACGATTAGCTGCAGAAGAATGAGATGATAAAATTAATCTTCAGATGTTTTAAAAGTCTCAAAATCCAAATTTTTCCGACGCTCAGCATCGAACAAGTTCCAGTTGCCAGACTTTTCATTTTTTCTCTAGAACTCAGGAAATCAGTTTTAAAAGTCTGAAACTGACAAGAATCAAATGCAATACAAAAAACTAGATTTTCACCGTTTTTCTATTAAAATAAGATGAGTTTATCAATTTTAGAGTGAGCAACCAAAAATTTATCTGTGCAACCGAATTTTTTCCCCAAGTTGCACATTACATGCCATCTATCCTGTGCAAAAATAAAAAAGCCTGCTCTAAACGATTTTAAACTAAGCCATAATGGTTTAAACTTTTGGGATTTATTCTCTCGTGAGGACGTGCAACCGAATGCTATAAACAGAATGCATAAAAATAACAGTCCAGTCAGAACCTACAAGAACAAGATGGACAACGAAACGAGAGAAATTCGAAAATCAAAGTATATTTTACTTCTGTTGTACAATAAATTTTGGCAAAATACTAGAATGTAAAGCCCTAAACAACTTGATTTCCAAAAATCAGCTCATTGCAAATAATGCCAGATCTGGCATCGAAAATGCCAGTCTTGCAACACTGAGCAGTATTGCCAGATCAAATTTTCAGCGAATGCCAGATTTTTTTGCGATCAGAGCGAGAAAAATGCCAGATCGATTTCAAATAATGCCACATTTTAAATGCTAAAAATAACGAGACAAAAACTCTTTTTAAAAATAAAAATCACAAAACTGATACCACAATAGAAACTTTATTCAACAAGTTGCACATAACAGAAGCTCTGAATATTTAAACATCAACAGCATTTATAAAATTAACTTCAGAGCAAGCATCACTAGTTACAACATCACATGCATACCAGAAGAGCCCAAAATCTTTTTTGCATTTCCAGATTTTTTCGCCAAAAACACTGATTTGGAGTGAAAAACAGTGAGCTACCTAGTAGCACTGTTTTCCACATTTGCACTACAATTTTTTTGTGCCAAAACATGATTTTTAACACAAAAAAATTTGTAGTCATTTTAGAGACATTCACAAAATTTTATCGGCGCTTCGCGCCGAGTTACCAACTACTTTTACTTCTCCGGAGCGAATTCCGTTGGAATAGTATGTTTGTATCATCGCAACAGACTATGAGATTATCAATGACTGGTGAATGAATAAAAATTGTTAACTTCCTATGTTCATTCAGTGGAATCGGGAACCGAAATTTTCATTTTTGGTGTTTCATCCGAAGAGAAAAATTAACATTGTTGACACAATTTTTCATCCAAAAATGTATAATAATAATAATAGCGACACATTCAATTTATTTAATCTTTACATCATTGTTAAGAAGAAATTCGTAGCCGAAAATTGAAAAAAAAATAAAATTCATGACAAATTCTATAAAAATATCTGAATTCTTGCGGCATTCGATTTCCGAGCAGTGTTTTTTTTGTGCGCAAAAACATGGTTTTTGGCACAAAAAAATTTGAAATGGCACAAATTAAATTTCCTTGATTTTTAGACGTTTTAGGGGCTGAAAATCCAGAAATATGTCGGCGCTTCGCGTCGAGTCCATGAATATTATATTTCCTACTCGTATATTTGACTCGAACGCGAACGATTTCTCTTCGAATAGAAAAATAGATATCATTGACAAAGTTACAATGTTTCGACGAAAATTTACACAATTTTTGACTTTATTTTTTCTAGTCTTTACATTGTTGTTAGATATTCGTAGTAGAAAAGTGAATTAATTTGAACTTCTGAACAATTCTGGAGTTATTTGAATTTTCTCAGCATTCCATTTCCATTTCTTATTGAGTCGTCGTGAACTACTTTCTTGCGCAGTTTTTTCTTATTTCACTGACGTGGTTAGCTGAAGAATTGGTTGGGCTCGATTTTTACAAAAAATTAATGCGTTGAACGTTGACTTTTCATCCAAATTTTGGTCTAATACCTTTCCGCAGTTGGAATTTTTTCACAAGTCGGTTCTCTACCCAATTATGGTCCAAACTGGCATTTTCGGACTCCTCAAGATGCCAGCTATTCAGATCAGTTCAAAAATCCAGGGGCTCGTGGTATTCAGGAACTCATTTACATAAAATCTGCACACATCTCACATACTCCTTGTCACTACAGAAAAATCCTACCTACTTCAAGAATCGAACCTAGTCCACCAGCCTATGGACTTAATGCGTTTACCACTACACAATTTCACAGAAAAAATAAACACTATATTCTTTAAGACCCTTCATACTATTTTGACTAACAACTTCATTTGGAACCGGGTAGCTACGTTTGTGGGTCTGGTAGCTACGTTGGCGACTATCGGTGGCTAAAGAAAATCAGCACTTCATGAAGAGAAGAGGAAGGAAAAAAGGAGAAAAAAATAAAAAGAGAAGGAAAGAGAAAAGGAGAGAAAAAAGGAAGAGGAAAGGAGAGAAATAGAGTCAGCCAATCAACTAACTTGAAAATATCGACCAACTAACCAATCTGGGAAACAACAATCTAACTGATATGGTAAGAAACCAAGCAATCAACTGATCTGGGAAGTCAGCAACCTATTTGGGAAACCACCAACCAGTTGATTTGGGAAAACAACTGATCTGGGAAGCATCCAACCAATTTGGGAAACAACAAACCAACTGATCTGCAAATCAACCAATCTGGAAGTCAGGGAATCAACCAACCAAGTGACCTGGAAAGCAACCAGCCAACTTATCTGGGAAGCAACCAATAAACTGACATGGGGAACAGCCACCAATCTGGGAGTCAACATACCTGTAATTGGAGGCGGGGTTAGGGGGGAACCCCCCACCTTGGCCAACCATATACCCAACCCCCTCCAGTTCGGAAAAAATTGGCAAAAAGTGTATGTTTTTGGCCTTTTTTGGGAAAAATTTCGACCTTTTTCGACCCCCCCCCCCAACTGGTCGGACCTCTTACAGGTATGGGAGTCAACTAACCAACTGATCTAGGAAGCAATCAACCAATTTGGGAAACAGCCAACCAACTGATCTGGAAATCAACCGATCTGGGAGTCAATCAACCATCTGATCAGGGAATCAACCAACCAAGTGATCTGTAAAGCAACCAGCCAACTTATCTGGGAAGCAACCAATAAACTGACACGGTTAACAGCCATCAATCTGGGAGTCAACTAACCAACTGATCTGGAGAGCAATCAACCAATTTGGGAGACAACTAACCAACTGATCTGGAAAGTAACCAACCAACCAATCTGGGAAACAACCGACCGAGTGATCTGAAAAGCAACCGGCCAACTGATCTAGGAAGCAACCAATAAACTGACCTCGGAAACAACCAACCAACTGATCTCAGAAACAATCAACCAGCCAATCTGGCAGTCAACCAACCAACTGATCTGGAAAGCAACCAACCAATTTTGATAAACAACAAACCAAGCGATCTGGAAAGCAGCCGGCAAAATGATCTGAGAAGCAACCGACCAATTTGGAAATAATTGAACCACTGATCTGAAAAGCAACCAACCAACCAACTAATCTGGGGAGCAATCAACCACCTGATATGTACACACATATAGGAAGCAACCAATGAATCTGGGAAACATCTAGCCAACAAATCCAGGAATCAACCAAACAACCAAGTGATTCGGGACGCAACCAACCGACTGATCTGGGAAGCAACCAACTAATATAGGAAACAATTAATCGACTGATCTGAGAAGCAAACGACCAATTCATGAAACAACCAATCAATCTGGGAGTTAGATAACTAATTAAATTTACTTGTGAGGCAACTACACGTTTGGGAAACAGTCAATCATGGATTCAATAAAAAAACACATTTTAGGTAAAACCATGCAATTTGGGAGTCGAACTTGACAAACAGCCAATAAAACAAATCAGGGAGTCAGTCAACTAACCAATCTGGGAAGAACTAATCGATTCGGGAAAAGCCAACAAACCAATCATGGAGTCAGCAACCACGAAATAACAAATTCAACAAACTACCAACTAATTTGGGAGTGAAATGTAAAATTGGCCAAGGTACTGATAAATAGCCGACTTGTGTTGTACATCGTAGCAAGGCCGTATTTGGGGGGAGGGGCTGTGGCGAAACAATGACTATAGCAGTCATTATTTTCTGTCAGGCATGACCATTAGCATATATACTTCCACACTACTAATTAATCTTCAACAGATTCAATCAACTGAATTACCTTATCTCTATTTTAATTAGTTACAAGTCAATATTTTTCGGATAAATGAGATTTTCCAACAATCTTTACAATTTGTTCTCTCGTCTCGCTCGGAGCACAGTCTTGTTTCCTCAAATGACCTTTTGAGGAAACAAATTTGGAAATGAAGAAAAAAATTTAGGCATGATTCTCATTGTGGTAAAAAAATTTCTTGAGTTCAAAACCGAAAAGATGCATTCTGGTGAACTTTACAGGAGATCCAAACCTGAAAATTTTCTGGCGCTCCGCGCCGGTCATGAGTATAACAGTCATTGCTTTCTATAAGGTGCGGCCGTTAGCATTACTTCCACTTACTAATTAACCTTCAGTAGTTTCTATCAATTGAATTACTTCATCTCTTCTTTTACTAATTAAGAGTCGATATTTTGCTGATAATTGAGATTTTTCATCTTTTCTTAAAATGTTGTATATTCTCTCGCTTCTTTTGGAGTTTTCCAAAAGTTTTGAAATGCGAACCTTCGCGATCCGCATTGAAAAACGACAAAAACGTCATTCGAAGACTTTAAATTTAGAACTTTTTTCATTGTTATGAGGATTCCTTTACCAGCCTTTTCGAATCTAAAAACCTTTTTTTTTCTCGGTCCGCCTCCCTTTGAAAAATTCCTGGCTCCGGCCCTGCGTCGGAGAAGATATATCGTATTCATAGAGCCACCAAAATATACTCCTCTGGGAGCGTACGCAGTGAGAGGTGATGCTGGGCATGGTAAAAGTACTTAATACCTTTACCATATACGATTTTACCCTTATCTAGATTTTCGGCATCAACAAATCAGTAATCAATGCGGAATTCTTGTTCTAGAGAATTAAAGTATAACGAGCAAAGTACAAATGCATTCAAAAGGAAAAACAAATAGGATGAGAATAAGAAAACAAAATGAAACCGAACCAGAAATCTATGAGTACTGTTTTTTCGTCAAAACGGTGTTTTCGGTGCTTCGCGCCGGTTAACTTTAATAATCATTATTATTTACCAAGCTCAGGCGCGGCTTTTAGCATATCTACCTTCACTTACCATTTAAACTTTGATAGTTTTCATCATCTTAAACGTATATTTAGTTTTCATCATCTTAAACGTATATTTCATGTTTAATTGACAATTTTAAATATTATATCTTTATATTTAATGAAGATCCGCATTTCTTCCTTGATAGATTTTTTGAGGAAGATCAACAGGTCAACTTTCTAAACTTTTTGAAACGTTTCTTCTTTTCTTAACGTAATTAAATTCAAAAGCTTCGTGGAAGTATTTTTGGAAATTTCTACAGTTCTGACTCATAGCAATCCGGCCAAATTTATGAAATTAATGGTTTTAAAATTTTTCGAATGATAAATTTCTAGATATTACGATTTATGAACACAAAATTTGAATCTAATTTTCGACATATATGTCCAGAATGATTATCAGGATTCAGGATGCTTTAAAAAGCTCAAAAACACTTAAATAAAGCGTTTATGAGCATTTTCAAGCGAAAAAACGAGGATTTTAAGACGAAAAAAAATTATTTCCACACGTGGGAAAAAATTTGACCTCTTTCCACATTTGTGGAAAAAAGTTCGTGGAAAAAAACAGTGCTGTGAAGCGCCCAGGGCTTTTTTTGCACAGGCCAGGTTAAAATGTGCAACTTGAGGGAAAATTTTTGGTTGCTCACTCTAAAATTAATAAATTTGCTTAATTTTATCGGGAAAATTATCCTAAACTAGTTTTCCTGTATTTCATTCGATGCGCATCGGTTTTAGGCTTTCAAAACCCAATTTTCTGAGTTTTGGTGAGAAAATAAAAAGATTAATATATGGCTAGGCTAGAGTGATTTGTTCGGCGCAGAGCGCCGAAATTTTTTTCTGAATTTCAATATTCTACAACGCTAAAGAATGAATTTTTCCAGCTTTTATTACCCAGACAGATGGTTTGATTTCTCTGTAAATTTAATGAATTTTCGGTCGGACAAACTGAAATCCAAAAACTAGGCAAACGAGTAAGAATTTAGATCCTTCAACCGGAAAGAATTTCTAGCATTGTCTCACATTCAAAATATTTTAATCACATGCAACTCAAAATTTTTATGAAGATCACATAGAAATTTTGGGAAAATGACTGAAAAAATGTTAGTTTTCATCAAATTCGTCAACAAACAATACAGGATCACACAAAAAGAAATCCGCACAAAAAATTTTGAGTGTTTGTGCCAATTGGCACAAATTTTTTGACTGGTCAAAGGCTAAATTACCTGTATTTTTAGTCATTTTAGGGGCTGAAAACGCAAATTTTTTTCGGCGCTTCCCGCCGATTCAATGAGTTTAATATTAACTACTTTCCTTTATCTTGAAAACGCGAGCGGATTCTATTCGAAAATCGAATAGTATATTTTTATTATCGCAACAGACTTTGAGATTGTCAATGACTGGCTAAAAGATAGAAATTATTAGCTTTCTCTGTTCCTTGAGTTGGATTGAGAATCGAAACTTATATTTTTGGTGTTGGATTTAAACAAAAAAATCGAAATTTTTGGCACAATTATTCAACCAAAAATTTATGGGAGGCGACTTTCGACTTTTTTTACGAGAAAGATATTATAGACAAGACATCCTAATCTCATCTTCAATAGTTGTTACGAAGGAAGCCGAAAAGTAAAGGTCACCCACTTTACTACCTTAACTAAAGAGGGGTGACTTTGACTTCGTGACAAAAAGTCTAAAAAAATATCTGAATTTTCGCAGAATTCAATTTCTTTTCGGATCGTGGAAACCGTTTTATATATCAGTTTTTCTTATCGTACTGACGTGGTTTAAGGAAAATAGAGCAGGCACGATTTTTATTCAAATTAATGCAGTGAAAGTATCTTCAGTTAAGGTAAAGTGGGGTGACTTTGATCAGATATGGCAATTGATAACTATTTGAGATCAGTAGGTCATTTTTGCTGTGTAGACAACCTCACAGCAGCCCATACTCTGAATTCTGATCAAAATCGCCCCTGATCAAAGCACGGTTTTTTCCACGAACTTCTTTCCACAAATGTGGAAAGGGGTCAAATTTTTTTTGCACATGTGGAAAAATTTTTTTTCGTCAATCCTCGTTTCTTTGCTTGAAAATGCTCACAGACGCTTTATCGCACTATTTTTGAGCTTTTGCAAGCCTTCCGGTGTTTTTAGGGAAGTTAATAATTTAAAATTGAAAAAAATTGAAAAGCTCGACTTTAAAGCCTAATCTACAAGCATTGTGGAATAACTTTTCTAGCAAACTATCCAATAATATAATTGACTTTAAATTGCATGAGAAATCGATGGTAAGTCCTCTATGATGACAAGTGAAAGCCCATACAAGATGGTAATCTTTCCGGCGCGGAGCGCCGGAAAATTTTTTGGTTATATTGACAATCTGGGACGCTGGAAAATCAAGTTTCAGAACATTTATTTCAAGAATTATATTCCAATTGTGTGCTCAAAAGTCGTAATTTCTAGAATTTTACTTGAAAAATTTTAAAACCTGTAATTGATTAGTAAACTCTCTTGATCGAAAATATATGAGTAAGAAGAGTATAAATTTCCGAAAGATATTTCCATGAAGCTTTTGAATCGATTTTACGTTAGCAAAGAAATAATCGCATCAAAAAGCATAGAGACTTGATCTTTCTCAAAAGGAAAAAATGCGAATCTTCCGTAAATATCATGATAAATTATTGAAGATTACCAATTAAAACATGAGATAATACGTTTAAGATAATGAAAACTATTATAAATTAAGTGATAAATAAATGTAGACATGATAAAAGCCGCGCCTGAGCTATACTTAATAAATGATGATGATTATTAAAGTTATGACCGGCGCGAAGCGCCGGAAAATTTTGAGATTTGGACCTCCTAAAATGCACCAAAATGCATCTTTCCAATATGAAAACCTCAAATTTTTCTTCCACAATTGTGGAAAGACCTCAAAAATTTGTTCCACATTATAGTGCAAATGTGGAAAAAAACAGTGGATCAAAACAGTGGATCAAAGTCACCCCACTTAAGTACCTTAGTTTTTATCAAACTTTTGGCACAAAACTTTTTTAAGGTTTTCAGTACGCTTTTAGAGCGAAATTTTTTTTGTGCCATTGGCAAAAATTTTTTTGGCCCTTTGTGCCAGTTGGCACAAATGTCCGTGCACAAAAAAAACGCTGAAACGAATCAATTGAAGTTGACAAAAATCATTTTTCCTGACTTCTATAGTAAACTCGAGCTTAGAACCGAAATGCAGAGCCAGTAAAAACTTCGTTTTCAGATAATGTAGAAATCACGTCAAACATCGGAACATTGTGCCGAGGACAAAATGCTTTTGTCAAAAATTCCATGAAAAAAAATATTTTTATTCTCCCAAGCCAAATAGAACATTAAAAATGGATCGGGAGTCGTAAGATTCTAGCAAAAGTTTGAATTCCTTTATATCCATTTGTATTTCGCTAAAATTTTCAAACAATTTTTTCCTCTGAAACACATGAGATTCATCGTCTATACAAATTTCTTCTTCCCGCTTCAAGGCTATCTTTTTCCAAGACCAAAGTTTGATTTCGCCCCAAAATTGGCGGCAGTTCGCTTCTAAACCTTGCACGCAAATGACGGCCGGTTTACCCGGTAAGCAGAAACCGTTCAAATTTAATCGATCGGTCAAATTTTTGATATTTCTACGTTTGATCTTACTGTAAATGTGATGACTGTAAATCCAAAAACGTGTAATTTTCCTCACAATGTCATTTCGCAAGCTGAATTCTCCGTTATACATCTGATCAACTCGCTTTTCGAGTTTTTCGAATTTTGAACGAACGAAATCGACGCAGGCATTAATTTGCGGTTCTCCGAGTGTTAGATTTCCGACAAATATCCGCAAATTTTTGTTCAGGTCAACGCAAAAGTTATTATTTATATTGTTACACCTGAGAAAAATGCGCAATTTTTCCGAAATGGGATACATTACTGGTAAATGGAAGGTCAATTCGACATCGAAATTGTTAAATTTTAATTTTAGCGTAAAATCCGATTCCGAAGGTGCCTTTCCGACAGTAGAAGAATCGCAGCGATTTGAAATTTCACAATTTTCGTCGCTGGAAGATGTCGAGGCGACGGCTAAAGTTAGAAATTCCAATTCGTCAGGCACGTTGTACATACTGCCCAATAATTCTAGTTCTTGATTCTTCATTTCGGCACTTTGTCGTAGTATTTCCTTGTATTCTTCGCAGAGGACAAACATTCTACAAAAAATTAGTCGAATGAAGGTTTAAGGCTCGTCGTAGGCGATAACTTGGAAAATCTCTCTCACTCTCTCTCCAGAATCAAGCAGCAAAGAAAGAGAAAACGAAAGTTTTTCAAGTTTTCCCAACGCTCAGCTTGAATAACTCCACTACGATCGAGTTGCTCAGAAAAAGACTTTTGATTGAGTTTTACGGAGACTAGTCTTATTAAAATTTATTTCAGCCAAAAAGCTAGCTTCTGCTAAAATTTTCTCTTATTTTTATTCAAACTCCAAGCCTCGATTAAAAGCAAACAATTTAGTCTTGAAGTGAAAAGTCTAAATTTCCAGGAATTTCAGGTTCTTCACCTGCTCTTATCAATTTCAATTTTTTCCGCCGAAACGAATTTTCGAGTTCGTTTCTATGAGGCAACGCTGGCCGAAGGTGGGTTTTGGATAATTTTCTTGGTTTTGGTGTTTGGCAACATTAAAATATCCTTTTTTATACAATTTTCTTCATTTTTTAAATATTTTCCTACCGCACAACTATTAATTGATTTTTGGTTATAAAGTATAGTCATTTTGAACGACACTATGCCTGATTACGTTATATTTGTACACTTCACGTGTCTAGTTTTTCATGAATGATTAGTTCAAATGTACCAACATGCCGCTTTTCTGCGAAAATCAGTTAAACCATATACATGTAATTGGAGGAGTGCTATGTGAACCCTCCTCAGGAATCGTCGGCCATACGGCTAGAAATTTTGCGACCCATCTTTTTCCGAGATTTTCCAATCCTATAGCTAGCGATATGGTACTCATAGGGACTCGAATACTTTTGGTCGGAAAAATACTGAAAAAAGTCAATGTTTTGATGAAATATGTAAATTTTTGAACACAAATAGTCGGACAGGTCAATTTTCTCGGCGCTTCGCGCCATAAATACATTCTTAAAAACAAAAATTTTAACCCTTTTTCGTACTTTCTTGGTGAAAAAACCGATTTTTTTCCTTCAAAGAGCCATACCATAAAATTTTGGGAAATCAGTGAACCCCGGCCCCAAAGGAGTCGCCCGACCACCCCCCCCCCTCAGACTTCGGGACGCCGTTACATGCATGAGTCAAACAAAATGCGTCAGTAGATATAATTTATAGTTTCCTAGCTAAAGTTTATCAAGGCATGGTGTCAGTTATAGTCTTCAATGCAAGCCTCGTTTTTCGAATAATATAAACCAGACATCCACGGTAAAAATGTTTCAGGGGGAGTGTCCTCGAACTTTTCATCGAGGGGGGTGGGGGTGAGTGAACAAAAAAAACAAATAAAAGTTCCACGAGCATGTTTATCATGCATAATGTAAAAAAACAATCAAAAAATGTTCTTCAAAAAAGTTCAGGGAGGGATGTTTGAGCATTTTGGTTTTCCAACAAAGCATCAAATTTGCAGTGGATGAGCCTTTCTGGAAAATTTGATATCATAAGCAGGATTAGATAAGGTATCTTACTAATTAAGCATCAACAGTTTCTATGATTAGCTCATCACTTTTCGAATTGTAAACAGTCAGTACTATTTCGCCGAAAATTGAGATTTTTCATCAATCTTTACCATTTTTTTTGTCTCGCTTACTTGGAAACCTTCAAACATTTTTGGAAGTAAAATTTTGTATTAAAAGACGATGAAAACATCATTCAAGACTGTAAATTTAACGATTCTTTTCAAGAATGAATAATTGTTGCAAGGATTTTCGTCAGATGGTCTGAAAGATCTCAACTAACTCTCTCTACTTGGATTTAATAACAAAATGAAGAAGTATAAAGTTGATGATAGAATTGAGGATACTGATAATTATGTTATAGATTTTGGTATTTTTTCAACCAAAAACTTTAAATTTGATGAACATATAGGCCATATTATAAAGAATGCTTACTGCAGATTATTCTTATATTTCGTCGATTTGTAACCAAAGATAAATTCTTACTGACTAATGCATACAAAACGTACATCAGACCTATTCTGAAATATGCAACTACCATCTGGTCACCCCAATCAACTAAGAACATCAGAGCCATTGAAAAAGTACAGAAATACTTCACAAAAAGGGTTCTCAACTATCCTGAGGTTTCTTATAATGATCGTGTGACTTATACCCGTATCCATGATTTTCAAAAAGGGGGGACAATTTTCCAATTTTTTTTAGAATTCACTGAATAAAAAGAAAATCAAAATCATTTAAAGAAGACTTATTTTCAGTTAGTTTATATGTGCCCGCATTAGTGGCTAAATTCTATGTTCGACGAAAAGCATACAAATATAATAATTCAATTTGGGAATTGTGATGTATAAGTACAATGATATTGCTGGAAATTTTTTTCTAAAAAAAATTTAGGGGGGGTATTCCCCCCTTCTCCCCTCTAAATACGGGCCTGGTTGACTATATTAAAGTTAGAGACACTTGAAAGTAGAAGACGTTTGAATGATTTGGTTATGTTATATAAGATAATTAACAATGAAGTAGACATAAGATTGAGTGATTTCTGCACAATTACACATTCTCAGACCCGGTCAAGCCACAATTGGAGGAAGTTAAAAACAGATATTCCAAGGACTGATATTAAGAAACACTTTTTTACAAATAGTTATTCCTATCTGGAATAAACTTCCTGAATCGATAATAACATCTAGAAATAGTAAAATTGTTCGCTCTAAATTGGATAAGTTCAATTTTGGTCAACTGTAAGAGCTATATGCCTTTTTGACCAAGCACAGCATATTCGTTAATGTACTGCATATTTATTCTATATTTAATTAACTTATTTGTTCGTTTTTATTATGTTCTCCTAACTTTACTTAGTGCCGTTGCGAATAAAATCATCATCGTCATCATCATCATGATATATTGGAGGTATTAATTCATTAAAATTGTGGAAAAAACTGAAATTTTCGAGTTTAGTCGAATTTACAAGCATTGTGGAACAAATTTTCCAGAAAAATATCCAATAGCATAATGACTCTAATTACATTAGAAATCGACCGTTAAAGAGGCCTCTACGATGACAAGTGAGAATTCGTTGGTTATTGACATTCTTCGACGCTGGTAATTTCCATTTTCCGAACACTTATTTCAAGAATTAGACTAGAATTTTCTGTTCAAGAATCGTAATTTTTAGAAATTTATCATTTAACAAGATTTAAAACGAGTCCTTTATTCGTAAACTCTCCTAAATTTGGACAATTACATAAAAAAAGGAACAATGTCTTCGAAAAATTCAGAAAGTTGACGTGTCGATCTTTCTCGAAAAATGTGGATATTCAATAAATATGTATCAAGATAAAATATTGAAGATTACCGATTAAAACATGAGATAATACGTTCAAGATGATGAAAACTATTAACGATTAAAGTTAAAAGCCGCGGCTGATCCTATAAATGATGATAATTAAAGAAAATTTTGAGATTTGGATCTCCTATAATGCACAAAAATTCATCTTTTCTATATCAAAATTCCAACTTTTTTCCACATTTGTGGAAAAAAACAGGGATGTTTATGCAGTATTTTTTGGCACAGGCCAGGTTGCAATATGCAACTTGGAGGAAAATTTTCGTAGCCCAGATAAATTTTTGGTGTAATTCAATGTCAACTGTCCTGATATCAGAAATGGTCCACGTTCAGCCATCTTAGATTTTGTTAGATTTTGCCTTTCTTCATAGGACAAGCCAGATTTATAACCAAAAATCTTTATTACAACGCATCTATAGACAGAAAACCCTATAGCCTAATCAAAAGGGCAGTCAGGTCTCAAGTTGCACTGTGCAACTTTACCGGAAAAATTTGGTTGCACTGCACATCCCTTTTTGCCCCATTTGAGGAAAAACCCCAAAAAATTTTTCCTCATGAGAAAAAATCAATTTTTTTCAGTTTCTTTGCTTAAAAATCGTTCAAAATCATTTCTGAAGTGTTCTATGAACGTTTCTCATTAACTTGCACCTTATTCCACCAAAAAACCGACATTTTTTTCAAAAAGCTTCGAGCTATGATCTGCTTATAAACAAATATTTAAGAAAGTTTACATGAGCCAAGCAAGAGAATAATTCAACAGCATAACCTGTATTTCTTACATTTCTTTGACGACATAAAACAGCTACTAATTTTGACATAACAAGTAAATCAAACAGTAAACTATGATAAAAAGATAACAATGAAAAATAAAATTTTATAACTGTCAGAACAGCTGACAACCTGGCGTAAAAGTATGAACTTGACCACAGGGCTTTTTTCTACACAGGCCAGATTCCAATGAGGAAATTGGCGAAAAATTTTGGTTGCTCACTCTGAGATCAATAAATTGTCTTAATTTTATTGGAAAAACCACCAAAAACTTGAAGATGAAATGAAAACTTCGGCGACAAGCGCAGAAATTTTTTTTGAGATTTTGATATTTTAAAGCGCAGGAAAATGAACCTTTTCAACTTTTATTTCCTAGACAGGCGTTAAATTTTTCAGTGAATTCAATGAACTTTCAGTCGAGCAGACTACAATTCAAAAACTAGCAAATCAACCAAGAATTTAGATTCTTCAACCAGCAAGAATTCCCACTTGGACTCAAAATGTTTAAATCACAATGTCAAGATGCTTTCGAAGATCGCAAAAAGATTTTGAGAAAATAACGGAGAAAAGTCGGTACTAGTACGCCTTATGGCCACCCATCTTATAACGTGTGTAATGCAAAAGGTACCTATACAATGACTGGTTATGACGCCAAACTTTAGGTAACAGTACGAACCTGGCTCAGGCTTAGGCAATCGACACAAAGTTATCAAACGAAAGCGAACATTTGTTCCGTCCGGTTCGGTTGCAGGTTACCGGTCATTCTCTAAAATTGCAGTTATCCTTTCCGATCGAAAGTAGATTTTCAGGCTGAACGTTACAAGCTGTTGGCGATCCGTTCGGCCGAAAAATCAAATATAAATGACCCTTTAGGCTTAAGCCGTATTCAGAAGTGAAAAAATCCTAGAATTTAGCAGGCACGTCATACCGTTTATGCTTTATAACACATTTTACCCTATTACTGTAGGTACCGTTTGTATTACAAACGTTATAAGATGGATGGCCACCAGACGCACCAATACCGAAAAGTCTTGCTTTTCGTCAAATTTTCAAAAAACGACACTGGATCAAACATTTATCCATAATATCTTGATAATTAAAAGCTAAAATCATTAGCTAGGGAATGACAATTTCTAACCGCGCACTGGAATAATATAAAAAATTAATTGAATAATTATAATAATTTGAACAATTACCTATTTTATAACGCGTAAAATGCATCTCCGGACAGGAAACATACATGTAATTGGGGAAGGGTAAGTGCTATGGTAACCCCCCAGAAATCGTCGACCATATGGCTAGCCATTGGGCGACCGCCCTCCAGGATTTTCCAATCCTATGGCTAGCCATATGGTAGCCGTAGGAACACCCCTACTTTTGCTCGGAAAAATACTAAAAAAATTCTGATTTTTTGATGAAAAATGTTAATTTTTGAACAAAAAACGGACAAAAATGTGAATTTTCTGAGCGCTTCGCGCCATGAATACATTTTTTCGGTATTATTAGAAAAAAATTACTATTCTTTGAACTATTTTCCGGACATTTTTCGTGAAAAAAATCGATATTTTTCCTTGAGACACCCCTCCCCCCAAATTTTGGGAATTACTGACCCCGGGCCTAAGAAAAAGTCGTCCAACCCCCCTGACCTCGGGGCCCCGTTACATGTACATACCCGTAATTGGGGGAGGGGAGCTTGGGGGGGGGACCCCCACCCCCAACTTGGTCGAACCCTATACCCAAATGCCGGGACCACTACCCCCAACTTGGTCAACCCTATACCCAACCCCCCAAACTCGAAAAAATTGGAAAAAATCAGCAAAAAAGTGGCTTTGTTTGGCCTTTCTTCAGGAAATTTTCGATATTTTTCGACTTAATTGGGGGTATTCGGCCACCCTCCCCAAAATTTTGAGTAACCCCCCAACTGGTCGGACCTCTTACACGCAGGGTTTTTTGCACAGGCCAGGTTGCAACGTGCAACTTTGGGAAAAATTTAGCTCGCACAGATAAATTTTTGGTTGCTAACTCTAAAATCGATAAATTTGCTTGAATTTATCGGAAAATCCATCGCAAACTAGTTTTGTAGTAGGTTTTGGTCCGCGTCAGTTTTAGATACTTGCAGCTCAATGTTCTGAGTTTTGGAGAGAAAATGAAAAGATTAATATGACTATACTAGAATAATGTGTTCGGCGCGTAGCGCCGAAAATTTTTTCTGGAGTTCAATATTCATGAACGCTTGAAAATGAATCTTTTCATCTTTTATTTCCCTTTTATTCCCTATTTCCCAGGTTTGATTTCTGAGTGAATTTAATGAACTTTCAGTCGGACAAACTAAAATTCAAAAACTAGGCAAGCCACTAAGAATTAGCATCATTCAATCGTTAAAATTTCTACACTCAAAATGTTTTAATCACATGGAAGTCAAAATTTTTATGAAGATCGCAAAAAAATTTTGGGAAAATGACAGAGAAAAATGTTATTTTTCATCAAATTGTTCAACAAACAATACAGGATCAAACATTTATCCATAATATGTTCATAATTAGAACCTATAAGCACTAACTAGAATGACCTTTTCTAACCACGCACAAGAATATTATAAAAAATTATAAATTGATTGAAACCCGACACGATGCGCCGGAAAATTTTCACTTTTTTCCATTTTAAAACCCATAAAAATGCATCTCCGGACAAAAAACCCTAATACCTAATCGAAAGAAGAGTCAGGCGTCAAGTTGCACAACTTGGCAGAAAAAATGTGGTTGCACAGCCCAAAATTTGGTTGCTGTGTGCAAAAAAACCCTGCTTACAGGTATGTACATGCATACGTGTAATTGGGGGGGGGACCCCCCAACTTGGCTAACCATATACCCAATCCCTCCCCCAGTTTGGAAAAAATTTAAAAAGAACGGCAAATAAGTGTATGTTTTTTGGCCTTTTTTGGGAAAAATTTCGACCTTTTTCGACCCCTTCGATTGAATCGAAATTTCTGAACCGGCACTAGCCGGCGCATTATGTTATAAAATATGAATTATGGTGCGAAAAATGCATCTTGGTGTTTTATCATTTTTTCGTAGGTTTGCAGTAGGTATCTCACGGCCGGCACCGGATGAAGTATAGCAGCAAAAATTTGCAACCGGTGACGGCCGTCGCCGGCCAGCGCCGGTTAAAAAATATTTCATCCGGCGCCGTCCGGCTCCAGCCGTCAAAGTATAGCAGGGCCTTAAGCCTCAGCCTAAGCATGAGCCAGAAAATTTGCCAAAAACATATAAAGGTCAATAAATTTTTTCGACTAATCAAATTGATGACAGACAGTGTTTTTTTTGTGCCAAAACATGGTTTTTGGTACAAAAAAATTTGGAATGGCACAAAAAATATTGAGCGGTTGTGCCAATTGGCACAAATTTTTGGCTGCTCAAACATTAAAATTCCTTGATTTTGAGGCGTTTTAAGCGCCGAAAATGCAAAAAGTTTTCGGCGCTTCGCGCCGAGTCAGTCAATATAATATTTCCCATTTACATATTTGACCCGAAAGCGAACGATTTCTCTTGGAACAGTGTATTTGTATCGTTGCAGCAAACTTTATATACTCGTCAATGACAGATGAATGAAAAGAAATTCTGAATATTCTCTGTTCATTCGGTCAGATTCAGATTTAAAACTGAAATTCTTACTTTTTATGTTTGATTGATTCAAATAGAAAAATCGCTATCGTTGGTGATGGTGCAATGTTTCGACCGAAAATTTACACAATTTTCGACTTTATTTTCTCTAGTCTTAACATTGTTGTTAAATATTAGGGATATTCGCAGTCGAAAAATTGAATCAATTTGAACTGAAGGCATTAGTGCGTCTGGTGACGACCCATCTTATAACGCGTGTAATGCAAAATTCATCTACAACCGTAATGGGGTAAAATGTGTGAGGAGGCATAAACGGTACAACATGCCTGCTAAATGATAGGCTAAGACTAAAACCCAATTCAGAAGTGCAATCACCGACAAAAATCGTAAGATTTTTTCACTTCTGAATAGGGCTTAGGCCTAAAGGGTCATTTATATTTGATTTTTCGACGGAACGGATCGCTAACAGCTTGAAACGTTCAGCCAAAATCCACTTTCGATCCGGAAAGATAACTGCAATTTTGTGGAAAATGACCGACAGTAACCTCCAACCGAACCGAACGGAACAAAAATTTCTCTTTCGTTCGATAACGTTGTGTCGATTGCCTGTGCTTGAGTTGATTGCCTAAGTCTAAGCCTAAGCCTGAGCCAGGTTCGTGCTGTTGCCTTAAGTTATGCGTCATAACCAGTTATTGTAGGTACCCAGCCCTGGTTGAAAATTATCCTCCTGTTTCCCTATATTCAGTCCCATGCAAAATTATTTAAAAAATTATTAATAATAAAATTTTAAGTTTCCTTCATCAGCATAACCTTTTAGCAGATCAACAGTTTGGTTTCCTAAAACATAAATCCTGCGAACTACAGTTATTCAAGTGTAAAAACTCATGGTTAAATCAGTTGGACAAAGGACACTCTTAAGGCATAGAGTACATTGACTTTGCCAAGGCCTTTGACTCAGTTTCCCATTCTAAGCTCCTCAAAATATATGATCTCTCTGGTCCCCTTTTAAGCTGGATATCAAATTTTCTTAAGAATAGATTTCAAAGGATCAAAATTGGAAACTCCCTATCATCTCAGCTCAGTGTCTAGTGGTGTGCCTCAAGGTAGTGTATTAGGTCCAACTTTGTTTCTTTTGTACATGAATGACATTATTGACAATATCAAAAGTGAAATTTTTCTTTTTGCAGATGATCTAAAAATTTTCAATGTATCTACAAATTTTATGATTCTTCAACAAGACCTTGATACTCTCTCAAATTGGTCTACCGCTTGCAATTACCTATATCTACTACAAAAAGTTATGTCTTGTACTTGGGTGCAAAAAACCCATCGTGTCAATGTACACTTTGTTACCAACATCTCCCATCAAACGCAAGTTATGTTAAAGATTTGGGAATTCTTGTATCTCCGAATATGAAGTTTAAAGAACACTATAGATAATCGTAAAAAATGCCTATAATAGGCGTACTTTAATTTTCAAGTCTTTCGTCTCCCGTGAGAAAAATACTCTAGCAAAAATAAATCACACAAGTAAAAAAACACACAAATAAAAAACACACACACACACAAGTACAATTGGTCCAGTGTCGGTCTTCGTTACACACAAACATTTGTTGATACAGTCATATTAATGCATCTAAATAGATTCTGTTTTTTTCGACCACACAAGTACAATAGGTCTATTGTCGGTTTTCGAAAAACAGTTCTTTCTTGGAAAACATTTACTCGCTACCGTCTATGTTGTCTCGTCTACTTCATACAGTATCAATAAGACGCTACGAACGTACATGGGTTTTTACAGTATACCTTGTAGACTAGACCACTAGACAACGAAGCGGCACGAGGGCCGTACGTATGCACTAAGTACTTTAACATAACAAAGTGTCCAATGCACTATGAACGTACATTGGTTTTTACAGTATACTTAGTAGTCGAGACCGAGTGCCGCTTTCTCGTCTACTAATTCCATTTCTAGTGGTCTACACTCCTACACTCTACACAGGAACAAAAATAAACGCTGGTGGTCATTTCCAGACGCCCGTTTGAAATTAAACAATGTTAACCAAAAGTCTTGGAACGGAAAATTTATGACATACGATAAACAACGCAATTAAAGTAGCGCAATTTTTTTAAGAACAAAAAAAATCCACATTCACAATGAACAAAAAAATTCCACATTCATGCATTTTGCGAAAAACTATAAATAGTTGTTGCAAAAACATTTTTCCCCCTTTTTCCTACTTTTACTGATTTGCGTTATTTGATAGACTGCGTGAAATATGGCTAAGCTTGTTCGCGTTCAATGGCTAACGAACAATCATCGCTCCGATGGTAGAATCAACGAAATTCCACGATACACGATAAAGAACCCGGATCCGTTAAAGGCTGGAATGACGATAGACGCCTGTTTTGGAAAAAAAGTGTTTAAAGCTAAAATGTTACATTTTATAGGTTCGACCGCAAAGGTAACCAAAAAATCGCCGACGACAAAAGTTCTTCCCAAAACTTCGCCACCCAAAAAATCACCACTGAAAAAACCTTCGCCGAAAATCGCTCTGAAAGCAACGTCGAACTTTAAAATATTATCGGTGGCTAAAGCTTCGACAGTGGAGGATGACGCTTTCGAGCCAGATTACATGCCGCCGTGGGACGAGGAAATTCCTATAACGACGGTCGACATTCCTGGCGTTTCTAACAAGAACGATTGCCAAATGAACAACATCAACAATAACGATCAATTGATAAACGACGATTACATTTTACAACCTTTGGACAATCCAATTCCTCGACATTCCACCTTCAGAGACGTCATTCCACTTTCAGAGGCTTACGATCCGTATCACTTCGACGAGCCAGACGAAGAAAACCAAGGTATAGTTTTGAAATCTCATTCTTCTAATACTTCTTTTGCAGACAACACGACCGAAAACACGAAAGTTTTGATCGAAATCCGAAATTTATTGTCGACACAAACATCATATTTGAGCGACATTAAACAATTAATTGACAACAAAGACGAATTAAAAAAGACCGTTCGACTACTGGAGATTCGTCGCAAGGATAAAAGTAACTTCATGTTAATACACAGGAAGGGGATATCAATTCTTTACTCCCTTAATGGATCCATTTTCGTACAGCTTTAGACGGTAGTCAAAACATTACCTGGGCCAAACCTTTGATTACGGTCGAAGAACTATTAAACGATATACAATGGACCTCTTCAAAATACAACGAAATACGGAAATTAACTACCGATTTAACTATTGCTCTAGCCGTCAGAGTAATAAACTTGATAATTGGTGTTTTCCTTTTTAAAAATTTTTTTGAAACGTTTTTTTTCAGTGTTTTTACGGCGACGACGTGCTTCAATACTCGTCGGTCAAGCGCGATGATCCGCGGAAACAAATCGGGCGACTCGACAACGCAAAGCTACGGCAAATAAAAGACATTGTCCGCGCCGAATGTCGTACAAAAGAAAAGTATATAGAGGGAGAATTCGAGATGCATTGGGCAGCGGCGGAGACGGCGCTTCAAAAGAAGTGCTACAGCGTGCACGGAGAACAAATTCGACACGCCACGCATTCGCAACTTGCTCAGATGGCGGCTGACGGTGAGCGTACAACTTAATTACTGCATTTTTAACTACTTTAAAAATTATAAAAAAATTGCACCTTTTGTATTTTGCACTTTCTAATCAACAGTAACTATAGTCTGTTTTATATGAAATGCTTCCAAATAGAACAGTGTTTACATAGAGCTCTTACTTTAAAACATTTCACTCGGAAAATTATTTATCTTTTCGGTCAGATAAGTATGAAATTCTAAAATAATGCTCTCCACTTACGTTATGTAGAAGCATTTCAATATAAATATACTATATATCTATAAAAAAATAAAAAAAAATAAAAAATTGAAAAATCAAAAAAAATTTAAAATTAAAAAAAGCACCTACACGCTCACATTCAAAAAATTGCATGCTCACACGCACGTGGCCATGTACAGCCTCTGGGTCCTCGTCCCCATGGCTGGGCGCCTTAAAATTTGATGATATTAAAATTTGGAGAATTTATTTTAAAATCATTCAAACATCTGGCGGCAAAAAGAGGCTTTAACCGTTTTGCGTTTTTAACCAACCATAATTTAAGGAAACCATGTTTTACAACTTTTTTATTGCAGTATTTTATGTTTTGTTTTGCTCTTTCCGGAATATCCCGTCGATCGATGGTTCGTCGGACACGGTTTACATCACTACGAGCGGCGAGTTTTTCAGGACGATACGCTGATTATAATTCTAATTTATTGTTTTAAATTTAGATATATTATTGATATTTATCAGCGCGAAATAATCTTATACGTTCATTTTTCGTACAATAAATTCAGTTTTAAATCTACCTCGCACAAATAGTTTTCCTCATGAAAAATGCTCATAAGACTAATTCACGAAAATTTGGTCCAGTTTTGACTTGTACTAACAAATTAAGTCATAATATTTATGGTGGTCAGATTTAGACTTGAATTCTCATCCATTTTTTCTCTCCGTTTGTCAACTTTCACGTCGTAATTATATTAATCCTGCACAATCTGTTAACCGATTTGCGTCTTTCATGTGAGTTCTACAGAAATATGATTGTTGAATACGATTTGTACGTATTTGAATACGATTTGAACGTATTTACTCACGATCATTGGTCATCGATCATACGCTCAACATATACTGTACCTTGCAGTAACATTCACCTTGTCATGGTAAATTATACCAAAACTAATCGTTTGAAATTTTTGAAAGCACAAAAAATTTCGAGTGTTTTGGCAATCGAAGCCATAGTAAGGCATGCAGTAATTTTTCACCAAAAATTTTATTTATTAACCACTATATTAAAATATCAAAAAATCGTGATATGAACTATGAAGATATGTTGTTAGCAAATCTTTTTTAAAGACATTCAAAAATAATCAAAACATGCGAATTAATTTACGACAACATAAATAAACAAACAGGTAATTCTTCCGCTCTTCCTCATTGACCTCTGTCCTTTCGTCCCAGCCGAACGATATAACGTATAGGTTGCGCATCGTCCCTTTGTTCTTCTTTCGTCGTACGCGCCTGTTGAACATCATAAATCAATCGTCAACACGTGCGTACGAACTCGACCTTTAGCTGTCGCTAATCGTCGCTCGTTGAAAAACGTTGCTCCGCCATTTTTCCCCTATAAGACACAAAGTGTTTAACGCCGATTATCGCCAGTGTTGCGATCCATTTGTCCGGTACTGTATGTACGTCCAATATTAGAATACTGTTTTTTGGTCATAAACCTGGTCATAAAGTCCTATGAAGATAGACTTCAAAGGCTAGATCTACACAAGCTTGATATTCGTAGATTAGAATCTGCCCTCTGTACTATGTACAACATAATCCACAAAAAAACAATTCTAAATCCTGATGACTTTTTCTGTATAAACAACAACAATACGCGTCGTAATCATGATCTAAGATTGACGATAAAGTCAGTTCATACCACTGCTTGCCAGTTTGATTTTTTTAACCGTTATATTAATGTCTGGAACTCTTTATCTTTCGATATCGTTAATTCTCCCAGTTTGCACACTTTCAAAGAAAAAATTAAACTTCTAAACTTTGATAATCGAATTGGGGGGTGCATGTAAGTTGTTTCTTTTCAAAGTAACCTTTGCACCCTATTGCTGCATGATTTACCCATTTCTCAAAATATTTACATTTATCGTGAGTCGATTTACTAATCTTATTCTTTATGTGACATTATATTATGTATTTCACTTTGCATTTCTCTTTCGTTTTGTTTTGTGAAACAGCAATAAATATTTTTTCATTTCATTTCATTTTCACCTTTTGCGCCTATTGCATTACACACGTTATGGGTGGCCACCACACGTACATAAGTTCAAACGTAATCCGGGTTATTGTCAGTCGTCGACAGATATCTCAAGAACAACTCAAAACTAAAGCGCGACAAACGTTTACTCGAATGCAGAATAGAATTTTGCAACAGAAAAGTGTAATTTGACCAATCCATATTATTGTAAATTTGTAATAGAATGAATAGAACTGACAAAAAATTGTCTGAAACGGTGGGAACCTATCAAAATTTTAAATCTACAGTAACCCGAAATTTTTTCTAAAGCATAAAACTTCTGTTGTAGTTGTCCATTTTTCATGATTTATAGCTCAAATTGAAGATAAAAGGATTTTTGACAAACACAAAGAAGTTTTTTGGATAGAGCCAGTATTCTCGCCGTAGATAAGAGTTGGACTAAGGCTATTCTGTCTCCGACAGTTTACATTGAACACGATCACTCTTTTAATCTTTTCGTTCTATGCAACGATAATGCTATCGAATGAGCTATTACATGCTTTTCAAAGTGAACATAGGGAGAAATTTTGTAAATTCTAAGATTTCGTTAGATTTCGGCTATAAAGATCATGCATAAGCAGCAGATAAAGTCGGCGAAAAGTCATACAAGCTCCGGCTGCATATAACTGTGTCGGAAATTAAAATGTATCATTTTGAACTGAAGCATGTCCTTTGGTGTGCCTCAACGAAAACCCGAATTGGATTTTGGTGGATATTACTTTCGCTTCGAAAGTACTTAGCGTTCAAGGGTCTATGGGATACGCGGATTGATATGACTGTAACTCTTAATTACTCTTAAATGCGCAACAAAATCCACGTGATCAGGCGCACTAATTATACCCTTGCTTGAACAATTCTAGAGTTATTTAATTTTTCTCAGCATTCCATTTCTTTTTGAGTCGTCGTGAACTATTTTCTTGCACGGTTTTTTTTATTTCACTGACATGGTTAGCTGAAGTATAGGTTGGGCACGATTTTTTCAAAAATTTATGCATAAACGTTAACTTTTTACCAAAGTTTTGGCAAAACTTTTCCGCAGTATTCAGTATGGTTCTAGTAAAGAAAACTTTTTTGTGCCATTGGCACACATTTTTTTGGCCTCTTGTGCCAATTGGCACAAATGTCCGTGCACAAAAAAAACCCTGATGACACAGATCTCGCTCCGCCATGCTTTTTCTAGCCACTGTTTTTTTTCCACGAACTTTTTTCCACAAATGTGGAAAGGGGTCAAATTTTTTTTCCACATGTAGAAAAAATTTTTTTCGTCTTAAAATCCTCGTTTTTTGGCTTAAAAATGCTCACAGACGCTTTATCGCACTGTTTTTGAGCTTTTTCAAGCCTTCCGGTGTTTTCAGAGAAGTTAATTCATTAAAATTGAAGAAAAAATTGAAATGTTCGACTTAAAAGCCTAATCTACAAGCATTGTTGAACAAATTTTCTAGCAAACTATCCAAGGGCAAAATTGACTTGAATTACACAAGAAATCAATGGTAAAGCCCTCTATGATGACAAGTGAAAGCCGAAAAAAGATGCTGGAAAATCAGTTTTCCGAACATTTATTTCTAGAATTAGATTCCAATTTTGTGTTCAACAGTCGTAATTTCTAGAATTTTACTTGAAAAATTTTAAAATCTGTAATTTATTTGTAAACTCTCATGAACTTGATCGAAAATATATGAGTAAGAAGAGTATAAATTTCCGGAAGATATTTCCATGAAGCTTTTGAATTGATTTTACGTTAGCAAAGAAATAATCGCATCATAAAGCATAGAGACCTGACGTATTGATCTTTCTCAAAAGGAAAAAAATACGAATCTTCATTAAATATTATGATAAAACATTGAAGATTACCAATTAAAACATGAGATACTACGTTTAAGATGATGAAAACTATTATAGATTGAGTGATAAATGAAGGTAGACATGATAAAAGCCGCGCCTGAGCTACTTAATAAATAATGATGATTATTATTACATAATCCACAAAAAAACAATTCTAAATCCTGATGACTTTTTCTGTATAAACAACAACAATACGCGTCGTAATCATGATCTAAGATTGACGATAAAGTCAGTTCATACTACTGCTTGCCAGTTTGATTTTTTAACCGTTATATTAATGTCTGGAACTCTTTATCTTTTGATATCGTTAATTCTCCCAGTTTGCACAGTTTCAAAGAAAAAATTAAACTTTTAAACTTTGATAATCGAATTGGGGGGTGCATGTAAGTTGTTACTTTTCAAGTAACCTTTGCACCCTATTGCTGCATGATTTTTCTATTTCTTAAAATATTTACATTACTTGCGAGTCGATTTACTAATCTTATTCTTTATATGACATTGTATTATGTATTTCACTATGCATTTTTCTTTCGTTTTTGTTTTGTGTAACAGCAATAAATATTTTTCATTTCATTTCATTTCATTAAAGTTATAGCCGGCGCGGAGCGCCGGAAAATTTTGAGATTTGGACCTCCTAAAATGCACTAAAATGCAACTTTTCAATATGAAAACCCCAAATTTCTTTCCCACATTTGTGGAAAGACCTCAAAAATTTTTTACACATTATAGTGCAAATGTGGAAAAAAAACAGTGTTTCTAGCAGCGTTTTTTTTGTGCACGGACATTTGTGCCAATTGGCACAAGAGGCCCAAAAAAATTGTGCCAATGGCACAAAAAAATTTTTCACTAGAGACGTTTACTTAAAACTGCGGAAAAGTTTCAGGCCAAGAGTTTGATAAAAAGTTAACGTTTAACGCATTAATTTTTTGTAAAAATCGTGCCCAACCTATTTTCCAGCTAACCATGTCAGTGAGAAAAGAAAAAACTGTGCAACAAAATAGTTCACGAAATCCCAAAAAGAAATGGAATGTTGAGACAATTTAAATAGCTCTAGAATTGTTCAGGAAGTTCAAATTAATTCAATTTTCGACTACGAACGAATATCTATGTTATGTATATTTAACAACCATGTAAAGAATAGAGAAAATAAAGTCGAAAATAGTGTTAGTTTTCGATCGAAACATTGTACCATTATCAACGATATCGATTTTTCTATTTGAATCAATCAAACACAAAAAGTAAGAATTTCAGTTTTAAATCCGAATCTGACTGAATTCGCAGAGAATATTCAGAATTTCTTTTCACTTATCAGTCTTGACCACTGTTTTTTTCCCCCGGACCTTTTCCCCAAATGGGGAAAGGGATCAAAAATTTTTTCCCCATTTTCCCGAAGTCGTTTTTTTCGCTTAAAAATGCTCACAGATGCTTTATTTACGTGTTTTTGAGCTTTTTCAAGCCTTCTGGTGTTTTCAGACCCGTTAATTCATTAAAATTCAGGAAAAAAATTGAAATTTTCGAGTTCAAAGTTTAATCTACAAGCATTGAAACAAACTTTCAAGCAAACTATCCAAAAGCATAATGACTTTGAATTACATGAGAAATCGATGGTTAAGTCCTCTATGATGACAAGTGAGAACCCAAAAGGGATGTTAATCTTTCCGGCGCGAAGCGCCGGAAAAATTTTTTGGGTATTGATATTCTGCGACGCTGGAAAATCAATTTTCCGAACGTTTATTTCAAGAATTAGATTTGAATTTTGTGTTCAAAAGTCGTAATTTCTAGAATTTTACTTGAAAAATTTTAAAACCAGTATAATTTATTTGTAAACTCTCATACTTGGTCGAAAATATATGAGTAAGCAGAGTATAAATTTCCGAAAGATATTTCCATGAAGCATTTGAATTGATTTTTACGTTAGAAAAGAAATAATTGCATCAAAAAGCTTAGAGACTTAACGTATTGATCTTTCTCAAACAGAAAAAATGCGAATCTTCATTAAATATCATGATAAAATATTGAGGATTACCAATGAAAACATGAAATAATACGTTCAAGATGATGAAAACTATTATAGATTATATGATAAATGAAGGTAGACATGCTAAAAGCCGCGCCTGGGCTATGTAATGCATAATAATGATTATTAAAGTTATAATCGGCGCGGAGCGCCGGAAAATTTTGAGATTATGACCTTCTAAAATGCACCAAAATGCATCTTTTCTGTATCCGATCCCCAAAATTTTTTTCCCCAAATGGGGAAAGAGCCCAAAATTTTTTTCCCTTCTCCGAATTATTTTTCCCCAAAAAGCACGATTTTGGGGAAAAAAACAGTGGTCTTGACAGCCTAAAAAGTTTGCTGCAACAATACTAATACACTGCTCGTAGAGAAATCGTTCGCGTTCGGGTCAAATATACGAATAGGAAATATTATATCCATTGACTCCGGCGCGGCGCGAAGCGCCGAAATTTTTTTGCATTTTCAGCCCCTGAAACGTCTAAAAATTAAGGAAATTTAATGTTTGACCAGCCAAAATTTTTGTGCCAATTGGCACAAACGCTCAAAATTTTTTGTGCCATCCCAAATTTTTTTGTGTCAAAAACCATGTTTTGGCACAAAAAAATAACACTGGCCAAAAACCATGTTTTGCAGCGTTTTTTTTGTGCACGGACATTTGTGCCAATTGGCACAAGAGGCCAAAAAAATTTGTGCCAATGGCACAAAAAGAATTTTTCTACAAGGAACATACTGAAAACCGCGGAAAAGTTTCAGGCCAAAAGTTTGATAAAAATATATCAATTTGAAGATACTAACGGATTAATTTTTTGTAAAAATCATGCCCAACCTATTTTTCAGCTAACCACGACAGTGAAATAAGAAAAAACTGCAAGAAAATAGCTCACGGCAACTTAAAAAGAAATGGCATGCTGAGAAAATTTGAATAACTCTAGAATTGTTCAGGAGGTTCAAATTGATCCAATTTTCGACTGCAAATATTTAAGGTAAAGTGGAGTGACTTTGATCAGGGACGACTTTGATCAGAGTATGGCATTCCTGCTGATCTCAAATAGTTATCAAATGCCATACTCTGATCAAGTCGCCCCTGATCAAAGTCACCCCGACTTTACCTTATATAATGTAAAAACTAGAGAGAATAAAGTCTAAAATTGTGTAAATTTTCGGTTGAAACACTGTATTAACGATTTCTATTTTTCTATTAGAATCAATC
This sequence comes from Romanomermis culicivorax, assembly GCA_963922205.1. Lineage (NCBI taxonomy): Eukaryota > Metazoa > Nematoda > Enoplea > Mermithida > Mermithidae > Romanomermis > Romanomermis culicivorax. Next base: position 937,499 of record CAWUHX010000061.1, read on the forward strand.
AAACACAAAAATTAAGGATTTCAGCTCTAAATCCGAATCTGACTGAATGAACAGAGAATATTCAGAATTTCTTTTCACTCATCAGTCTTGACAGTCTATAAAGTTTGCTGCAACGATACTAATACACTGTTCAAAGAGAAATCGTTCGCGTTCGGGTCTAATATAAGTACGAGTAGGAAATATTATATTCATTGAATCGGCGCGAAGCGCCGAAAATTTTTGGCATTTTCAGCGCCTAAAACGTCTAAAAGCATACCTGTACTATACTTGGCGGGGGGTTGTGGGGGGACCCCCCCAACTCGGCCAACCCTATACCCAAAATCATTTCCCCCCCAACCCCCCCCTCCAGTTGGGAAAAAATTAAAAAAATTTGCCAAAAAGTGTATGTTTTTTGGCCTTTTTTGGGAAAAATTTCGACTTTTTCCTACCCCCCCCCCAAAATTTCGGATTTACCCCCCCCCCCCCAACTGGTCGGAGGTCTTACAGGTATGTCTAAAAGTCAAGGAAATTTTATGCTTGACCAGCCAAAATTTTGTGCCAATTGGCACAAATGCTCAAAAATTTTTGTGCCATTCCAAATTTATTTGTGCCAAAAACCATGTTTTGGCACAAAAAAATAACACTGATGTTTTGGCACAAAAAAAAACACTGGTTTCTAGCCGTGGAGGAACTACAGTAAATTGCGCATGCGTTATAATCGCATAAATCATACTTGAAACCTGCAGTTTTGAAATGAAAATAGTTATGAGTAGCACCACATCATGAAGCAAATTCGCGCGACAGTGACTGCAGTATCATTTCTACGATTATAGTTTGATGTGTTCCAAATTCTAGAATCACTCAAATATAAACTGATCGTATACTTGACTTGTGTTGGCATAGATAAACTCAAAAACTCTTGAAAGCTGGGACATGTTTTCAACCGTTAAATCCTTGAGTCAGCCTGTCGAGTTTATCTAGTACTTGGTACAGAATCATACATGTAGAGCATAGGAATTCTGCTGGGGGTCAGCCTGGAGAGGGGGTGGAATACAAATTTTTTTTCATTTGATAAGGAAAAGGATGGTCTCAGAAAGTCTTTTAACATCCAAGCAGCATATTCTTCAACCTATACTAGTCAGATATGTGAAATTATTTGATTAGACAGAACTTTTTAAAGTTTTCATGCTACTTTCTTGGAATCAAGTATGATTTGTTTAGAAAAATTGTCAAATTACAGCATCATTTCCATCTTTATGACGACTTTTCTTTCTCTCTTGTTCATTTTCCCTCGTCATATTCTCTATCATTGCTGGAAAAGTCAAATAATCTAATGAGGGTCAGCAAGAATCCGCTGGGGGTCAATAAAAATCTGCTTGGGGTCAAACCCCCCCCAAATCCCCCCACGTGCGTATATGTACAGAATCACTAAAAATGCACCGTACAATTTCAATATGGTCGGTCCGAATGATGCTACATTAAGGGAAATGTTTGCCTATATTTGTAAACGTGAATTTATGACTTGAGTGCGGTGAATAAACCCTTTCGATGTGTGAGTACAAATGATTTTGAGTCGCTCGTTTGTTCGATACAAATGGGAATAATAAAAAAAACAGTGATCAGGATGCTTAAAAGCTGATAAATCACTGTGTCAACCATGCTTTGAAAATCATTATCAAAAACATTTTGAATGTATATGTTACTGCAGCTTTCCAAATACGACAATGTGCATTCAAATATTTGCACTCTGACTTGAAGATTCAAGTTTATCTTATTATGGCTTGATGATGATATGGATATAAGAAAAATTTTTGAGTCAAGAGTATTTATTACATCCTAATTTGAGCGTCTACTTTGAGTTTCGATGCACAACATATTATGATTTGTATATACGTCAGGCACGCGCAATCTACTGTAGTTTTCGTAGGGCTATAGTAGGTCCTACATAGCAGTCACTATTAACGCTATCCGGCAGACAATAAAAAATATATTTGCAGTATACGGCTAATAGACACTGTCAAAAACACACTGCGTTGCGGACTTACCTACGCTATATTGCAGTTTTCAAATATGTCCAGGAATTGCTATAAATACTGTAAAATAGACCCGAAATTTGCCGTCAAAGTTCGGAAAAAATGTGTTTTTTTTCGTTGGGTCGCACTGCAGCCCCCAACAGAGAAAAGTTATATTGAGGTCAGGTCGCACTGCAGCCCCCAACAGAGAAATGTTTTACCTTACTAAATCAGGTACGGTCTTCCTGAATAAAATGAGGAGAAAGCGGCATTCTTTCGTTATAACACTGAAAAACGAAGTGAAACAAAATTTTTTTCCGGTGACGCCGAAAAGAAATTTTATTTTTATCCTCGGCGTGGCCGTGCAAAATGAATACTCGGTTGAACGGCCGAATATAATGCACATATTCACAAACTAGAGACTGGCGCATCTCTTAAAGAAAACTGCGAATCAATTGAATCAGTTTTCGCTGAGAAATTAATGAGCATGAGTAATTTTTTCGGTTTTGAAATTTTTTAAGGTTTTTTTGGCAGTGCACTCAAAAACTTCGTCTCCTTTGAATTTCTGATGTTTGGCGCTGGTGATAACTATTGAAACATGTCTTATTCGATTTTTCAACAATTTCTACCTGGGGTGGATCACATTCATTAGCTTGTAATGCTTAGGGTAAAACACGTTACATTGTACGCTCTTTGCCCTTCGATGGTTCAGCGAAGTGAGAAATAAAGGTAACTATATAATTTTTCAAGAGTAATAGACACACCATCCCTCTATAAAATGGCAAAATTTTATACCATAGCTGCTTTTTCCCATGGAGATGTGGATCTTTTTTTAAAACCTAGTACGTGTCCAATGTTTTGGCGGCTCCTACCTAACATTGGACAGCAAAATTTTTTTAAAAAAGACGATTTAAATGCTTTAAAGATGATTAAGATGACTCATAGTAACACAATAACGATAACAAAAATCTATATTGATAAAACAATGCAAAACCAACAGATTTTATAATGAAGCAATAATAATAAAGCACATAGCTTTTGAGGTTTTTTATTTACTGCAATATGTATTTTGATCATTCATTCCCTAAAATAAAGGAGGTCCAGCAAACCTATCAGTATTGGCTGAAGATTATTCTACAAACGTAATGCCTGCTGCTCATGGTTCAACTTCTTCGATCCAAGACAATAATAGGCCTACTCAAAAAGAAAAGGAATTGTTACAGTGAATCAAATGTCGTTCGTCTATTTCTGAGAAATAGAAGAGTATTCATTGTGATTATTGCAAAAATTGGATCCACGCCAAATGTGCTGGAATTCATGACACATTGTATGCTTTATTATCGAAATTGGACCAGCCTCATTTCTGTTCCATGTGCCTACCAAATGCATGCCATTTCATTGATTTTGAAACCTGTTTATCTGCAATGGAACAAAAATTCAAAGAAATTACCACCACATTGACAAGAAAATTGGCTGATCTCACAGCTCCAAATTCAGCAATTGTTCCGAACTTTCCAAATATAGGCTCCCATAACTCTTCGACTACTGATTTTATTGTACAATTAATCAAAAATACCATTAAAGCCGAAAGTAAAAAATGCACTGTGGTTCTTGAGAACTTTACCATGGATAACTATGAAAATTTATTCGACGAAGTGGAATTATTAACCGCAGATATTGAATTCGATGGTGTCAATATTACTGGGGCCTGATGTTCAGTTCCTGTTATTTAGCAAAACCGAGTTCCACCGTCACATATTGTTAAAGTCACATGCAGTTCAATATACACGAAAGAACAGTTCAAAGCCGTAAACCTTAGCCAACAAGACAAGGCATCGAAAATATTTGTTCGTAATGACCTTTCATGGATTGAACAAGAATAATGACGCCAGAAACGTGCAAACTGAGCAAAATGAGCTGACCAATGATCAAAATTTACAGATAAATTATAATACTTGTGTTATTTATTTTCTTAAACAAAAAATTGAGTGTAAAATTTATCCTGCCTGAAACAGCCCTGTTACTTCTCCTTTCTCTTATCTCACCATGAAATGTACCCTTTTCAATGCTCGTAGTCTAGCTATCAAATTAATTGATTCCAATCTTCTTCTTGAATCTGAAATTTTTGATTTAATCTTTGTAGTTGAAAAATGGCTGACTGAAAAATTTGTCAATGGTTTATTTCTGACACCTTCGTATTGTGTACTAAGATGTGATCGTAAAGGCCCTGTCATACTTCGCTGCGAGGTACCGCACTGTACCGCGCAGCACCACACCGCCCCGGTTGTCCTATTCATACTAACAAGTGGCGCCGCTTTTTTACTTTTGGATTTTTCTCTTGTCAAAAAATGCGTATTGCTCATCTCGACTAATACAAAATACAAAAAATGCAAAAAAATGAAAAAAACAAAAAAATTCGAAAAAATCGAAAAATAAAAAGCGCAAAAGAAAAATGAAATCAATCATTCTTACATGGAGCAGATAGAAGCTTGCAAAAAGCCTAGTCTAAAGATTTTGGGCTCTTGCTTCAATTTGCTTCTCATTCCAACGATTAATAGCTCTTGAACTGCTGAGAAATATCAATTTACATAAATTGATCTTGAAAAATTTCCAAATCTGATCTGGGTCTCGTCAGACCTGCTGCTAAGGACCCAGATTCAAAGTGGATCCATCCTTTCCCTAGTATTTGGGAAACTGGGATGTTCAGGGAATAGGGACTAATGCATTTTTCGGGAAAATCGAAAATTTATTCATTTTTCGAGGAATCGGGACCTACGGGTAATATGGACTTTCAGACAATCAGGATATTTGCTGAAAGGAGACATTGGGGGAATAAAGACACAACCAAAATGTGCAAGTACACTTGCTGTAGGAACATGTTTACACCTACTTTGCATATTCATAATTTTTACACATTAATGTCTTGATTGCAAATTAAGTGATCAACTTCTTAGTAAATCTTCATTGAAAATTAAGTAATCAATTTGGTAAAATAATTTGACGTGTCACAATTCACTATTCAAGTGAAAAAATTCAACTACATGTATAGATGTCACAGTATGCAACAATATGTTACAACAACAGTATGCTCCAACTTTTCAACACACAGCTTGTTCGAAAACTTTGTTTCAGTTGAAACCTGATGGCAGCATTGCGTGGCGCTGCAAAAATTTCAAAAACCTATTCATACTTTAAAGGTGCTACCATGCGGCATCGGCGGGCACCGCTTTTTAGTATGCATAGGACAACTGGCACCACGTGGCACAGTGCGGCGCAGCACGGTACCACATGGTGAAGTATGACAGGGCCTGAAGAACAAGAGAGGTGGAGGAGTTTGCATTGTTTACCGAAAAAAATTGAGATTGTCTCTAGTGTTAACCTCCACTGATGAATCCATCCAGGATATTTTGATCTCTGATGTTCACAAAGATAGGAAGTGTTCGAATTTTACTTGTTTATAGACCACCCTCATCTGATCTAAATCACATGGAGAATATAAATACACTGCTAAAGAAATACAGTATTAGATATCCTTGGTGATTTTAACTTGCCACAACTTCTCACATGTAAATATGAAGAAATGTCTACTATATGAAGGCTGATGCATGATATTCTTGCTGATTTTGGGTTTGATTCATACACAAATAATCCCACCAGGAATGGGAATTTTCTCGATCTCATATTCTGTAATGTGAAATCATTAGTATCAAATGTGCAGAGTGCCCCATCTTTTTCTGCAAGTGACCATGACTCTGTTACTTTCTTCATGCATGGTGAATTGCCCCATGAAACTGGGTACTTTTTCTACCCTGACATTCGTAAGGCTGACTATATTTCCTTGTCAATTTTTTTTGCTAAAGTGAATTGTTCTTTAGTTTTTTCCTCCTGTTCTAAGATAAATGTTTTTTATGCCACTTTCTGTCTGTCTTGCAGCAAGGTATAATTACAACTTTATGTCCCCTTGAAGAAAATTTGTAGAAGAAAGAAACCTCTATTTCTAAAGAAGATGAGAAAGAGAAGCTATTTTGGTGGAAAAATGTAAGCTCTTTCCCTCTATCCTTAACAACACAAAATATAAAATGGCTGGAAGTAAATTGAGATCAGAAACTAAAAGAAATCAAATTATGAGAGATGAATCTTGTTAGCTGGAAACTTACGCCAATTTTATCAATATGTGAATAGTAAACTTTCTGCATCTAGGGCTATTCCTGATCTTAAATATAGAGACATAATTGCCATTAATCCTATTGATGAAGCTGACTTGCTCTCTATCTTCACCAAACGTGAAAATATTCCTGACCCTTACCTTACTTCTGATAAAAAATTTGAACATAAATTCTCTTGTAGTTTTGATTTTCTCACTGTCCTTTCAGTGCTCAAAAATCCCAAACCAATGTTATCACTGGGTTCAGACAATTTATGTGCATTCTTCTATTAGAAACTTCACCTTGTTCTCTCTGAGCCATTGTCAACCATCTTTGAAGTCTCCTACAGGACTGGAGAAATACCGGACTTTTGACATGAAGCAATTATTGTTCCAATTTTCAAAAAAGATGATTCCACATTGGTTGAAAATTACCGACCAATTTCTTTGTGCTGTATTTCATGCAAGGTCATGGAATCAATTATTAATTTGAATATGATGAAGTCGATTGCAAATCTGCATTTTCTGTCATCTAAACAGTATGGTTTTAGGAAATCTAAGTCTTGTGCACTGCAACTGTTGCTTTGTAGAAATATATGGTCACGTTCACTTGATAAGAAAAGTACGAATGGATGTTATATATATATTGAATTTTGTAAAGCTTTTGATACTGTACCTCGTGACATTCTCATTCAGAAGTTGATGGAGATGGGTATCACCAGAATCTGTTTTAACTGGATTTCTTCTTACCTGAACAACCGTACCCAAAGAGTTAAAGTTAACTGTGCTATCTCAAAACCATTGCCAGCAACTAGTGGAGAACCCCAGGATAGTGTCTGGGACAGGGTCTATTTTTGATCTATATAAATGATTTGTGTAAACTGAATCTTAATGGTGAATTGGTTCTATTTGCAGATGATCTCAAAATTTTTAATCAATCAGTCAACTCAGTTTATTTTACAATCAGACCTAAAAAAATTGACCTTTGGTCCAAAGAAAATAGATTGAGTATAGCATTCAATAAATGTTATGTTCTGCATCTTGATAAAAACAATTTATGTATAAATTTCTATCTTGATGACAGTAATATGCCAAGTACAACACAAGTTACAGATCTGAGTGTTATAATTACTGGCACATTATCTAATGCTGCTCACTGTACTCATATTTTCTGGAAAGGCTCTTTGACTGTAAATTTGATACTTCGTAGTTTCTCCAGTAGAAATAAAAATGTACTTACAAAGGCTTTCATTACTTATGTTAGACCTATATTACAATATGCCACAGTAGTTTGGAATTCTAATCTCAAGCAAGATATCAAAAGAGTTGAGAAAGTTCAGCAGAGATTCACTAAGAGAATACTAGGTTATGATAACTGTTGCCAATTGATAACTTTTTCTCTATTGTTCATAATTCTAACCGTGCCAATAACTGATTAAAAATAGTGTATTGTAAATATCGCCATGATTTGTTGAAATATGAATTCTGTAGTCGGGTAATCCAGGCTTGGAATCCCTTTGATGAAAGAACTGTAAATACTATTAGTGCAAAAAATTTTTCTGATAGACTTAAAAGGGTAAATCTGATACCTTTCTTAGAGGTGTAACTTAACTTGCTAATTTCTTTAGCTGTTACGCCTTTCACGTATATTTATTTCTTATCTTTGCTACGTATTATTTTTGACCTAATAAAATATTATTATTATATTATTATTATTCATTCTTTTATTCATGTAAATATAAACTTAAGTGTCGATTATAGTAGAACAAGCATATAAAAACACAAGATTTGTCGAAACTTTGAGGTGAACAATTAATACAGACTAACGTATTTTTGGAAGTTTAATTACGTATTTTTTGAGCTTTAATTACATATTTTTTGAACGACTTCATTCATTTTCGTCGGACTATAAGTCTTGTAAGCTCTTATGACATCAGACATTTTTTTTGCTTGAACAAAAAACACCTTAAGCGCAAAACAACACACAAATAAGATAAAAAATGCAAAAGCATTATTTAATTCAAATATCATCTAAAACATATACCCAGCAGGAGAAAAACTCCTTTAGATGCAAGGACAATGGTTTAAAAATGTTCTCAACTCCTTAAAATGCGAAAAAATCCAATGTTAGGTAGACAGTGTCCAATGTTTGGTAAATAAATCTGAGATAAAAAAACCAAAATTTAAAGCAATTTTATTTAAATCCATGTAGATAAAGCACATAAAATAACTCCAAAAAAGTGGGAGTAGTGACCATTTAAAATTGGATAAATAAAGTTCCTACCATTCAAAGTTCGATATTTCTCTGGCCGAAGCGCAAAAAGGACGATTATTTAGAAAAAAATTAAACTAATAATTCAAACACAGCATATTCTTACAAAAAGAATGTCTCTTAGCCTAAATATCCAAACATATTTACTTGAAGACCAATATTCATCAAGATACAACACTTCGGAAAAAAGTGTTTAATCTTTGGATGTGTCCAATGTAACGTGATGTACCCTATATCGGGTAAGGTGGAGATCTTTTAGAGAATTTTTTTGGAGGTTTAATCTGGTGCCGCAGATCACAAACTTGATGTTCGTCAGTTTTTTAGTCACGGCGGCTGAAGCTACACTACACGGAAACTCGATATTTATCAGTTTTCTGAGTTTAGGCAGTGTCAGACAGTTTTGACGCTCATTTTATCGGATTTTTCCAACTTTTTCACTGCAGGTGAATCAATTCTGCCACACTGAAATCCGATAATCCCATCGAGCGGAGATCTTTTAGAAGGTCACTCTTGAGATTTATTGAATAGCGCCCGCCGGGAACTTGATTTTCATGGGTTTTCTGAGATTAGGCAGCATTATATTGTTTTGACACTTGTTTTAACTGATTTTTCAACATCCCCTACCTCTGGTGCAAGTGTATTCTTCTTTTTTCTGCCCCATCGGAGCATTTTCTAATAAACTAGTAATAAACTACCTGTAGACGCTTTTCCCTCAGATTGACTGTAGCAGTGTAGAGTACAACCTGCGAGCAGAAAATATTGGCATGCAGTGCACGCTAGTCAACTGCCTATTGACTTAATTGCATTTTTTACACTGCGTGGCTCATATGAGAATTAATGTGGTAGCTGATGTGCGGCAGCCACTGATGTTTCGAAGCCAAAGATCTTAACTAGTAATGGGGTCGATATAACCCCAACGTCTGTTGTCTCATGATTCTTCGACCTTCGGGATTATTTTAATGGTTTAAGGCTCCACCAGAGGTAGAGGGTGTTGAAAAATCAGTTAAAACAAGTGTCAAAACAATATAATGCTGCCTAATCTCAGAAAACCCATGAAAATCAAGTTCCCGGCGGGCGCTATCCAATAAATCTCAAGAGTGACCTTCTAAAAGACCTCCGCCTGATGGGATTATCGGATTTCGGTGTGACAGAATTGATTCACCTGCAGTAAAAAAGTTGGAAAAAATCGATAAAATGAGCGTCAAAACTGTCTGACACTGCCTAAGCTCGGAAAACTGATAAATATCGAGTTTCCGTGGAGTGTGCCTTGAAAAACGTCAAACTTTTGATTCTAAACCTTCTGCTCCTAACTGTTTTGGAGAGTTTCAGAAACGAAAAGTAGTCTGGGTAAATATGGTTCAAGAATCGAATAAATGAAGCGTCCAAGGTGTCAGATGCCGCCGTGACTAAAAAAACTGACGAATATCAAGTTTGTGATCTGTGGCACCAGATGAAACCTACAAAAAAATTCTCTAAAAGATCTCCACCTTACGCGATATAGGGTAAATCACGTAACATTGGACACATCTAAAGATTGGACACTGTTTTCCGAAGTGTTAAGCCACATAAGAAAATAGGTAATGATGGTTTAAGTTAATTTTCTGAGTGCATCAAGAAATTCATGGACAGTTTCATTAAAATGTTGCTTACAGTCATAGATGATCTGCTGATGGACATCAGAATCTCTGCCATCTGGGTAAATCACAATGAGTTCCTGCTTGAATTGATCGTAGGTAGTTGGAGGGTTATTATGACATTTTAGTTCTCTGAAAGATGCTTGAGCTATACCTGATAGATTTCCTTCAAGATAGTCTTTTTTGTATACGTCATCTGTGTCAGAGGTACCTTGTAAATGCATATACTATTCCAATTTTTAGAACCAATCTGACAACTTTTGTCCCAAAGATGCTAAAAACATTGTAGGGGGCTTTAGAGGCAAGATAGGATAATCACATGGCCGTTCTTATTTCTTAAGTCATGTCAACCAGATTTACAGTTTCAAGAACCCGTTTGAGATCAGCAATTTTTCTGTTTGTATCAGCTAAACGCACATCGTCTAGCCCAGTGTAAAGATCATTCATTCTTTGATCAATGAGTGCTAATATACTTTTTAAGCTCTGATTAATAGTCAGTTCTACCACATTTGGGTCCAATGTCATGTTAGAAACCTTTTGATCTTTAGTAAATTCAACTGACTTTTTTGCACTATGAACTATGTTTTTCTATTGTTCACATAAGGATAAGTTTAAATCAGAGATAGGTTGATCTTTTGATCATTTTGAGGTTTATTCTGGTTTATCCACACTTAAATTTTATAAAACATGAACAAAAATTATGATATACAAAAATTAATTTTCACGTTTGTGTGAAAACTGATCAAATATCTCTATGCTTGCTTAGGAAGATTAGTCGCAGAGACTTTTTCAAAAATGTTCTGTGCTAGTTATTCACAATATGTGGGAATAAACGTGCTGCAGAATTGTAAAAATTTTTTAGGCTCGTTATCCAACTGATAACTGTGCTGGAGAAATGATTTGATATTTCAATGCTAGAATAATCGTGCTTTAGGAACTATTTAATCAGTGTGATTTTGCATTGAATGTGATAGCTGTCTTGAATTTGAAAATGTTTCGCTCTATGCTAGTTATGCAGTAACTGTGCTGTAGAACTGAAAAACTTGAGCTAGAAGAAGAAAAAGAAGCTAGCCCCCATCTCCTATACATACACGCTGTATATACCTTGCACGCTAAAAATTTAGGAAAAAATTCGGTAGGCCACTAATTCTGAACTCTATCTCTGTTAACGTGAAGGGCAAACTTGCTCTCTGTGCATTGAAATCTTATGTTATAATCCTTTTTGATTAACCTCTGCAATGAATTGTTGTCACATTGAACAAAGAGTATACATATAGATCATGTTGAATGAAATTACTGTATTTGTAAGACAATGTTTTATGTCAATCTTACGTTTGAATCTCAGATTTTTTTCCGATCTGTACAATTTTAATGGTTGGCACACAATTGATCTAGTACTAAGAAGACTTCATGCTGTAGCTTATCCTGAAAATCCTGAGTTGTATTTTATGCATCAATCACAGATGATTCCTGTAATTAACAGTGAATTAAGTAAAATAGTTCAGTGTAGTTGGAAGCACACATGTGTGAGAGGTGATATGGGAGGTATGTGCCCCAGAGTTTTCAAATCCGAAGTTTTCTCGGAAAGACAAAAAATTTTCAGTAAACTTTCTACGATTTTTGTCTCAAAAAGCCAGGGTCCACCTCTTCTGTATAAGCAATTTCACCCACCCCTGTGGCTCCCATCCTGTTTTCAGAAAAGTCGTACTGATGCCGTGGGAGTGCGAGTATAGTGGGGGAGAACTGGGTACGGGATTTGGTGCACACCTCTAGTATAGACATGTATAGACATGGCTGAACCAGGAGCATTTTTGTATGCTTTACCCTATTCTCTCATTTGCAGATCGGTGCCCAGTGACTATGACCGAGGCCCAGTTGCACTAAAAGGATATGTGCTCATGCTCAAGATAATCAGGAGCAAAAAGGCGACTTGCTTTGTTCTCAAGTTTGGTATAATTTGAATGTCATCGGGATTATAACGAGCTCAACGTCAAGATTAGCCCCAGCTCGAGCTGACGGGTTGCACTAACCGCATAATTTTCTCACCTCTAAAGCAAATAAGTATACAAATGTCTGCAATTCCCAAACTCCAACTTAGTCTTAATTAAACCTGAAGTGAGTATTGCACTGGAAGAAAATAATTTAGACATTGTGATTAGCTCAAACTCAGGATCATCAATTTAATCCCAATGTTGAGATTATCCTCATGTTGGGTTAGTGCAACCAACCACAGATTTCTTTATAGATCTGAAAATGACTCTAAGATGCCTCTCTCACTATTTTTCAGCTAGTATGAATGGCAGGAGTTTTGAATCGGTTGGGATTTAGAATGCTATTGGTTTATCATTTCTTTACATTTGAAGTCATGTGCATTCAAGGGAAGGACAAAATGCACGATGCTGTAGAATATACTTTTTCACAGACATAGAAAATTTTTTTGAGAAGTAATGAAAATCTGATATAAGGAATGTGAATTTTTTCCAACTTTAACCCAAATTCTCAAAAATCTAGTTCACTTCTTTTTCTAGCTTCACAACTATCCAAGCAAGTATATTCTTCTTTTTTCTGTCCCGTCGGGGCTTTTTTTATAAACCAGTAGTTACACTTCAGAACGTAACATTATAAAGTAGAAATGAAGAAAACATCCTACACCTGTCAAAATACTGTAAAACATCCTACACCTGTCAAAATACTGTATGAGATTTACAATTTTTTACACATTTGATAATTTTGACAGGTATGAGATCTTTTTTTCTCTTTTCCGCTTTTACCATGTTTTTAATAAAAAGTGTAGGATACACAATAACATAAAAGATAAAAATAACATTTTGTAAACATTTTGAAAAACTCATGAAATAGAAGGCAATCCAAAACACTTATGCTCGGATATTCTTGCTGCAGCTGTCCGAAAATCAGTAGAAAAATTCCATACAGCTTTATCTGTTTCAGTCATGGTCATCCATATATTGCTGCTCAACTCTCAGTCAGGAATACTAATGTCATTCATAAAATTATAAAACCTCGACATAAAATACATAAACGCATGAAAACAAAGCAGACAGAGTCCTACACACTCTTTTACATCCTGTTTAGAACAAGACATCATTGATTCCCACACAGTTGAAGCTAAATGTACATATCCAATGAAAATCATAGTCAGTACTGTAATAAAATCCCTAAAGAAAAAATCAAAACTACATATTATTACTGTATACCATTAATGTGCACGTCTTTCCTTAGGGTTAAAGTTAGATAGGTGCGGTTTCACCTGAACTTTTGAGAGCTATTCCTTGGCTAGGCCTTGGATATGGTGCAACAGTTCGGTCCTCCAGACTGTGCAACAACAATTACTAACTTACCTTTTCTAAGGGGCCTCACAACGGCTCCTCGTAGCCTCCCAGAGGAGAAACACCTCTCCTCAGGAAAGAACTTACCTGAAGTATCCCTAGAATGGTCTTCCTTCGGCTTGTTGTCTGCAAGCACAGCCGCCTGGGCCTATGGCTCTTCGCTGCTACTGTAATTCTGACACTGGAATAATATACTAAAATTAACAAACAAATATTATAAGGAAGGCGGACGAACCACTAAGTAATTTATGTAAAATAAAACTATATACTTGGTGAAAGGTTTTACTTGTGGATGCCGGCATATAGTAACCAAAATATAATAAAAAACAAGAATGATTTTTCATCATCATTTCCGTCTTTCTGTGGCGCTCTGTTGCTATGCAAATTGTCTGCGCCACCGGTCATCCACTTTGCCGATTTGCATGTCGACTTCCCAATCACAACATTGCCAGCAACAGGGTGCCCAACATCCCTCGCCCCTCGAAACTGACCTACAGGAGGTAGAAAACTTTTTGGTTAGGTTACCCCAGTGTCATAAAAATAACTACCCCGATTTGGCCGACTAACAGTGAACTGGTCTGTCTAGCTCAAACTAGTCCCGTACTTACTAGGTCGCTGGACACAATGAATACCAAGCGCTGTGCCACAATGGCTGGCAAGTGACATCCATGTTGACATCAGCTTTTGTTGGAACAGACCTCCTGCCCTAAGGAGTATGACATTGCCGTTGATGCCAAATTGGTTCGATTTTGGGTTCCATCTTGCGGTCTGCTTGCTGTGGCAAAGTGGTTGGCCAATCAGTTTAGTCGATCACACAAATTCCTTTCCCCGTCTCTATTTTTTCTAAAATAAACTAAATTATGAGATTTTGAAATAAACTAAATTACAATAGAAAAAAAATGAGGCGGGAATGTACGAGCATCACAAAAATTTAAAATGCGCTAAAAGTTGAGCAAAAATGTGGCCAAAATTTGAAAAAGATTTTTCGGTGGCTTTTTGCACTGGTTGTTCAAAAGTAAAATTTTTGTAGGCCAGCAGCACCGAAAATTTAAATATTTTTTGGATTTTGTGTTTTTGTATTTTTTTGGGGTTTTTGTAGTTTTATTAGTGTTTTTGGATTTTGTATTTTATAGAATTAGTAAGATCATATGGGAAAAAGAAAATTTTGGGCCAAAATTATGCAGCTATTTACTGCTGCTGCCCTCCACCTCTATGACCTCCTCGAGGCTTTACTCGATAGTTGGGATTGCCTCCCCTTTGGCCTTGGCCATGGGTATGACCTCCATCTTGGCCCTGATTTTGGCCTCCTTGATTCGGATCAGGTCTACCAAGTGGTTGGAAATTCGGATTATAGAATTGTACATCTGGGTTTTGGTTTTGGCGTTGTCAATTTCCTCAGCCTCCATGGGGTCCCAGGATGCAGCCCCAGAAACTTCCTCTGGCTAGGCCTCTGCCATACCCCAGTCTACCTCCGTACAGAGCAGGGTTTGGGAATGCATCATCTCTCCCTGCTTCTTTCATGCCGATCAGCTATAGTGTTGATTTGGTTGCTGAAAAGTTGAATTTAGAGATTTAGATGATGACGATTTAAATTTTGAAAGTGAATTTTTGTAATAAGAACTAGCGGGCTCTGCATATGAGCTCTGGCTGGTCGAGCTTGATGATTGCTGCATCAGTGGCTGTTGTTTTCTAGCCCACAGAAGCTTAGACACCTTGAAATTATCTGGGCTTTTGGCCTCCGTGCGCTGGAACTTACCTGGTTGTGCTTGGTCATGGCCCAGTGCTTTCCGCTTCAGGGACATTTGGTTTAGCCTCTGTGAACCCATAAAAGTATATTAATTAAAGGCTGCAATGTAGTATTCGTCTACTTGGCTTCCATGGGCTTTGACAACTAGCTGTCTGTTCACAAACGGACATGCCTGGGCATACCATCTTCGGATGGCTGTGGGCATGATAGGGGCAAAATCCAGCTGTCAAAATATCATCAGGGTCATGTACCTGATGGCCGTAAAGACCTCTGAAGCATCATACTCTTGAAGCCACCTGGGAATGAGTGCCAATATGATCCATTACCAAATTTTTTCAGGTACCTGTTCTCTGTCAAACATAAAACCACCTTGCATTTGGAATTGCCAGTGGTAGTAATAATCAATCAGAGTTTCTTTTAATTGACCGGAAGTGACATACTGAGTTGATTCCATTGGCAGTCTAGCAACTACATTCAGTTTGACATTTTTGATCAACTTTTCCTCTGATTGAAAATTGGGGTTTACCAACACATTTCCACTTGTTTGCTATAAAATTTTTTGTGAGTCCCAGTATGGCTTGTTGGGACCGATATGGATTTGCCAGATTGACTGCTTACCACTCCGCTGGTTTTTGATACCAATTGCATCTGAGCGTAAGCCATTGCAGACGTGGTAAGTGTATCCGACATCATTTGACTACCGGAGGACTGCGACTTTTGAGTTATTGTCGTGGCTGGGGTTGTCGTTTCTTCAGTGATATCATAGGCGTCATTCTCGGATCTGGTTGCCGGTGTTCTTTTTGGCTATTGTTGGGCCACTTGTCTACACTGGCATGCTTTGCTAAGTTGTACTCAGCACTTAACATTTTCCTTCACCAATTGTCAAATAAATCTTTCAGATATACCTTCAGCCAAAATCTGTTGGACTCTTTCAGGAGAATAAACTTCTTGGATTCCTTCTTCACGAAGTCTACCCCTTTTTATTAAGTCTGTAGCTGCGACAGCTGAATTTGGGCCATCATCAAAGTATGATTGCTCCTTCATCTTTTTCTATATCACCTGCTGGCGCAGGAATTCCTGCTGCATCAGGCGTTTCTGTTCTTGTATCTTGGCCTGAAGGGCGTCACATTTAGCTTGCAGGTCATGGGCTTTAGGGTCTTTGGACTGGACAGCAATTTCTTGAGATGTTTCCTGCATTTTGTCCAGTCTAACATCTATTCCACACATTTTCCAGGCTGTTTCATCAATAAGAGTTTGAACTTTTGCCTCCTCTATTTCTTCCTGCTGCGTTTTGGCCTCCATGGAATCCTTATCTTCCAACGTTTGGCTCACAAAGTCCAAAATTTCACCTTCTTCCTCCTCTGAACTAGATTCGGCATCTGGAGCATGTATCTTCGGCAACAGCTGCTTAATTTTAGCTGGTAATACAGCTGGAGCCAGAGGCACAATTGCATTATGGTGGCTACTACCCATTCTGTTTCGCCGCTGTCTGTGGCGGACTTACCATAACTTGTTGTGCTGTAGCTGGTTGAACTTGCCGCAGCGCAACCACTACACCTGCAGCTGCTTTCAGGGCTATGGTGGTAACCACTGGTTGCTGGGTTTTAACCACTGGCATGGCTGCTTGCTGCTGAGTTTTAACCTGTCCTAACCCTCCAGCTTGCCCTGTTTGGGATGTAGATGGATGATTCAACGGTAGTTTAGAGACTAACTCGCCAGCTGGGGTATATGTCAAAGTATACTCAGGCATGTCAGAGGCTAATGTTCTCTCCCAGAAACTGTAGGTGACAAATTCGGGTCTGATTACAAGCAGGTTATGAGGTGCATATGCCGTAGGATAATCCATTGGATAGGCCTCTACCATCATGGGGTACCGCAATCCAGGCCTTAAAGTCTCAAAGCCTAAATAATAGAAAATTATGTAATAATATAGATTTACCTTGTAGGATTTGTCCTTCAAAATGGATCTGTATTCACCAAGTTCAAGTTTCGCCTCTGATTCTCTGAATTGTAACAGCACAAATCCAAATCAGTTTTGCCATGCATATACCCCAACCTTTAGCAGATTTTGGGGTTCCGACGTCAGTAACATTGCAGCGAGTTCTAAATAATAAGCCAAGTGATCGCCTGATTTCCAAGACATGTGTTTCAACACTTCCTGGCCATCCCTACAATAGCTATTAAGAAAGCTATAGCTTAATAATTGAGACGTTTCAAAATCGCACTCCACTCTAGAATGTGGCCATACCAAATAATAGGCCAAGGGCATAAACTTATGTATTTGCTCTAACTCCATGAAGTTTCACTCATCCAGTACCTTTAATATTTTGGCCAAGGTTGGAGTATAGCAATTACCGTTGTATTTTTGCATATGGCTTTCTATGCCAACTGGGTAATGGGTATTGCTAGAGAAGGCTTCCTGCGGTACTTCTTTCGGCTTCTGGGCTTGACGCCAGTATAGCTTTGCAATCTCATACAGCATCAATGAAATTTTGCCATCTAAATCCCAATAACTCTTACCATTTTTGTGATTTTCCAGTATATCCATTAGTGATTGTACCGGGACCCCGACCCCGACCCTGACCCCCAAAAGCCCTGGGTAAAACCCTGACCCTGAACCCCGACCGGTGGCTAAATTTCAGGAGTCGGGGTTGGGCGTTTTTTGGGGGGTAGAATTTTTCAAGTTATTCAAAAAATTATTGAACAAAAAATTTAAAAACGTTGTTGCTTTGTTTTTTATTTATATTATATATTACTCATGTTTATGGCCATATATTAACCTGTATCACTATCAGTTACCCACACGTCCACGTGTATTGTACTTACTCTGCAGACCCAGGCTTCCTTTATTGTGCATTATATCTCGCTCGCATCGTTCATGCATGACACATCACATTTATTTGAGAGATATAACCACCATCAATAAAGAAGAAATGGCTATCTTACTGATCCTGTGGCATGCTGAACTTCATGTGGCACTCTGTATGCGCCTACTCCTGCATGAGAGCTTGTTAATGGTTCCGAGTGCCTTTTCCCATTTCTTTTTCGAAAATTTCTTTCAACAATAATAGTAATTTTAAAAATTATTCAAACTTGAATGCTGAAAAAGTATAATTTTGCAATCCGAGCTAATTTCCTTTTTATGCAAGGTTCTGGGAAGTATACTTCTTTCCATCAGAAATATAGAATTCAGATATTTGGGGGCAGCAGTAATTTAAAAGGAAAAAATTGAAATTTATGATTTTTGTGAAAATTGGAAAAATTTTGGGTTGTCACTTTGGTATACAATTCCGAAGAATTTTTCCCAAAGTCTGAAATATATGAAAAAATTTAACAAAATTAACAGGAATACTAGACAAATGTGATAAATATTACAAAATTTTATGAAATAATTAAAAATAAGTACCTACATGGGTGAAATATATACACACTTTGTGCGCAAAATTGCACGGAGTTCTGCCTTGAGTGAAATTTCACAATGAAACTGCTTGATTTGGTGCTCCAGTTGTAACTGTATGTGCCATATTGGAATTTTTCTCTTTTTCTTAGCATGGAGTGTCCTGATTGGCTCCAGCTATTTGCGGCAAGACCTTCAACAAGTTTAACCCGAAGGTTGCCTCATGACCTCTAAGTAATGAAAATGGGGATTGCCCTGTTGCTGTGTGTAACATAGCATTATAGGCAAAGACAACTGCTCTCGAATATCGTGGCCAGTTGTCTTTTTCTTCAATCACCACTTTTCTGAGCTGCTTTATGAGTGTTTGATTGAATCTTTCAACCATACCACTTCCCTGAGAGTGGTAAGCTGTTGTATAGATTTTTTGACACTCCAGTAACTTACAGATGTCTTTCATCAGATCTTAGGTGAAACAACATCCTCTATCACTGAGTAATCTCCACGGAGTCCCATGTCTAAATACAATGGCTTGTAGGAAAGTATCTACAATGGTGCTAGCTGACTGACCAGGAATCAGTTCAGCTTCAACCCATTTTGTAAAATAGTCCTGAAAGACTATGACATAGGGTCTCTTCTCACATAGTGGAGAAATACCCACAATATCCACTGATACTATGTCAAAAGGACCTTTTGGAATTATCGGTATCAGTGATGGAACTTCAGCATTTTCGGGATTGGCCTTTTGGCAAATTGGACAAAATTTTATCCAATGCCTGACATCTTTTTCTATTCCAGGCCACCAGAACCGTTTTTTGATCATGGCAAGAGTTCTCTTGAACTTTTGATGAGTCATTATAACTGCACCATAGTACTGGTGTAAAGTATTGTCTTTAAGACAGGATAGAATGACCACTTGATCATCAGCTCCATGTCCAGCTTCTCAGTATAACACTTCATTCTAGATATAGAATCCACTGTGATACTTGGTTGTCCCATTCAGACCCAATCTATCAAAATAAGGTTTCAATACCTCATTCTTTCTCTACAAGAGGGCCATGAGGTCATCTCTAATTAGCCTTCTTAGTAGTTCATTTTTTTGGGTCTGCCAAATTGAATTGCAGTTCCTTCTCTGTGTATAACCAGGTTGCTCTTTTTTCCTTACGTTTTCCCTGGTTATTCTTTTTTTCTTTCAATTGCCCCTGATTACCATCAGGCTGTACTTGAGACTGATCCTTCTTTTCTGCTTCTCTCCCCATGCTCCTTGTAGTGATGGCATTTATGAAGTTTGCAGGCGAGCTAGATTCTGGATCACCCTCAGAATCTTCCGGATATATCTTGGTGAATTTTGAATTTGTCTTAAGTCTTTGACTTTCTCATATTTGATCCTCGCTTTTCAGCTCTAGATATAATGGAGTACCATCTTGAGGATTCCAACCTGTCAGATTTCTGAATCTCTTTAGTAAATTGATATGTGTCTCCTCATTTTTCTGTGCTTCCTGATCTTTCAGATTTGACTCTCTGCTATCCTCTGAGAACATATGTTCCCACTTTGGTGGTATCTTTTCAGTTTGATCATCTGGTTCATTCATCATTGAAAAGAAATCCGCCATAGCATTTTGTTTACCAGGCACATACTCTAATTTATGGTTAAACTGCAAGATGAATGAGTACCATCTCTTAAGTTTGCTAAGTCATAGCATTTACTTTCATTGGGAGCAAGAGCTTGGGATTTGTTCTTATGACCACTTTATGGCCTTGTAGGTAGTGCTTGTATAACGTCAAACCATACACTATGGCCAAACATTCTCCCTCCATAGCTGACCATTTCTTTTCATTGGCTTTTAAAATTCTACTATTATAGGCTATTACTCAGTGGTCAGACTTGGTCTCCTTGTAGAGAACTGCTCCCAGTGCTGTTCCGCTGGCATCCATCTGAAGGGCAAAGTCTGCAGACCCATCCAAAACTGGGTACCTCAGAAAAGGCACTGACAACAATGTGTCCTTTAGGCTCTGAAAAGCCTGATGATGAATCTCCATTATTTCCCAACACACAATTTTTTCTGGTCAACCTGTACAAAAATTCTACTAGTCTAGCTAGGCCTGGTATAAATTTCTCACACCACTGCAGCATTCCTAGAAACCTTTGGAGATTGTTTTTAGATTCTGGGAAGGGAAACTCTTTTGTAGCTTTGACTTTTTTTGGATCTGGGGAAACTCCATCCGAGTTTGAGATATGTCTTAAAAATTGACTCTCTCAGGGAGGAATTCACACTTTTCGGGCTTTAAGGCCAACTGAGCCTTCCTTAAAGCCTACAGGATTAGCGCTAAGTTTACTAAATGTCCCTCAAATGTGTTTGAGAACACAATTATATCATTTATATAGACTAGACCAATTTTCCACACATATGGGTGCAAAACTCTTTCATCATAGGCTGGAACTCTGCTGGCGCATTTTTTACACCAAAGGACATGACCTTAAACTAATATAGCCCTTCCTGGCATATGAAAGCAGTTTTTTCTTTGCTTTCCTAATCCATAGGTACCTGCCAGTAATCTGACTTGAGATCCAAGGTGGAATAAAATTTGGCTCTTCCCAGACAGTCTAGATAGTCATCCATTCCTGGATGGGATACTTATCATCCTTTGTGACCTCATTCATACCCCTGAAGTCCACTACCAGTACCTTGGTACCATCCTTTTTACCTACCAAAAATAAAGGCGCTTCCCAAGGTGACTTTGATGGCTCTATAACACCCTTTTTGAGCATATTTTGCATGTGCTCATGAACATGTGGCCTTAAATTTATAGCAGTCCTGTGATAGCATTTAGCCACAGATGCAGCATCACCTGTATTTATTTTACAGGTCAAATAGGGTGTAGTAGTTGATAGGTTGTTAGGCAAGCTAAATAGGTCCCTATATTTGGTGAGACACTTTGAAGCTTGTTCCAGCTGATCCAATGGTATATTGGATTTAGCTAACATCTTGTACAAAGCTTCCTCATCCTTTCAAGTCAAATCATGTTTAGCTTGAACTGCGCAAGTTTGCAGCTTCTCCACTTCTTCAACTATCTTCCCCTTCACTTGATCTTGATCAGTGGCATCCCATAACATGGAATTAGTATAGCCAATTATTTTATTTCATTTTTGATAGCATCATGATCCCGTGATATTAGATACCATTACTACAAAATTATCTTCAGTACCATCTACTATAGTACTATTTATGTGGAACCTTTTTTCTTCTTCAGATTCTACTATGCTTTGGCTTAGGCTTAGGCTTAGGCTTAGGCTTAGGCTTGGGCTTAGGCTTAGGCTTAGGCTTAGGCTCAGGCTTGGGCTTGGCATAGGCTTATGCTTAAGCTTGGGCTTGGGCATAGGCTTAGGGTTAGGCTTTGGCTCAGGCTTAGGCTTAGCCTTAGCCTTAGCCTCAGGCTTAGCCTTAGGCTTAGGCTTAGGCTTAGGCTTAGGCTTAGGCTTAGGCTTAGGCTTTGGCTTAGGCTTAGGCTTAGGCTTAGGCTTAGGCTTAGGCTTAGGCTTAGGCTTAGCCTTAGGCTTAGCTTTAGGCTTAGGCTTAGGCTTAAGCTTATGCTTAGCCTTAGGATTATCCGTAATCTCTGACTTTATTCCGGGTACTGATACGTTATTTGTACAGAGCAATTTTTTTTATGTGGACACTTTTCGGGATTCGGATACATTCAGGATACTGAGGATACATACGGGATATACGGGATACCAATACATCGGTGATAATGATACATTCAGTATACTGGTAGATAATCACAGTGTCATATTTGGTGAGCCTTTTTTGTATTGAATCTTATCGATAGTCTTTCCATTACATATATTGTCTATATGAGGTTATGTGTTTATGGAACTGGTGGTGATAAATGCACTACTCAGCACCCTAACACTGATCACATCATGTTCATTCTGCAGAGACAGCGAAAAACACTTTAATGCGACATATTTTGCTTTTTTTTCTACCGGGCTAGCTAATCCTCCTCTGTCCAAGTTTGCGTATTATTATAACAGGACGATTCTCGGACTAAAGAGTTGGCCATTGCTGTGATGGCGAGTCAAGTCGAGGTTTTAAATTTCCAGCTGAATCGTGGGGCAAATGGAGGCTAAAGTCTGAAGCTTATCATAACGCAAATCTACGCATAATTGATAGGCTAAATGGTAGTCAACCATGGAGCCAAATCGAAGGCCAAGTTGCAGGCTGTTCTGTCCCCCATTCAGCCCTAGCCGGTCTGTGGCCTGCCGTTCCTTTTGTCATTCGGGCCTAAAAGCCCAAAATGACCCTTCAAAAATTTTATAATGCTATATCAGTTTTCGATCTTTAGCCGCAGTAAGGGCACGACCGCAGTCACTGAGCCATGAGCAATCAAATTTCATCAACGTATTTGTGCAATGTCGTTTATATGCTTCACAAAACTTTTCTAGCTCCCCCGTATTTACTGTCGCACCTTCGGTCCGAGGTACAAAATATTGCAAAAAACAAAGTAATTGAGAAATATGCACGTCTGGTTCTAGACATTCTACATTACAAAAAGATGAGAAGCGCGAAAATAGAAAAATGGACACATAATTTTGTACAGAGCGCAATTGAACTCTATTTATTTTCAAATGATCGATGCAGCAAATAGAGCTTCCGGGAACATAGCCTAATCTGAGGTGAGGAAATAAATTTCGATAATCTTAAAATTGTTGAAACGAGTGATCATCAAGGAGTCTGCATCATAAGAGAAAAGTTTATCGAACAGTCAACGAGCCTATCATAATTTTGAATGAAAGTTTGGCTATGATCTCGATGCATCGATCATTTCAAAATAAAGTGGGTATAGTAGACTTCACAGTATGACGTAAAAAGATATGTACAAAATTATAAGCATGAAAATTTGAATGATAAAATTTGGACTTTAATCAATACAACGGAGATTCTTTTCAGAACTAACTTCGCCCGTTTTTATTCATTTTCAATGGCATCATTTAAATCAACGCTCATGCTGATTTCCATGTCTGACCGTATTTGGTGCGGAACATGCTTTCTCGTAGGTAAACCATCAAACGGTACGACTCTTTCACGTTTCCGTCTCCAATTTATGGGTTATTCATGAATTCGGAATTACAATTGCAGCTGTAATACAATCTCAGTTCCAACCAATGTTCGGTTTGTTGCATAAACATACAACTTGTTGTGAAGCATCCTTGATTAAAGACAATTTTTGACACTCTTCGAAGTAAACGAAATGAAAATGTTAACGCTCTTTTTGATAGTCGCATACTGTATGATCGTTGAAAATACGGTAAGAATCTCTGATTAAATAGGGTAAGGATTCAGTTCAGAAATGCTTCATTGAGTTATAACTCACTTTTTGCGTACTCTGATGCATACACTAAACGATACTGGTCTGTAATCTTTGATTGAGATATATATATATGTGACTTCAGAATTCCAGATTCTAGAGATTTGGATTATCGTGGCCATACAGCTGTAATGAGAGGTCAAGCAGTTTTTAGCTGACTTGGGACAATTTATGTTTGATCTGTTGGTATTGTAAAACAAAAATTGTTCTTTGCATCCATTCCACAGCTCCGTTTCTATGGTCAAGCCCTTACGTACTACGGTCCTGCTTTTGGCTTTGAATACTGAAATTTTTTTTGATCAAAGGAAGCAAGAAGAGAAATATGATCATAATTTCGAAATTTTTCATTTCTTATGAAATTCCTTCCAGACTGGAGAACAATGCACAAATTATGCGCCGAATATTGCAGATGTGGATATGAAATTGAATCAGATGGCAAATGACATACAAAGATTAAAGCAGACTTCTAATGTGGTAATATCTGACTTGTCATTTGTTCTTATTGGATGTCCTTTTTTTGTAGTTTTGTCTTTGTATTTTGAGATGATCAGCGGAAATACTGGATGATTATCCCTCAACAAATCGTTCACTCATAGGTTATCAGGTAAATTCAACCGGAAAATGAAAAAAATCTCATAAAATTATTTGTATATTCCGCAAAATATTAGAAAGTCAGATTATTCGGTCACTTCCGTTTTCAGGTAAAGACAACAATACGCCTATTGTGAAGTTAAATCATCAGTTATACATATCATAGTTTTCCTTAATTATTTCGTAGTAAAATATTGTCTCTAAATTGATTATTCCGTAGTAAAATATGATGGCGTGAATTTTTTTGTTGCTTTGCTGCATCGTGTTTCATTTGAGGGAAGAGAGAGAGGACGGCGCGATTGCTGTAGCGGCTTGGACAAATGGTTCATCTTGCAAGAAAGGGTGCTGCAAGTTTTTCTCAACCAGTGCTAATGTTGGGTGACCTATATGTCTGATATCTTAATGACTGCTTGATGTTAAAACAAGATAGTTTTTGAAATAAAAACAATAAAACTTGTTCTATCGTCAATGCGTGGTATTTTAGACTTGGATGTTCTTTATGAACAAAGTACTGTAATCATTCACATACGTACAACATGAATGTTATCAAAAGTTGATGAAATGGGTTAGCACAGTGTGCGAAAAAAAGTTCTTTACTTTTACTTTCTTTCGACACTGGATTGCGGATCAAATCGGAAATCGGCTGACTAAATTGACACGTATAAGTATAAATGATTTATATACATTTCATAAAATCGAGTAACGTGCAGGGTTTTTGCTAGATCGAGATACCAGTAGATGAACCACAGTTACATAAAAGGTACAGAACAATGAAAAGTTTAGATTTGATATTGAAATTATGGGGATTGGAATCATTATTCAATCGAGTCATTCGGGCGGCCACCCAATTCCGTCGAGATAAATGATTTCAAATGATGTATCTCCATTTTAAACAGAAATATGGATAGGGGTGGCTTGCTGGATTTTTTATGCTGCCAATGTATCGACATAGTTGTTGACTGTTTCTAATACTGCACAGTTATCTAAACCGTACAAAAGATTGATCGTTTGCGCTATTTTTCCAATCTCGGAATTAAGAATGTCGTGCGGTACAAACTTGAGGCATTATTGTTGGTCTTTTTGCAGTCATTATTTCATTCAATTGCGTACTAGAACATTGGAAAAAATTGTAATCAGGCAACGTTAGGCACCGATGAACAGATTTTATCCTTCGTACACGTGCTAAAAAATTTGCATGTACAAACTTGTATCGGTACATGTGGAAAAGGTACAAAAAATAGAATGTTTTAAATTAAAAAATGATAAACATAAATTCGTTTACAGGGACGTTTACGATTTTTTCATACAAAAAATTTTGAATAATAATTGTTTTGCTGGCATGAGCTGCAGCTCTACACGTAGAGTGGTCCAATGGAAAACTATACCAGCTCTCCGGCTTCATTTTCTGGCTGAATTTTTGTCTGGGAAACGCAATATTGTGTTGACAAAGAATTTTCATATTGCTATTGAACGACTTGTTTATTATACAGTAAATTTCCTATTTTGTTTACAAATTAAAATTTTCCTGCGCTTCCATTCGGTAGAACCGCATAAATTTTGATATTGAGAAGCGATTCACTCCCAAAGCTCCGATTTTCCAGCGTTTTATACAAAAGCTTCATGCGTTAAAATGGAACGTTTAATTTTATTAACACTGAATGTTTTATTATCACGAATTCCCTGCAGTATGACTGTAAGTTTCTGCGAAGATAATGGGAATCGCCCTCAACGGTTGATATTTTGAACTGTAAAATTTCCAGAACATTTAAACAAAAGCGTCATATCCTGATGCCCTTTGAATTTTGGCCTTATAAAGCAGAACTTTCATGTTCCAAACAGGATGTTTAGAAGCATCATTTCATCGCCACGTATACCGGGAAAACCCACATTCAGTCAATTATGTGCTCTGCTCCAGACATTGAGTGGCACTAGTTGGTGAATTTTTCTGATTGTAGCAGCAGACCCCGATTGATTCGTGTAATCTTGTCACTTCCACCTTGAACAATTTATCCATCAACGTTGGTCGATTGGGTGAAAGTTTTATTTCGGTGAGAAATCTGGCCGAACAGATTCAACAAAAAGTAAGAAGACATTGTGTCATCAAATTAAAATGCGAGACTGACTACGCCAGAAAAAATGCAATTTTTCAGATGCAGTTACAAAGTGTCCAGCTTCAAAGCGTTCATCACGGGAATCAGCAACATATCAATCCACAGCAGGGAAATCAAGTGCCACAATCAGTAAGTTTGAGAATTCTCATGTTTTTACGTTGCAGTCGCAGGAGCTGAACTACTACACTACTACGCTCCAGTTTTGGCATTGTATGCCCAACTCGACCCGGATTCAATGAAATGTCTTGTAGACAGGAAGCAGTGAACACTAAAGGAACCATCATCCGACAGGGTTGAGTACATCAATCATATCTTTGCCAACTTCACGCAATGTTGGTTCTATTGGGTTTATAATTGCTGAAGCGGCTGGCGCCAGAGTTGAGCCTTTACCGGTCAACGTCGGGTACCATACCATACCAAGCAAAGCTCGACTCTTGAAGATTCATAAACCCATTGAATTCATTCCTTTTTTTGCCATAATGCAGGACACAAATTTAATGCTAAATCTCTCATCGTGTGCAAAATGCAAAAGTCAAGGCCCTAGACAACTAGACCCGAACACTTTCCGGAAAAACCCATAATTCTGAGTCATTGACAAGTTAAATACGGAATCAGATCCGAAAATTCACTGATCCATGTAGCTTTCAAAATTTACTAAAACGATGCAATTATTGAACAATGATTTTTTGAAGACTTTGATAAACATGTATCATGAAATCATTGTTATGATAATCAGACGTGTCCAGAGCGAACTGACCGTGATTCGCCTAAATTACTGATCCGCCATGTTCAAAGTCGATAAAAGATTATTATTGACGTTATTCAAGGTCAATTGAATAGTCAGAGAACCACTCATTAGTTCATTTTCGTTTATGCTTAAAATGCCCAACATGTCGAAAAGAGGCCATTAAATGAGTCATCAGTTACTGTTTTTGCGACCCTAATGACCACTGGCATATCAGGCCATTTAGAAAACCACTTAGTATGGCACACTTTGACCAAAAAGTAGCAACTCAGTTCACACGGATGAGGTTTCAAGGGTATTTATCTCATTCCTCTACGTATGATCATTTTAAAAAATAAAATAACTTTTCTTTAGTAAAAAAATATATATACTTCATTCATCTTGAAATAATCGATGCAGTGGCCGGGGTGTCGGTAAACGTAGCCTTAAGAGAGATCAGGAAAGCGATTTTGATAATCTGCAATGGCTGAAAGTAGTGATCATCAAGTAATCTCCATCATGAAAGAAAAATGTATTAAATAGAGTTAAGAATCCTTTCATAAATCTTGAATAGAAGATTGGATGCGACCCCGCTGCATCAATCATTTCAAAATGAATGGGGTATAGTACACAGCCAGGAACTGATCTTGAGTTACGACTATGCACGGCCTGAGTCCTCATCAATCGACCACAACTCAACATGATGAGATCAGATTAATATGTTCATCAATGCTTCTATGATTAGCAGCAGCTCAAATAAAATTTGTTAATTACGACAATTGTCGTTCTAAAGTCCGCTCAATCGAATTGCTGACTATAGAAGTTGAAAATAAAGAAATAATGTTTTTGTGGTGAACACAGATTTGAACAGGTTGAATGCATCTATGAGTTATACTTCGGTTGTCACTGTTGAAAACTGAAATTTTGAAAGTCCAAACATCTAACGCAGCTTCTGTTGTAACGGTGCGTCCAGCTGTACATTACGCGGCATGCCCCGCACTTACCACCACTACTACAACCACAATTTCCGAACCGACCATGTGTCTCGGTTAGCGCGGTTGGATAGCGCGTCTGCTGTGTGCAGAAGGTCTAGGGTTCGAGCCCCTCATTGCGCTTTATTTTTCTGATGCACCGGCTACGTGGATTTGGGTATATGATACTTCTTTTGCTATTTGGCTCATATGGGACTTTTCAAAATCATTTCTGGATTCGAGTATCTGGGAGTTCGACTTTCACTTTCGAATTCTTCACATTAGATTACGACTGCTTCCGGATATTTTCATGTTGTTGGTAACTCGAATTAAATTCAAAACTCTTTGGATTGCAACGGTGATTTGATTGAGCAATAGTCTGTTTTTCCAAAATGCTTGTAACGCAAAAATGCTGAAAGTAAGTACGTATGCAGAATTTCGTGCCGAGATAATATCGTTGTTGACTGTATGTTAGGAATTGATTAAGCGGCTGTACTGTGACTAAACTCTTAACTAAACTGGATAACTCTTAAAAATAATTTCCGTCCAGTGCGAGAAATGTCGAAAAAAATTTCACGCGACTAAAAAACATTTGTTCTACGCAGAGAAAGCTCAGCAAATCACCAGCGCTGAGGCGCGATGCGCCGAATTTTGAGATTTCAACTTCCCAAAGCACACCAACTGTTTCATGATCTCAACTACCACATTTTTTTCATTAAATGAGAACCATTTTCAATTTTTTTTTCTCATTTCCAACTTTTTTCCTAACTAATAGCCTTCAATTCCGTCAAATTTCAATGGCCGCGTTTTTCCCGTAATACAGTATAGTGTGCGCCTACGCGGTAATTACACAAACAATGTATATTCTATTTCATCTTTTTTCGGTTACAAGCATTTCAAAAAAACAGACTATACATTGAATTTTTTGTAGGGAATCCTCAACGGTCAATTGCAAGGCGGTCAGGTGAGTTTTGACCAAGCTCCAATTTTCTCGCATGATCAGATGATGTTTATTACATGGCAGATATTACAGAATAATCAATTAAATCCTTTTGGGCAGCAACCTGGCACTGTTCAGCATCAGCAGTCGGTTTGTGAATCAGAAGAGTTGATTTTATTGAAAGTTTGACATCATTTGTTTCACTTAGGGGCTATCACCAATTCTATCGGGAAACAATGGCTTACATCCGCAGAATGTGAGTAGAAAATTTCATACATACATCATTCATTTATTTTCTGAAAAAAGCACAATTGAACTTTACTAAATGTCGAATCATCACGCTTTCGGGAGGAACCCTGACTTCCTCTAATGATGTATGATAATGATACCGCCAAATCAATACAGTGGATTGAATCCTTTTAGGGCCTTAATAATGGTCAATCAGGCAATGGGAATATGCAACTAGGTGGTCAGGTATGTGACGAGCTTCAAACAACACGTACATAGCCGCACCTTCATTACATAAAGTTTCAGCCTAATCAAATCTACCAACCGGGCAATGTCCAACAACAGCTGGTATTCAGAAAAAAAACGATATAATCCTCATAAATTAACTAATTTTTTAGGGACAATCTCCTGCCTATCCGGGAAACGTTGGCGTTCAACATCAGAATGTAAGTTGTTTCAGTTTTTGAATCTTCTGAGCAGTGTTTGTATCGCGTGGAAAATGAACGTAGATGTTGTTGTTTCCTATTCAATTGACACTATATGATTGACACTATAAACCAAAGTATTACAGAGCAGTAAGAGCCATTTTTTGAAAGACAACCAAGACTTTGAAACACTTATTTCGACAGCCCTCTACATTAACAATAGAGTTTGACATCATTTGTTTAACCTAGGGACAATCCCCGATGCTACCCGGAAACATTGGCTTACATCTCCAGAATGTGAGTTGCAAATTTCATGTATACATTAATATGTGCATTTATTTATTTAAAAAATCACATATCAATTTGGCTCAATGTCCGATCATTATGTTTTCTCGGGGGAAATCTGACTTTCTCTGATGATGTATGATAATGATACTGCCGAATCAATAGAATAGACTAAATCTTTCTAGGGCCTAAATAATGGCCAATCAGGCAATGCCAATATGCAACTGGGTGGTCAGGTATGTGACAAACAGATATGCACATAGGGGCAGGGGGTAAATCATCGTACATGATACCCTGGACACACACCTGACCCGGAAATAGTCAAATTGTCCCCAACTTTTTCGAAGACAGTTTTTTGATAATTTTTCATGTCTACTTTGTACGAAAAACATGCTAGTAGAGTGAGCTTTTTGTTTTTTGCTCACTCATCGCCACTCCCTTGATGAGAAACCGAGGACCACCCCCTGAAAAAATCATGCCGTGCATGTCTGGTGACGAGCCTTCAACATCACATAAATAGTCGTACATCTATCACGCAAAGTTTCAGCCTAATCAAATTTACCAACCCGGGAATGTCCAACAACAGCCGGTATTTAGAACAAAGATAGTATCCTCATAAATTAACTAATTTAAATTTCTTAGGGACAATCTCCTGCCTATCCGGGAAACGTTGGCGTTCAACCACATATTATCCCCCATAATGTAAGTTTGTTCGGTTGTTGAATCTTTTGAGCTGTGTTTACATAGCGTAAAAAATCAGGTTGGATGTCGTTACTCCCTATTCAGTTGGCATGACATGATTGATCTTGTAAGCCAAAGTAGCCTTGAGCGCTGAAACCGTTTTCATGTTTGATTGAATTAAGACTTCGAAACACTGATTCTTAACAACAGTTTACATTAGCGTATCATGGGAGAATGCTATGCGGATGGTGAAAATGAAAAAATTATATTTCAAGTTACTTTTTGTTTAGATTTTTTAGCTTTGTCATATATATTCGCATATTTGTAAGCATCCAGTGGATTCAGTTCTGTACTTTCAAAGCGAATACAAATGAAGATTACCTTCCTGTAGCTGTGAAACAGTCTCATCCCCATAATCGTATCAAATTTGTCTCAGGCGGTCAGAATGTGAGTAATAATCTATTCTGCCTCTTAGCACACAGCTTTTCGCCGGCTTCGGTGATGATTTATCCAATTTTTCGAAACGAACACCCCGATAGCACAGAAATTTAATTGGAAACGAATTTTTGTGTTTTTGTGCCGATTTCTCCGCACAGGGAAAAATAACATAAAGAACCGAGTCCATCCAGAGCAAAGCTCCAACTGCTCGTCCTAATTCAAGCAAAAAATTTCATTAAATAGAGCTACTATGATGAGAATTTAGAGAGCTCTACTTAAAATGACGAACTTTTTTGGCAACCCCATCAAATTTCTGATGTCGTCAATGAAGGAACGCGTTGATCCAGAATCTCCTCTCATTTAACTATAGTCTGTTTTTTTATAAAATGCTTCTAAAATGAAAAATTACACTAATATGCGCTGATTTGAAAATCTTTTTTATGAATATTGTAGTTGTTAGTATTAGTTGAATGTTTTCAAAAGTTTTCACCTTCATGGGACGTACGGCTTGGCAGAAAATACTTGCTTTCCTTATTCATTATTTGGTAGCTTTTTAAGAAAAGCTGACTATATTACTAATTCATGTTATGTTCCAGCACTGATTTTTGTGAATTCTTGAATTTAATAAAGACTTTGGAAATGTCATTCTCGACATAAGATTCCCCAAGCTTTGAACCATGTCTCCACTAATAGCATTTGGAAAAAGAAATTACAGTTGCTATAACAGGAAAATATAAAATCATGGACAGTCCATACTTACCCTATGGATGCCTGTAAACTAATGCCGCCAAAATCGAACGTTGTAATGTTTCAGTTAGGTGTTTGTATCATAGACGTATTTTACATTATGAAAATTTGACAGCTTTACTTATAATGGAAAATTTTTTAGGCACAACTGCAACAAATTCCTAGTGCACCCGGCTCTGGAGGAACCGCACAAAATGTAAGTATCTTCTTACTACTTTGCGAAGAACTTAAATTTAAGCCCATGCTGACGCGCGGGTTTTTGTTTTGAGCAAAATCTTTGAAAGCAATATTATTGACATTTGAGGCATCAAAAACTTGCATCATGTCTGCATACATTAAGAATAAAGGCCCTGTCATACTTCGCGGCGCAGTGCCTGTAACTATTGGATTTTGCTCTTTGAACAAAAATATTCTCGAAAAGTTTGCGAGTACTCTGGTGGTATAGTGTACTTTGCTTATTTATGATTTTACACAGTCAAATCTCCACTGTAAATCATGCAATCACACCACAACCTACACATTTCCAATCCTCCTGAAAATTTTTTTCTGAAAACGTCATTACTGGAAAAAATTTAAGGATTAGGATGGATAAAAAAATGGATCACGTATCTTTCATTCAGCTTTTTAAAATATCTGACGCATATACTTCACTTTATATTATTTTCCATCAAAACTTATTGAATCACAATTTTATCTATTTTAAGACAAAGATTTCTGAGTGATTCGACTTTCTGTTCCGTTAATCTATGATAAGTTGAAAATAAATAATATCTGGAAATAAGATATGTGGAGTAGTTTTACTCACTGAATATTGTGGTTTCCGCATAACAGTCAAATTTCGCATAGCTGTTTGGAATTTTTACATTTTTTGACATTTTTCAGGCTATTGTTTCGCAATATCACAGCTCAGGAAAAACGTAACTCTGTATCCAAATGTTGTTTACATGCCAAAGTTCCTCTATATTCGAGTATGAAAAAAAATTTTCTATATCGCTTGGCTAGCAAGACGACTGAAAAATGCAAAAATTCATAAATTTCCTATTTTCGGAATACTGTAGCGGCGTGAATTTTCATTTTTACGCCAAACTAATGAAACCGTGAAACTCAGCGCACGAAACTATCTCAACTGTCTCATTTTTAGATATAATTAATTTTCAACTTATCACAGGGAAAGTCGAACCTCTTAGAAATCGTGCCTTAATTATTATTAAATGGATGATATTAAACTAGTTTATTAGAACATGTCCCAATGGGGCACAAAAAAGAAGAAAATACTTACTTGGATGGTTGCCAAGCTAGAAAATGGAGTGAACTAGATTTTTGAGAACCTAGGTTAAAGTTGTAAAAAAATTACCTTTTGTAATATACTATATTTTCATTCTTTCTCATTAAAAGTTTTTCGTGTTTGTGAAAATGCATATTCTGCAGCATCGTGCATGTTGTCCTTTCCCCTGACATTAACTACAGTAGAATTTCTCTATATGAAAATTAATGATGCCGATGGCTGGCTTCATTCAAATGTGTAGGAATGGTAAACCAATAGCACTCTAACTCCCGAACGATTCAAGACTCCTGCCTCTGACTCTAGCTGAGAAAAGTGTGGTAGGCACATTTCAGTCATTTTCAGAACTATAAAGAAACCTGAGGTTGGTTGCACTAAACCAACATGAGGATAATGCCAGCATCGGGATTAAATTGTTGATCCTCAGCAGGGCTAATCGCTATGTCGAGATTATTTTCTTCCAGTGCACGAACAATACTCACTTCAGGATTAACTAATACAGAGGTTTAAGTTTGAGTTTGAGAATTGCAGACATTTTTATATTTATTTGATTTAGACATAAGAAAATTATGCGACAATGTTAGTGTAACCCAACAGCTGGAGCTGGGGATAATCTCGAAATTGAGCTCGTTATAATCCTGATGACATTGAGATTATACAAAACTTGAGATCAAACTGAGTCGCCTGTTTGTTCGAGATTATTTTTGGGCTCGAGCTTTAGTGCAACTGGGCCTTGACTACAGTCATTGGGCACCATATGTAAATGGGACAACATGGTAAAGCATACAAAAATGACATTGAAAAGCCCCTGGTTCAGCCGTGTCTATATTAGGGGTGTCCGCCAAATGCAGTCCCCGTTACTCCCCCACTCTACTCGCACTCCCACGGCAACAGTACGACTTTTTTGAAAGCAGGACGGAAGTGATGAGAATGGGTGAAATTGCTTCTCGTCTGCAATCCCGCAAAAAGCGCTCTTCCTGCATATTTCAGTTTAAATACAAAAACTGTGGATACAAAAACTATTTTGTTGAATAGTCTAAACAAACACTTGTGATAGCTTGATTTCGAGTACTTACATTGAGAGAATAAATTTGTTTATAGCTTGTAATCAGTAAAACTTTCGGACTGAATCCTATACGATATGTTATATAAAATGACTGAATTAAACATGTCCTGCACAATCGATTTAGTTCCAAGAAGACTTTGTGCTGTAGCTTTTTTCTAGAAAAACTGAGTAGGATTTTATATGCCACTTTACCACAGTTGATTTCTGTTTTATTGGCCCTGAATTTAGTAAAAAAAGTTCAACGCAGTTGGAAGCACACAATTGTGAGGGGGACACGGTGGGGGGTTACAAACTACCCAAGAGTTTTGATAGTGGAAAATTTTTCATGAGAAAAAATTTTGAACTTTTTCTGAATTTGTTGTTTCAGAAAAGGACAAACAACCAGAGTACAACCCCTGTATCCTCCTCAAAATTTCGGAGATGCACATGTATGATTGGAAAGTGTGTTGATGCACTCAGCTGCAGGATATACTTTTTCACCGACATAAAAAATTTTCTAATGAGAAAGAATGAAAATCCAATATTACAAAAATGGATTTTTTCCAACTTTAACCCAGGTTATTAAAAATCCAGTTCACTCATTTTTCTAGCTAAGCAACTATCCAAGCAAGTATATTCTTCTTTTTCTGCCCCATCAAGGCATTTTCTAATAAACTAGTTCACCTCTTTTTAGTGGACCTCAACCATGCGTGAAAACCTTCCTAGAAGCACATTGAAGTTTTATATTTTGGTCATCTTCACATCAATGAAACAATAGAAAATAATCTAACAGCTAATTTCTGAATCTTTGGCTCCTCGATTCACAAATTCAGTATCTATGTATAATGCCTGTTTAAATTAAAATTAATCTCAAAAAACACTTTTTTTCAATGTGTGACACGATAAACAGGAATAAGTTGAAGTAAGATCACCTTTTCGATTTATTTCTTCAAGAGTTGAATTATTTCAGATTAGAGAGAGTAAAATAATTTTCATGTAAAGTTACTGTATCCATTGAATTCCCCATGGTCAGAAACCCCTTCCTCCAAACATCAGGGAAAAACGTTTGTTTACTGCCAGGATAATTTTCTGTGTGACGTGCTTGCGCCTATCGAATTTTCCATAGCGGAAAAGAAATACATTTGTTTCCACTCGGGATAATTTTTTGTGTAAAGTAATCGCGTCTATTGAATTCTCTGTAGTCGACAACGCCTTGCGCTAAAAAATTGGGGAAATTCGTTTGTTTACACTTGGGATAGTTTTCAGTGTAAAATGATCGCATCCATTGAATTCCCTGCAGTCGAAAACCTTTTCCACAAAAACCCTTAAAAATACGCCTATTCACACCCGGGATAATTTTTTGGTGTAAAGGGACCTCACCCATTGAATCCCCATGGTCAAAAACCCCTTCCCTTGAATGACCACGGAAACCTTTGTTTTACTCTCAGGATAATCTTTCGTGTAAAGTGACCGCGTCCATTAGATTCCCCATGATCGAAAACCTCTGCACCCCGAAGATCCCAATAACACTACTGGTTCAATTGAAACTGCAAAAAATTCTGGCACCGTAGTGCACTATGCTGCAAAAAAGATTTTTTTTGATGCCATAAGTATTATACAGGGTGAACCAAAAAAAAGCGACCGGTGCTGACTTATATAGCTTTCAAACGGGAGGAGCTTTTTTAATTCGGTTTCTTGTTGTCGATAGACAAAACATCTGGCATAAAAACTGCAAAGTTTCAGCCAGATTGCTCGAATATTGACTGACTAGAATCAAAAATACTAAACGTTGATTTTTTGCTAATAAATATTTGAAAAAATGACAAAAATTGACAAAATCAATATGTTTTACAGCAGAAAAGTACAATAGCTCCAATCATAAGAACCATAAAACAGCTGGAAGCTACAAGAGAGCCGTTTTAGTGTGTCCTCTTTCACCAATAATTTTAATTGTTTTTCGATCTGGTCAACGACAGAATTATTGCTTGAATTTTGCTTTTTTCCAATTTCAAAACAAAAGCTGTTGATTTTGTCAAAGTTTTGCCTATATTGAAAGAAGAAGTTGATGACTTTGAATTACGTATAACTTACAAATCTGGATGATTTTTAAAGTATTATTGTGTGTAAACAGCTTTACAAAACATTTTTTGACAATAGGGCAACCTTTCTTTGATTTCACAACTTTAATTTTTGGAAAATGATCACTTGTACTAAATTTCTGTTCGTACAGTAATCGTTAATGCTAGGAGCAGACAAATAGGACATTCTAATACAGTAATCCGCATCACAAAAGCTTTATCCGTTCTAAAGTTATGAAGGTCAGCATCGGTCGCCTTTTCTTGGCTCACCGTAACAAAATTTCCGAATTTTGCGGTTTCCAAAACTTTGGACCGCCGTATAATTGAATTGAGGTCATATTTAAAAAAATTGAAAAACGCATTTGAGGTTGCATCCATAAGATGCTTAGGCCGAAATATGGAGCTTAGATATGGCACACTCATTGTGGGGCATGA
This sequence comes from Romanomermis culicivorax, assembly GCA_963922205.1. Lineage (NCBI taxonomy): Eukaryota > Metazoa > Nematoda > Enoplea > Mermithida > Mermithidae > Romanomermis > Romanomermis culicivorax. Next base: position 974,379 of record CAWUHX010000061.1, read on the forward strand.
TGGAACTAGGGGCTCTCAAAAAGTGCGTTTTTCGCATATTTTTGATGCCCCACCGAGCACCACTTGCAGATAGAGGCGAAATGACAACAGGCACTCCGTATGTTGCCCCTATGCCCCCAAAATTATGAAAAAACCCCAAAGCTCTTACCGTTTTGGCTTTAGAGTGGGACATGAATTTTGGGAATAGGTTAACACTATCGCGTCACGTATGATGGGTCATAATTCACAATTCGTGTACAAAATATGATTAAACTACATATACAAATGTCATAGTATGCAACAGTACGCTATAACAATAACTGTACAATACATTCTCCGAAAATTTCGTTTGAGTTGAACTTTGAAGTCGGCATCGCTTTTTAATAATGAATAGAAAAAGTGGAGCCAGTGGCGCCGCGCAGTGAAGTATGACGGGGCCTTAAAAGTATCATTTAGGCCCATCAACTAGTGTTATTCAACGACTGTTTGAATTTTTCAGATACAACTGCAACAAAGTCCTGCCACGTTAATACCTGGATCGAGAGGAACTCTGCAAAATGTGAGTGTTTTCTTATTCCACTAGTCTGACACCTATTTATGTTGAATCGAAGATATTTTTGAGCATTAATGAGTCATTTCCGTGTAGTATAGTTCCTGTACAGAGAAAGATATGAGAGGAGATAAAAAGTATGGCGAACTCCTATAAAAATCACATCACACTTTGATACTTTGATGTCAACATCGTCCTAATTCATGCTAAAAAATGCATGTAACCTAACTCTAAGGTCAAAAATCATTCTGTACCATCAAATTTTTGACCAGATTTAGCATCTCAGATATTAGTCCCTCCCACTCATTTTCGTTCCCAAATCATATTCCAGTGAATAATTTTGTCGAACATCGACATGTCCAGAAGTAGGTTGGCCGTATGTGGTCTGAATACGAGCAATTTCAGCAGGGTTCATTTAAAAAATGTCAGTGCTGTCCATGGTCACATCAGCACAATGACCTGATGCATTAGTTTTAAGAAAAAACACTTCACTCTGGCATTTTCGCTTGGCATACATCATCCGGTCAGTATTTGGATGAAAATAAACTTTGGATGAATGTTCCCTTTCATAATAAAATCGATCGATACAAACCATCTGCATCAAGAATGTTTTGTCAACAATGTATTAGAAACTGGTCTTATGCCTTGACCTTGATGAACAGCCACAGTCCCGACCTTATCTGGGTTTCAGGGTCGTGCCAAAAAATCCAGATTTCAACGATAGTAAACTATCAATTACAAAAATTTTCTTCATCAAGGTAGTATTCATATATTAGTTCCAAATTGAAAATTCAAGCACCCATTTACAGGGCCTTAGGGTTTTAGCGGCCCTGGGCGGTTTAGTGGACCTCAGTCTTTCCAATAATTATTATACGCCGAGCTATATTTAGGTAGCAGATGATTCACTAATTTAAATACTTCAGAATATCTAAAAACGACGCATAATTCCATTATTACAGGATTTTATTCATTAAAAATAACATATTTATGAACCGGTTGAATGACTACAACAAGTTTTCCAACTCTGTATATGTTCATGCATCATAAACGACATTACGGAACATACAACTAGTATGTAATTAAACTTCTGCACATAAAACCTTAATAGGGCGCCGGGGACAAAGCGTACAGCGCGGTTTTTCCAAATGAAATTCCCAGGCTTCGCAGGTCCTTTTTTCAGAACTTTTCAGATTTTTTTTGGAGCAAAATTCAAATTGCTACATAAATGGTAGAAATATATGTACCATACAAAGACATGAGCAATGTGCCGATGGTTTCAATCACCGCCAACAAACAAGATTCGATTCGTATTCATGCTAGAGTACACAAAAAGTTTGGCTATGGCTCATTGGAGAAATTTGGAATTTAAATAAATTTCTTAAGTTGGACAAACTAAAACTATGATTGCACAATAACTATAAATGTATGAACAAAAAACTCTTAGCCTATGCAGCATAAATGAAGCTACCGTGTAGAATTTTAATTACCGGTTCACAAATGTTTTCTACTTCCCCCTAAAATCGTGAACCAGACGGTCCAGAGCTAGGCAACTGGATGTCCTGAAAAAATTGCTTAGATGATTTCCTATCGACATTCGACAGGCTTGCTCATAATAACGAAAATGTGAGTTTCTCCTTACTCCAAAATGATGATTGCAAGCTATGATAAAGCATAGATTTATTTGAACTTCTTTGCTTAAACTGACTGTGCCGGTTGTGCATCTTATAACGTTGGCGCGTTGTACCATAGGAAAAATATTATGAGTACATCGCGACGTGCAAGCTCTAAGTGTCTAAGCCAATCAGCTCATTTATACTTGCCTTTTCCGACGGAACGTAACGGAACGGAATGCCATCGACGGAACGCAACCGAACGAAAGGAAATTTTCATTCCGTTCAGTTCGGTTGAAGATGACCGTCCTTCTTCTTCTGCGAAATTTAAGTTATCCTTTCCGACCGAAACTGAATTTTCAGGCTGAACGGCTCAAGATGTTGACGATCCGTTCGATTTCGTTCCGTCGGAAAAAAAACAAGCCTAAATGGGCCTTGTCTTAGCCTAAACATAAGCCTGAACCAAATTCAGGCTTGAGCGTAATATCAAGGTGTAATAGCATCGAATCAACTTCGATAGTCCCATGCTATAACGTGGATAGACTCCAGGCACAGGAGTATCAGCTATACGTGGCTAAACAGGCTATTCTGAGGCGAGCATTAAGGTCACGAACAAGATCCAAATAGTGCTTCTCAAGACAAGCAGTAATGTTTTTCTTCCAAAATACAACAAATTTGGCACCAATAAATATGTTTTATTGAGATCTATTCAAAATCATGACACAAAAAGATTAACCTTCCTTTTTGATGGCGTTATTGGTGATTTAAAAAATTGGTCGACTTTTCCTGATTTTCTTTGCTGCCAAGGTATGGTTATGAGGCTTATACAAGCAAGGCTGACATAGCCGAGTGAATTACGCGCATGTCATTGTGGGCGCAGGTGTGCCTAGTGAAGAGTATCCCATTCCTTGAGGAGAATATGGAAAACGACTGGGTTCATCCACATGCCACAGCGGCCAGAAAAATCTCGAGGTGATTAATTAAACTTTAACTAACCATAACTCCATCAAGAATGGAAATAGGTTATTTTGTTTTCAAATAAATCTCAAGAAGAGGGCAGCATTCCCGATCTTTGTGACAATTCATTAATCGAATAGAATCAAACACCTGTAACGGTGAGTCAGAACTTTTTGCACGAGTTTCACCATTAACGCCGCACGATGATCGCCCTTTATGTGTTTAAAAAATCAACACATACATGCAGTAGACAAATCAAATACAATAAAGGCTAGACCTGGGGCCGGTTCCATCGAGACTTAAGCTCCAGCTGAGCTGCAACTCAAGCTGTAGCTAAAGTCTGTACGTTATACCAAGGTGCAATCCAGATGCAGCTCAACTCTACACACGGAGCATATCGAGAAAGTTAAGCTGCAGCTGAGCCGCATTTTAACGGCAATGGCATAACATACAAAGTTACAACTTAACCTGGCGCTAAGTTGTACTTTGATGGAGCCGGCTCCTGATCTCCTTTATAGGAGTCAGAGTGCTGTACGAACCATCTTGCTCTAGCACGTTTACTTTTCATCGGTTGAGCTTTATAACCAGATGATGTGTTTCATCAAGCCTACAATTCCAGAGTGGAGTAATCGTCATGAGTTGCGCATCAGTAAGTTTTTTGTGATGCTAATATAGCTTTCTCTACATATTTTTGTGACGCAGTGTCTGAGAAGTTCGACCTTGACTATGACAAGTTGAAAATTTATTATATCTGAAAATCAGTTATGTTGTGTGGTTCTACATATTGAGTATCTTTTTCTTGCATGATTTTTGCATTTATTTTGCATGAAAAGTCCTAATTCTCATAATTACAATATGGTAAAATTAGGAATTTTCCAATTTTGAAGCATTTAATGCTACGCACGAGTGACTCAGAATATAAAACGTAGAAAATACATAATTATATAGTAAAACATGCCGTATATGCAGGAAACAATATTCATTCTGTTGTAGTCAGTAATCATCTTACCGTACTACCGTACTTCTAGCTGCAAAATTTGGGTTGGAATATCAAAAATATACATGGCTTTGTCATGAGAAATCCTGTAATAAAAACAGTTTTTTTTAATTTTCTAAATATTGTATGGTATCAATTTTGCTTTACAGGATTGACGTATTGGCATGCACTTTTTTATTAAAAATTATCATTTTCCCCTTAAAGGACAACTTTAGTGATCCGTCCAAGGCCAATTAAATACATGGGCGATAAATTTTAGTGTAAACTGTTGGCGGCTTATCTAAATACTACCGGACAGAACTTCGTGAAACTATATTATTAGCATAACAATAGGTATAAAATTAGAGAAAATACACCGAACATTACAAAAAATCGTAAAATTCTGATTTTCAGTTCACTGTAGTACATCGAGTTTACTTGCAAAATGAATGTCAGATTCGTTATGAGCATTGAAAAGTACTCCACATATCTTTTCTGAGGTACACCTTATTTTCAAATTATTACAACGAAGCAAAATCCTCACAGATATTGTGTCTTAAAATACTAAAATCGCGTAAAAAGTGTCAAGTGAAGGATGAAATTTTTTTTTCACACCTGAGTTTAGAGCATGGTTTTCTGCATGCTATAAGCATTTGGCTACAGAGACACGTCTTGTCTGAGCAGCGATATTTCGAAACATGTATACAGACCGAAAATTCCAAAAAAAGTAAAATTTTCAAACTTTAGGGTACTGTAGCTATGCTAATTTTGACTTTTATGCGGAATGAATACTGTCACGATAGACAGTGTGTAAAACTACTCCTAACTGCCTATTTTCAAATATTACTGATTTTAAACTTATCGTAGGTCAATGTGTAGCACAATGTTGAATCTTTGATAAATTGTGTCTTGGAAACTCTGAAAATACTTCAGGTACTTACAACTATGTTGGTATAATTCAGAGCGCATTAGCTTTCTATGCTCAGCACGAATTTATTGCGATTTTTGCCTTTTCAGCAAGCAAGCCTACGCAATCTAGTTAGTGGAAATTCGCCAGGCGGAGTGAGTGGATATTAATTTGGTATTTTGTGAGGTTTGTTCCCCACAAAGCGACCATGAATCTATTATGTGATCTAATGCCACCTAATGGGCAATACCGTACTAGATGGAGCAGAAGTCATTTCATTTAGAATGATAGATGCAGCAGAAACCAAAAAGTACGTTCAATTTTGATGCGCAATTCTCTCTCGTGGAAAACTTTATACCATAAAAAAGCTAATTTGTTTATGAGTGTTGTGCAGGTCTTTCCTTGAGAGTCGTAAGAAAAGATGGTGCCTTCGGGTCTGATCTGACCTGTTAGAACTAATCCCTTGGCTAAGCCTCAGTGATAGTGCAACAGTCCAAATATCCCCGACCTACAGCAACAAACATAAACTTTACTCTAAAATGCGGGGCCTCACCAAGGAGCTCCGCAGTCTCCTAGCTGAGACAAGGAATCCCCTCAGGGATAAACTTACTTGGGTATAACCCGTAAGGGGTTTCCCAAAGCTTACTTGGTGCAAGCTGGCGCCTGGGCCTCTGGCCCTCGGCCTTCGTCGATACGAACAATCTAAATAATAAACAAATATGTAAATCAATAACTCCGACGAAATATTAAAGAATGTGGATAAACCACAGTTGACTAATATGCAAAACAAAGTCGACTTGCTGGGAATTATATTTAGGGACGCCAGCAAAAATAACAAAAATATAATAAAAACGGAAGTATAGTGAAGAATGATTTCACTATCATTTTTTGGTCTTTCTTTGGCGCTCCATTTCTATGCAAATGTCTGTGCCGCTGGTCGTCCATTTTTGTCGATTTGCATGTCGATTTGCCCACGCGAATTGCCATCAACAGGGTGCCCAACATCCCTCGCGCGTCGAAACCGACCTACGGGAGGTAGAAAAAAAAACTTTCAGCCGGGTTACCCCGGCATTAAAAGAATTAATCAAAAAGAAAAAATCTACTATTCCGGCTGACTCCTGATTTACAGTTTGTCTCACTCGGACTCCTGTTTCACAGTCTGTCCTAATCGGACTCCTGTGCTGGTCATTGGACACAATGAATACCAAGGGCTTTGCCGCAATGGCTGGAAAGTGACGCCCATTTTGACCTCGGCGTTGATGGAATAACCTCCTGTCCTAAGGAGTACAACAGTGACGTCAGTGCCGAATGTGGTCGATTTCGGGCTCGGCCGCTCGGTCTGCATGCTGTGGCAATTCGTTGGCCGTGGGTCTAACCACATGCAAATCGATTTCCCGCGTCTCTATTTTTTCTAAACTAAACTAAAATACGAGATTATATTACGATACGATAAAGAAGACGTGGGAATGTACGAGTATCACAAAATTTAAAATGCGCTAAAAATTGAGCAAAAATTGTGGCCAAAAATTTAAAATGTTTTTGTGGTTGCGTTTTGCACCAGTTTTGTCAAAAAGAAAATTTTAGTTGGCCAGCAGCACCGAAAATTTAAATAATATTTTTGGATTTTTTGTTTTTTGATTTTTTTTGGATTTTAGTAATTTTATTAGTGTTTTTGGATTTTGTGTTTTATGAAATTAGTGAGAAATATAAATACGAAAACATAAATTTTGGGCCAAAATTTGTGCGGCTAATTACTGCTGCTGCCCGCCGCCTTGGTAACCTCCTTGAGGTCTACCTCGATAGTATCCCCTCTGGCCTGGTTGGCCTCGGGTCTGACCTCCATCCTGGCCTTGATTACGGCCTTGTTGGCTTCCGCCGCGTCTACCAAGCGGCTCGAAGTTTGGATTATGGAACTGGGCCTCCGGGTCTTGACCTTGGTATTGCCAGGTTCCTCGGCCTCTATAGGGTCACTGAGGGCACCCTCTGAAGCCTCCTCTGGCTTGACCTTGGTCATACCCCAGTCTAGCCCTGTACGGGGCCAGGTTTGAGAACATATCGTCTCTCCCCTGCTGCCTTTGTGTTGGACCACTGCTAGTGGAGCTGCTGCGTTGAGGTTTTTGAGTCCAGAAAGTTGAATTGAGAGATTTTGATGATATTGATTTTGATCGAGAAAGCGGACTTTTATAAGAAGTGCTAGCAGCCTCACTATACGACCTCTGGCTGGTCGCAGTAGACGATTGTTGTAATTTATAATTTTTCATGGATTTCGGCCATGGCATCATTGACCATTCTATAAATGATCGGCCATTCCTGGCGATCAAAGGCGAAATAATTGGCGACCTCTGGATTTTGGAATGAGATCGGCCCAATTAGGCGCCTTTGTTCCTGTTGCCACTCCCAATAATCAATCAGAGTTTCAGCTAATTGACGGGGAGTGACAAACTGCTGTGGCTCCCTTTCGGGTCTGTTAACCACCACATTCAGTTTGACCTTCTTGATCAACTTTTCCTCCTATTCAAGATCGGCCTTTGCCAAAATGCTTCCCGCAGGTTTGCTACTTCTTGTGGTATAGCTGGTAGGCACGGATTTACTCTTGCCAGATGACGTACTAACCTCTCCGCCGGTTTTCGATACCGTGCGCGTCTGAGTGTACGAAGCTGTTGCAGTGGACGCTGTTGTCCTATCCGATTTCGTCTGGCCTTTGGAGGTCTCCGTTCGCGTCTGACTCTTTGCGGTCTACGTCCTCGTTTGACTATTCGTAGTCTCTGTTCTCGACTTTTGACTTGTCGAATATTCCGGGGTCGTGGTCTCCTCGGCCGTGTCCTAGGCTTCATTTTCAGAACCGGTAGTGGCCGCTCCTTGTTGCTGCTGACCTTGAGCTGCAAGTCTGCATGCTTTGGCCTTACCTATCCTTTTCCTACGCCTTACCTTTTCTCTGGCCAAGTGTCGGATAAATTTTTCCGACATACCTTCAGCTAACATCTGCCGAACTTTATCTGGGGAATAAACTCCAGGGATTCTTTCCTTGGCAATTTTTCCACTCTTCATCAGCTCTGTTGCTGCAATAGCTGAATCTGAGCTGTCATCGGCTAATGCCTGCTCCTTCAGCTTTCTCTGAATTGCCCTCTGACGCAGGAATTCCTGCTGCGTCAGCCTTCTTTGTTCTTGGATTTTGGCCTGTAAGGCCTCCTGCTTCGCTTGTCTATCATGATCCCTAGGATCTTTGGCTTTCACGGGTATCTCCTGGGATGCCTCTTGCATCTTTACCAGTCTGACATCAATTCCCGACATTTTCGTCACTGCTTCATCAATTTGAGTCTGGATTTTCTCCTCCTCAACAGCCTGTTTCTGAATTTTTACCTCCATCGCATCCTTGTTTTCTGATGTCTGGCCCTCAGATTCCAGAATTTCCCCTTCTTCTTCTTCATCAACATCCTCCTCTGAACTGGACTCAGAGTTTGAATTTCGTATCTTCGGCAAAAGCTGCTTTACTTTAGGTGGCAAAACAGCTGGTGCCGGAGGTACCGATGGCATAATTGTGACAACTTCTGGCTCAGGCTCGGCCGGCTGCTGTATCTGAGCTACCTGAGTCGGCTGTGCCACCGCTGGTTGCCTTGGTGGCGGCACCACAACTACTACTGCAGCTGCTTGCGTAGTATCGGTGTCCAAAGCTGGTTGTGTAGCTTTGACCACCGGCGCTGGCGCTTGCGGCTGTGTTTTAACTTGTCCCGCCCCTCCTGCTTGCGCCGTTTGGGAAGTAGAGGGACGATTTAATGGTACTTTAGATACCAACTCACTGGCTGGGGTATAAGTTAGTGTATACCCAGGCATCTCCGAAGCAATTGTCCTCTTCCGGAAGCTTTTGCTGACAAACTCTGGTCTGAGCTCGAGCGGGTTGCGTGGTGCATAGGTCATTGGATAATCGGTTGGCGATGCGTCTTCTGTCATCGGATACCACAGTCCCGGTGTCAAAGTCTCGAAACCTATATAGTAAAAGGTTACATAATAGTAAGGGTTTACCTTGTAGGCTTCGTCCTTCAATAGCGATTTGTCGTCGCCGATTTGCAATATTTCCTCGGCTTCTCGAAATCGTAGCGGGACCAATCCGAACCGATTTTGCCATGCGTATACCCCTTTTTTAGATGGAAAGCGGGGTTCGGACGGTGGTAGCGTTGCTGCTAGCTCTAAATAATAAGCCAGGCGGTCGCCTGACTCCCAGGACATGCGCTTTATCATTTCCTGTCCTTCTCTAGTATAACTATTTAAAAACTTATAATTCAGCAGAGCGCTAGTTTCGTAATCGCACTCTGCTCTTGAGTGAGGCCATGCCAAATGATAGGCCAATGGCATGAACTTACAGATGACCTCTAACTCTGCAAAGTTTCGCTCATCTAACATGCCTGATATTTTGGCCAAATTTGGCGTATAAAAGTTGGTCTTATAGGCCTGTCTGTGACCTTCAATACCCACTGGGTAGTGGTTGTTCGCTGAAAACACTTCTTCAGGAATTTGATCGGGCTTCCCGGCCTGTTGCCAGTATAGCTTAGCATTTTCATATAACGTCAAAGAAATCTTACCGTCTAAATCCCAATAGGTTCCACCTGACTTGAGATTTTCTAAGATATCTTTTGCAATGTTAACCCAGTCTGGTATCTGAACGTCCTGGATTTCGTCGGGATCACTGTGTTCAGTGTACCCATCGTCCTTCATGGGTTTATTATCTCTCGGGAGCAGTGGATAAAAACCACTTGGCAGTTGAACTCCCTGCAGACGGACGGGGTTACACTCCGTGGGTGTGGTATAATAACCGGTGTTATTTCCCTGCATTTGTACGGCCCAACGGTTGTACATTTCACATTTCATCATGTGATAGACCATGTTAGGCTGTACCTGATTGGTTTCCATTACTGGGGTGCCTAGCCCCATCTCTCTATTCACGTTGCCTGGAATCATTAAATACTGTTGGTAAAAGTGTAAGGCAACGGTATTGATCTGTATGGGATCAACCTTGTCATGATCGAAAATCTGCATTTGCATTAGCAGCTGATCGGCCATGCCATAGTGAATCGCGGCAAACATGACCAATAAAGAGTAATATGCGTCTAGAGCAGCGTACCTAAGCTCTTCCGGCAATATACCTCTTTTGGCAAACCGATCAAGGTTCGCCTTTAGTGAAAAATCATATTGGTAAGGGCCCACGTCTATCAAATATAATTCCGTGAACAGTCCCTTTAACCGGAAGGTTTCGGGACAAATACCTGTCTGAAAACATTTTTTCTCCAGGTTAACCCCTACCATGGTTAGGGTGAAACGGTCTAGATCAAAGTACCGACCTTTAGTCTTCCTAAGATGTTCCCTTAAGGGCACAGTTTTATCTCTGTCCTTATTATCTCGTCCTGCACCACATACGTTATAAATACTCAGCAAGTCCTCCAATATGAAATATCCGGCGAACAGCATGTCGGAATTTAGGAAGTCGTGGAGGCTTGTCCATTCTCTGAGTATCATGGTCCTGGTATCGATAACGTACGTTTGACCGTTGGTTAGCGCGAAGCTTACGTATCGGGCAAATTGTTTTCCCATCCGATTGTCGACCTCTCTCGTTTTGAACAAGGCGGCGACTTTATCCTGATGGACTTTTTCGACGTCAAATCCACAAACTGGCTGTCCTCTGAAGATTGAAACTTCTCGGGTGAAGTGGAGTACCTGGCTGACTTTCCCGATGTCTACCACTCTAGGTTCCTTGGGATTAGCTGGCCAGTATCCAAATGTGGCTTTGAACCACTGGTCCAGTTCGTGGATTCGCACTACCCTTTTGACGTTGTAATCTAAACATTATAAGATACTATTAATTTTAGTGGTTATTCCCCTTTTTTCAGCGTATTTTTGGGTCTATACTACACCAGTACCACAACACCAAGTGGGTTAAGTTTCGCAGAAAATAAATTTAGTGCAGGGTTGTTAGGTGAGCCACTGATATACAAACATTGAGCTGGTAGGCAACTAACACCTTACCAAATCTTACCCTTGCTACCTCTATATGTTGGGGAGGGTAGACCTGATCTGATTGTCCACCACTTGATCGGACACCAATCTCTGATCAGCTGCTTGAGCGACCAACTACGCTCCATTTATGGCGCTGTATTTAAAATTTTTATAGCGCTCGAAATTGATAATTTTTAATGATTTAGATATTGAAAAAGTTATATAATTTGATTTGATTTGAGAATAAATAATTTTTGATAAATTTTTAATGATAAAACTTTTAAACGGGCTGAACCCAAGGTTTCCCTTGAATCGTATAGCTCTCCGTGGTATCAGGTATATTTACAAATTGGAAATTCCCTGCTTGGCTTCGAGCTTCCGCTTCTCAGTACTCCCATTTTTCGTTCCCTCTAAGTTCTAACCTCGTCTGCCCTTTGGGGCACCGAGCTGGTCTTCCAGTGACTTCTGGGCATTACCTGCGGTTTCCAAAAATGTTTGATAAAAATAAGTTCGAAACTTACCGTCAATAAAGAAAAATCGATTATCTTGGTGGCGCTGGGCCCTGCCAAATTTGACGTGGTGCTCTGTGTGCGACCACTCACGCGTCGGAGCCTGTTGGCGGTTCCGTGCGCCTTTTCCCATTTCTTTTCGCTTCGAAATGTTTTGTTTTCGAATAATAAATTTGTAAATTTAAAATTTTTTGAATGCTGAAAAAGTTTAATCTAGCAGTTCTGCTAATTTCCTTTTTATCGCAATTCGGGGAATGTTTTACTTCTTCCTTCCGATGAAAGTTTAGAATTCAGATAAGCGGGACAGCTATTAGTTGATTTTGAAAAAATGAAAAAATTTGAAAATTTAATTTTTTGGAAAAATGCCAGAAATATTTTGGGTTGACACTTTGGTCTAAAATTCCGAGGAATTTTTCCCAAAGTCTGAGATAAATATGAAAAATTTACAAAATAAATACGAACAATATTCAAACGCGATAAATATTACAAAATATTACATATTTAATTTAAAATTAGTACCTATGCGCGCGAGATCTGAACATAAAAAAAATTCAGCGCAAGATCGCGCATAGATTCGCCTTGAGCAAATTCCCAAATGATTTCATTTGGTTTGACGCTCCAGTCCTAACTGTTTGTGCCATATTGGAAATTGACGTATTTTGGTCGCGTGGCGCCTCCTGATTGGCTCGCACTATTCGTGGCAAGACCCTAGTGGTCTCCTAATGAAAATGTTTCAACCTGCTGATTGAAACAGTGTGGCGATTTAGCGGGTTGTCCCAATGTACAATGGTGACAACGTTCTCCGCTTCTCGCGATATGTCTGTAACTATGAACGGACCGGACCATGGTAGTCCTAATTTTTTCTACTTGTCTACTTTGAGCAGAACCCAATCATTTTTCTTGAACCCATTTTGTTTCGATTTTTTATCGAAGTATTTCTTCGATTTTTCAGCAGCACTCTGGATATTTTTAGCAATATCCTCGTAAAGGTTGACTAAATGATTGGTCAACACAAATTTGTATGCCTCTGCATTGCTGTCTGGCATTACAATGTCATATGCTTTCGATAAGTTTAACCCGAAGGTTGCCTCGTGACCTCTAAGCAATGAAAATGGGGATTGCCCCATGGCTTCATGTGGTGTGGCATTGTAAGCAAACACCATGGCTCTCAAGTATCTTGGCCAATTATCTTTCTCCTCAATGGCCACCTTTCTCAGCTGTTTTATGAGTGTCTGATTGAACCTTTCTACCATACCATTACCTTGTGGATGGTAGGCTGTCGTATAAATTTTTTGACACTCTAATAACTTGCAGATCTCTTTCATCAGATCTGAGATAAAACAACCTCCTCTATCGCTGAGTAGTCTCCGTGGAGTCCCGTGTCTAAATACAATAGATTGTAGAAAAGTATCTACAACAGTGCTAGCTGACTGATCCGGGATCAGCTCAGCTTCAACCCACTTTGTAAAATAGTCCTGAAAGACTATGACATACGGTCTCTTCTCACTAAGTGGAGAGATACCCACGATATCCACTGATACTATATCAAAAGGACCTTGTGGAATAATTGGTAACAGTGGAGGAATTTCCGTGTTTCCCTGATTAGCCATTTGACATACTGGACAAAATTTTATCCAGTGCCTGACATCCTTTTCCATTCCAGGTCACCAGAACTGTTTTTTAATCATAGCAAGGGTCCTTTTGAACCCCTGATGAGTCATCATTACGGCACCGTGGTACTGGTGCAAAGTATTGTCCCTAAGGCAGGATGGGACGACCACTTGATCATCTGACTCCTGTCCGGCTTCGCGGTATAACACTTCATTCTGGATATAAAATCCACTGTGATACTTGGTTGTCCCATTCGGACCCAATCTATCAAAGTATGGTCGTAATACCTCGTCTTTTCTCCGCAAGAGGGCCATGAGATCATCTCTAATTAATCCTTTTGGCAATTCATTTTCTTTGAGATCTGCCAAAGTAATCTCCTGTTCTTTTTCTGGGTATAACCAGGTAACTCTTTTTTCCTTACTTTCCTCCTGGTTTCCCCTACTTACCTTTTCCTTACCCTGATTGCCATCAGGCTGGATCTGAGCCTGATCACTCTTCTCCGCTTCTTTCGCCATGCTCCTTGTAGTTACGGCATTTACCAAGTCTGCAGGCGAGATTGATTCTGGATCACCCTCAGAATCTTCTGGATAAATTTGGGTGAATCTCGGACTCATATCAGTCCTCTGATTTTCCTTACCTTTTGGCTCTGGATATAACGGAGTACCGTCTTCAGGATTCCGACCTGTCAGAATTCTGAATCTCTTTACCAAATTGAGATGCTTTTTCTCAATTAGGTGTGCCTCAAGATCTTTCAGATTTCTCGACTCTCGTTTATCCTCTGAGAACATATGTTTCCATTTTGGCGGTATCTTTTCCGCTTGATCATCTGGTTCATCCATCCTGGACAAAAAGTCTGCCATGGCATTCTGTTTTCCAGGCACATAATCTAGCTTATGGTTGAACTGAGAGATGAATGAGTACCACCTCTTCAACTTACCATTGGTCATGGCATTGACCTTCATTGACAACAAAGGTTTGTGATCAGTTCTTATGATCACCTTATGACCTACTAGGTAGTGCTTGTATAACTTTAAGCCATACCCTATTGCCAAGCACTCCCTTTCCGTGGCTGACCACTTTTTCTCGTCCGCCTTTAAAATTCTGCTGTTATACGCAATTACCCAGCGGTCGGACTTAGTCTCCTGGTAAAGGACTGCTCCTAGTGCCGTTCCGCTGGCATCTGTCTGAAGGACAAAGTCCGCAGACCCATCCAAAACCGGATACCTTAGAAATGGCACTGACAATAGTGCTTCTTTCAGGCTCCTAAAAGCCTGATGGTGTACCTCCGTAATTTCCCAAACACTGTTCTTCCCAGTTAATGTATACAATGGCTGGGCATGTTTAGCCAATCCTGGTATGAACTTCTTACACTACTGCAACATTCCTAAAAACCTTTGCAGTTTTCGTTTAGACTCTGGGAATGGGAAATCATTAATAGCTTTGACCTTCTTCGGATCTGGCGAAACTCCATCCGAATTTAAGATATGTCCTAAAAAATGAACTCTCTCAGGCAGGAATTCACACTTCTCCGGCTTCAAGGTCAAATGAGCCTTTCTCAGAGCTTGCAGGACTAGCTCTAGATTAACTAGGTGTTCCTCAAACGTATTTGAGAACACAATTATATCGTCTATTTAAACTAGACAGATTTTCCACACATATGGATGCAAAACTCTTTCCATCATACACTGGAATTCGGCTGGCGCATTCTTTAGGCCAAAGGGCATGACTTTAAATTGATAAAGCCCTTCTTGGCATATGAAAGCAGTTTTACAATTCTACAATTCGATTGGGGCTGGTCCGGCGTCACGTATATCCGCTGTTGACGGTTGTTGAGCGTCATCGTCCTATTCCTGAAATCTATTATGGCTCCTACCTGAGGATGAGCCAAAAAGTCTGTACCCACAATTACATTTTCACCTGCATCAGGTATAACAATTGCTTTAACGGGGAACTGTCCACACAATGTATCCATCCTAAATTGGATATACCCATGGGCTTGGACTGTCTTACCATTGGCTACAGTAACATTTAATATCCTCGGATATTCAGTGTAATCCGGGCCCAAAGTTTCTTTCAGAGACTTAGCTGTCATTACAGTACACTGAGCTCCTGTGTCAATTAAAGCCAGTGTCTTACGACCTCCTATAATAACCTCAATATGGAATGGGGCTGTTCGGGGGTACGTATCCAGCAAATGTTGTTCCTGAGGACTAGCTGGTGTGCCTCTCCTTACTACTTGTACCGATGGTACTACACATTGCGGTGCAATTGCATTCATTTGAACAATGCTACTTAAGACAACATTTGGGCAGTTCACTCTCTGATTTACTTCACCTAAAGGACTCATTTGTGATTGCCTTGCAACCATTACACTCCAATAATCCTTTTGGGGTGGCTGATTTGTGAATTGACCCTGTTGAAGAGTCTGAGTTGGACCCATAATAGCCTGAGGTGGCTGAGGTTGCAGTATTGCAGCCTGCTGTTGGTATTGCTGCATCTGTTGGAACTGCTTCTGCAGCTCCTTTTGCTTCTTGAATTCCAGAAATTCATTGTAATCAGAATTCTGTTGATAACTCTCATGGCTATCCTGATAACCTGAATAGCCTATATTATACGCACCTCTGCCTCTACTATTAAAATTGGCATTCGGGTAACCTCCTCTACCTCTATAATTACCTCTAGCAAAATTGTTGAAGCCTCCGCTGTTGAAGGTGGGGAAACTGGCTCTGCCTCTGCTCCTGCGCTCGGACAACACTCTCAATGTCCTGCAGTCTGCAGTATTATGTGTTATGTTCTTATGGAACTCACACCATGGCTTTGTCGGCTCTCGGGAAACTTGACCTCCCTGACTGGTACTAGGTATGGCCACATCTGACCGATTTTCCATTTGCCTATTATCAACCTTTTGCTGAAGCTGATCGAACCTTTCGACCAGTTGTACCATCTCTTTAGAAATTTTTAATAGAAGGGATTCTTTCTTACCTTTTTCGGTCTGAGCCCTAGGGGCTTCCCGAACTGGAATCTCTTCTATTTCAGGAGAATCACTCCTTGACCTTTGGGTTTGGGCTTGTACCTGATTACCTACAGTTTGATATGGTTGCCGAAACCTTTGTCTCTGGCCTAGTTGATATCCTTCTGACTGACTCCTAGCAACCAAGGCAATTTTAGGATCATGCCCACTAGGCATACGTACTTCATTAATAAAAATAGGATCTTGCTGTGTACCCTTAGGTCCATATCTTTGAAAGGCATTCCTATATCTACATTCAATGTCATGAACCTCTACTGCAAGATCATACCAAGTTTTGAAGGTATGTTTGGAATTCTTTAGTTCAGACTGGAATGTGGGGTCACTTTTATATATGAAGGTGCCAATGATCAGTCTCTGTTTTGACTGATAGTCTAAATCACCCTTTACTAGTTCGACTAATATGCTGACCCTTTTTAGAAACTCTACGGCCTGTTCATTGGGTCTTTGTTGGATCTCAAATAGTTCCCTGGTTAACATTTCCAGGTTACACTCAGGTGCAAAGACATTTATGATGGCTCTCCTGGCCTCCCTATAGGTCATGTTGTCTCCTGCAACAGCCTTCGGTCTACCTTTAGAAAGCCTCAGCAGTGCTTCATACTTAGCTGATTCGGGTGTATCCCTACGGAATTCCCCTTCAAGTGCTGTTAAGAAGCTAAGCACTTGCTGATTTACCATACCCTCATCTAAAAGTTTGGGTAACACACCTTTAACCATATTCCTGACTACAATCTCTTGTGCCAAATTATTTGATGGCACTTCCCTCTGATCATAAGCTGCTGTTAATACTGGATCAAGATCAGAGTTGAGTGATTGCAGCATAATTCGATTTGGATCTCGTTGAGGTGGTACACCTCCTTGATTTGATGGGATATTGTCTCTGTCAAACTTGTAGTCCCTATATGGGAAACATGCCAATTGATCTGGTCTAAGGGTATTTGGATCAACTATGTTTCCTCTACCATCATAGACCACTCTTGTTAAAGTTGGATGCTGCGAAGCTATCTGATTTTGATTCCTGAAGTCTGCCGATTGCTCAGCTCCTTCGAATCGAAGATCTCTAGCTGGACCTCTCCAACTTTTGGGCTCAAAGTTAAGCCTCTGCCCTTCATCAAATTCAGGCCTATTACTAGGCCCTGTGCTTGCATTCATTTCAGCAGTGAGACGGTCATCTCTTTCTGCACCCCTAACACATGGTCTAACCTGTCTATCCGGCTCCTGTCGGCGCCTGTCGGCTTCCCTTTTATTGTCCTCGGTGGCGGCATTCACGATTATGTCAAACAAAGCTTCGACGGTCCCTTTTAATTCACGTAGCTGCGTCGCCAACTCTTGATTGGACATTTTGGGAGCTCTTTCCTGCGGTTGGAATCGCTCTTGCTCCTGGGGAATCCTCTCAAATCGTTGATCGATTTCGGGGTCCCTTTCTTCCAAATTTGGTCGAATTTCGGGCATAATGACATCCCTTTTCAGTCCTGCTAATTCGACCTTTGGTGGCGGTGACCTTTTGAAACTTCGCGGTGGCGGTCCATCGGCGTCTGGGTTCGGATTCGCCGGGCCTGCCTCTTGCGGATCGATGGCAATCGCTGGTGGGTGGTCAATTGGTACGCCTGCATCCTGCGGCGTAAAATGCATTGCATTTTGTTGCAATGGTTGAACCCTCGCCGGAGTTTGATCTGGGATCACTGGGTCTGGAGCAGCATGCCGTTGCTGATCTCCATCTCCCAAATTGACAAGATTCCCAGCACTCGCCACTCTGGGTGGTGATCTGTGCAAAGTATTACCTCTCCCTTTCATTAGGCATTTTGAAACCTGCTAACTTTCGATAAAAACCTGGAGGATTTTCTTTTCTCCTAGTCTGACTACGAAGTTCTGTGGTAAGGAGTTAAAAGCCACCACTTGTTGTGCAGGTCTTTCCTTAAGAGTCGTAAGAAAAGATGGTGCCTTTGGGTCTGATCTGACCTGTTAGAACTAATCCCTTGGCTAAGCCACGGTGATAGTGCAACAGTCCAAATATCCCCGACCTACAGCAACAAAGATAAACTTTACTCTAAAATGCGGGGCCTCACCAAGGAGCTCTGCAGTCTCCTAGCTGAGACAAGGAATCCCCTCAGGGATAAACTTACTTGGGTATAACCCGTAAGGGGTTTCCCAAAGCTTACTTGGTGCAAGCTGGCGCCTGGGCCTCTGGCCCTCTGCCTTCGTCGATACGAACAATCTAAATAATAAACAAATATGTAAATCAATAACTCTGACGAAATATTAAAGAACGTGGATAAACCACAGTTGACTAATATGCAAAACAAAGTCGACTTGCTGGGAATTATATTTAGGGATGCCAGCAAAAATAACAAAAATATAATAAAAACGGAAGTATAGTGAAGAATGATTTCACTATCATTTTTTGGTCTTTCTTTGGCGCTCCATTTCTATGCAAATGTCTGCGCCGCTGGTCGTCCATTTTTGTCGATTTGCATGTCGATTTCCCCACGCGAATTGCCATCAACAGGGTGCCCAACATGAGAATGGTGAAGTCAAATATTCGAAAAAACATCTTGCATATGCATGTTCGATGTAAACTACGTCGATATCTGAATGTTAATCGAGAAATTTTGACAGCTTACCAGGTTATTTAAGGAAATTTTCGGCTGTTCTGTTTGTCACTCACTGACGAAAAAATTCTTTGATCACGGTAATAAGCGTGCTAATTTTTTCCGTATTGAACCGATTTTCGTGGGCTCGCTGCATCGATCATTTCAAAATTGAATCATAAGTGGTACTGTAGCGACAACGTATAATATACTTAGACCCCCAAAGTTGACCTACAGCAAAAACGGAAAAAGGTAGAACCTTAGGGTTTTTTCATAATTTCGGGCCTAGGGACAAACTATGGGCTGCATGATCATTTGATCTCTAAAATATGTCCTCAATCCAATATTTACACCATGGCCTAAAGTCTCTTGCCCCTATGGGTCAGAAAAAAAGGGAATATACTTGCTTAGATAGTTGCCAAGCTAGAAAAAGGGATGGCCTTGTTTTGAGGACTTGGGTAAGAGTTTAAAAAATCGAGTTTTCCAATATATAGTTTTCGTTTCTTCTCATTAAAGAATTTTCTGTCTGCGGAAAAGTATACTTGTATTCTGCAGCTGAGTGCATCAACACACCTTCCGACCATGCATGTGCAGCTCCGAAATTTTAAGGACGATACAGGGAATTGACCCTAGTTTTTTTAGACAAAAATCAAATAAATTTTGTCGAAAATTTGTTTCACATCCAACATTTTTCAATTTCAAAGCTCCGGAGATGTATCCACATGTCCCCTTCACGCATATGTGCTCACAACTGTATTGAACTTTTTTACTAAATTTAATGTCAATAGAATAGGAATCGACTGTGGGAAGTTGACACATGACGTCCAACTCAGTTTTTTTAGTAAAAATCTACGGCACAAAGTCTTCTAAGGCCGCATTCATACCCACGGTACGGCCACAGCCAAGGCGACCATGACAACTGCAAACTGATGTTAAATATGATTGGTTGCACGTACGTGCACTGAAATTAGATTGGCCGTACTGTGAAGTGTAAATGCTGCTTTAGAACTAAATTAATTATGTGGAACAATTCTAAGTATTGAACTTTTGAAGATAGGAAAATCTGCAACTGTGTCAAAGTAATATAGGCTAGGGGTGTGCGCGAAATTGAAAACCTTGTCCGCTTTCCGCCGGCATTACCTCAAACCAATTCCACTCCCCCTGCTCACCTAGGGCCGGTTTCATCAAAGAGGCTTAAGCTCCAGCTGAGCCGCAGCTCAACTTTCTCGATATGTTTTGTGCGCATGAGTTGAGCAACAGCTGAGCTGCAGCTTAACAGAAACGGTAAAAGTATAGAGTTAAGCTACAGCTTAAGTTGCAGCTCAGCTGAAGTTTAAGTCTTTGTGATGAAACCGGCCCCTGATCTTCCCGTCCCACAGGATAATATTTACCTATTCACTTTTTTTTATATCCCACCTTCTGTGTCTTATAAAATCATATCAAGATCTTACATTTTCTTGAGCTAAAATCTTCTTAATTTTGATTAATAATTTTATGGCTTATAAGCTTTTATGTTTTTCTTGCATCTTGCAAGTTTTTTCTTCACCATGAAAGATCTTGAAAGAAAAATTTCCAACTTATAGATCAGATTGTTTATTGTAAGAAACTTCAAGATAAAACCTAATCTTACAAGAAATTGTATAAGATAATATATCGTCTCGAAAGATATCTTGTAAGATAGATACAATCAGCTCCACTTGAAAGATGTAGGAAAATCTTACAAGATCTATCTGAGATTATCCAAGATTCATCGAGGTTTCACAAAATATCTTGCTGAATCATGCATAGTTTTGGAAGAAATCTTATAAGATAGACTGTTCTAAAACATCTCATTAGATTCATCAAGCCTTGTTCGGAATATTCTACATCAATTTGCATGTACAGGCAGTATGATTGAGGCTTTCGACTTCGAAATTACATTTTCGCACAACAAGGCGGAAACGGTTAGTCATGGCATGGGAAAGTGAAAAACAAAACGTATGAAAAGAAAAACAACTGCAACCTATGCAGCATTCTTTCAAGCAAAAAACGGTTCAGTCATTTTTTCTGATCAAATTGATATTTTTACGTCCCTTGATATTTATTTTCCTTTGCATCAACCATTCTTTTTTCAATCCATAACCTTTCCTCCCACATATGGTATAGCAATGACATACAATCGGCTCCCTCTTAATTGGCAATGCAGCCACGAAATGTGGGTATTATACCTTTACTTTTCGACTTTTCGATTTGTTGTACAGTTTAAATGCAAAAAATACTCATCAGTAAAAAATTGCAAAACTCGTCCATGAACAAAATGCAGCAAATTAATATGAAATTGGCAGAAAAATCTTCAGATTGATTATACAAATTTGGTGGTTGGAAACTGGACGTACTCTTGTTTAAGGTTAATAACATAATAAATCTGTCTTATGAGAAATAATAAGACATGCTTTGGTCGTTCAACTGCTTTAAACACGGTCTTTGGTGTATGAATCTGAGACATGATAAAAATATCGTTGCGTTAAAAAGTGCTAGGTAATGGCCGATATTTAATCTCGCCTCCTTTACTAACCGCCTATATGCTTAGCGGTTGCTGTAGAAAGTACGGGTCCCAGATTCTACGGTTATGCCTACCCTTTCGGGCTGAACCATGAGTGACATGGGACTTAAAATTTGTGCACTTACTCAACTATATAATAGATTTTTAAGCTTCTTTCTGAAGAAAAGTCTCCTAAGTTCAAAGTTTTTTATACTGCATGCTAGAAGGATTTTGATAAGTCAAAGTTCTTAGTTTCTTCACAGGAATTCCATTGTTATCGTAATTTCAATTTGAATGTTTAGCTGCTAATGAATTCTATTCTCGGGACTTAAATAAATCCATAGGTCTCATGGCCACACATTTTTTGCTCAAGATTTATTCATAAAAAGTCGACTCAATGAAGGGGGTGTAGCCAATTGCACCTTTTTCGTTTGCACTTTTGCCAATTGCGCCAATTCAATTGCGCCACGTGTTATATGCGCCATTTTTAATAGGCCCATTATTCATATGCGCCATCATTAAATGCGCATGGTTCATTTGCGCCGTGACTCTTATTGGGCTAAAACAGTGCACGAAATGGAATAACGCACACATAATACAGATTTATCTGAAAATGCCAGGAAATGGCAAAAAGGAGAATGTTTTTCATTTTTGCTTGTTTCACTGGCTTAAAAGTTCGATATTAGGCCTCCCCATCATTTCCTTTCAGCAAAATTCTAACTGAAAAAAACTTTCCATTTTCTGAGAAACAGATACGCGCCCAGTTTTTTAGTCATTTCTGAAAATGCCTCTGCGCAAATCTTTGAAAAATTTCAGTTTTACAGATTTTTACAGAAGAAAAAACTTTGGTTTAATGAAAAACCCGAAATCTTTGTAATTACTTATGTGCCATTCTTTGTTAGAATTTTTCATTACTGTATACAATGCAGTGGTCTATACCTTATTTCCGAAAGCAGATGGTAAACCCACAGTATTCCTGATTCGCAAGACAACGAATTTACACAATTTGACACAAATTCGAAAAATTAATTGCTGGTAAACAGCAAAATTTTTGTTGACGGCGATTTTTGGGAGTCTGGCGAACATTATTTAAGTAAAATTAGCTAAAGCATATTTTCGAATAAAGTTAAACTAGCATTAATCGTATTAGAAATTTAAATTCCCGCGTTTTAAACTCGAAAAAAACAATACGTGTGAATCAAGAATACGGTGAGTTTACAATCAGGTTTTCGGAAACTAAGTATAGTACTATGCTCGGTGAAATATGGGACAAGGAGAAACATATTCATCTTTTGCCACTTCCTTGTATTACAGAATGGTTATTGTTCTGTATAGTTTTTGTCAATTATAGCACTTTTTTGTACAAGCCTGTAATGAATTTTATACATGCAGTTAGAGGCATCACCTGTGTTCTATCATGAAAACGAAGTATGTATTGTACATACAGTAATCATGTAGATTGTAAAAATTGCTACAAGACAAGTGAATTTCATGCGCAGAGGCTTAAAAACGTTTTGTCTTAAATAAAACTGGGCGCGTATATGTTTCTCAGAAAATGGAAAGTTTTTTTTCAGTTAGAATTTTGCTGAAAGGAAATGATGGGGAGGCCTAACATCGAACTTTTAAGCCAGTGAAACAAGCAAAAAAGAAAAACATATTCTCCATTTTGCCATTTCCTGGCATTTTCAGATAAATATCGTACTTTTAAGCTCCTGCAAGGAAGGTGTAAAAAATTCTTTACTGAAAAAGTCGAAGTATAGTACGAACGCCACTAAAGTGTGGCGAATTTTAAATTTTTTGGCATATATCATTTATGCAAATTTTAAGCGTACGTTGAGATATTTCGAAAAACAAAAATATGCGTCAGGGACAACAAAATACGCTCTTTGCAACGGCGCTACTTAAAATCGATGAATCGGATAAAAATTTTTTGTAAACATTATTTACGCAAATTTATAACGTACTATACATTCTTACAAAAAACAAATATCAAAACTGGGGGGTAGAAAAAGAAGCTCGTTTTAATGGTGTAACAAAAAATCTGAAAATCGCAAAAAAAATTTTTTAAATGGACATTTTCGCTTTGTTTACACTTTCTTCACACTGCGCATATTATATGTTAAGGTGGTTTACTCTGGGCATTTTACTCAGCTATCGAAAAAAAGAATTAGCTTTCTACGACTTATAAAACTGGAGATATTTGTGCGGTCATCTACCCCAACTCGGCCAAATTTGCATATTTTCTATGATAATTAAGTTTACACTGCAAATTTTCAAATCGCCAGTCAGTATATTTTACAACTCGAGGAGCTGCATCCAACGGAACAAGAATCGTCTAGAAAGGCTAACTATTTGCAAAGTTATTACTGGTCGGAGTTTTGAGATTATTCTTTACACTGAAATAGGGTCGCATTTGCATATTTCGAAAAAATTTCGTGGTGGTCCCAAGGTATGACCCTACTGAAGATATTAATACCACAATCGAGCTAATCAGTTGAAATAATCGTTAGTTATGAAAAGGTGGCAAAATAGTACTCTAGTTTGTCTCATAACTTTAGCTACAGTATGTCTACAGTATTTTAAGTAGTACTATATTGTAGCCCGCATCGAGTTCTATATTGTTGCCAAATTTCAGCTTTGGATGTTTTATAGTTTTTTAGAAATCTTGCCTTAAATGTGAAAATCGGCGTGCTCAAAACGAAACATATTGTAGTCTAGCACTAACGTGCTAGCTACGATATGATGATCAACCAGCATGGGCAAAAACCTACAGTATTGTAACTTATGTGACAGCAGCCATGCAGACAATAGTCGCAAAGCCAGAGTTGTAAATTATCATCAATCTGTATTTTTTTCGGATTTTCAAAACATTCTGCATTACTGGAATAAATAGATGATAATCTACATCTTGTAATCTTTTTTATGGAATTTTCAGCTATGCAAAAAACTAAACCTGCTTGCAGCTTTGATGGCTTCATTTATTGATCAGTCGCCCTATTTAGAGAGATGAGAAAATAGAGCTGTGTAAAGAAAGGATGCTCTCGTAGAAATATTTCTTTTTTCATTTCAAAAATTATCATTACATGAATTTTCAGATTTCATCACTTTGACCCGTTGATTCAAGTGAAATTTAGAAAAATATTTAATGCCCTGTTTCTGAAGATATTCCAGCTACAAATTCGCAGGACGATGAAAAGAAGTCTGAGGAAATGGAGAAATTAGAAAATTTGTATTTTTGCACAGAAATTTGTATTTTAAAAAATTTTTTTTCCATTGTCACCTTTCTATGTATTTACATATGCATCAGGCGGTGCATTCTCAAAGAGCGTATATGCGCCTGGCGCATTATACACATGGCGCAATTGCATGTGCGTATAACAATGGCGCATACGAAAATCGGCGCAACTGGCTAGGGCGCAAATGGGAAAGGCAAATGAAATCGGCGCATGTGGTTACAAACCCAATGAAAAGAGATGCGCGCTTTGCAGGTTTATCATTTACATGAGCTTCTTTTGTGAGATCCACGGATCATTCAAAAAACGTACTATAGCATGACTTAATTTTATGAGCATTTTCGTCAATTTCTTTGACGGAAGTTTCTAATTGCTTTACTTTAGATTTCCCTCTGTTTTTCATAGTTATTCAAACCCTCCAGAAGAAATTACTAGATTACTTCAAGTTATATGAAAAATGGAACTAAAAATAGCAACCTCAAAAGAAACAGAAAAAACAGCATGATGAGGCACATAACAATCACTCCTGAGGTCTTTCCAGAGAAAATGCATGATTTCATAAGATGGAATACAATAATTCCGGCAAGCACACCAAATTTCAGGACAGAATACTTGGAACTTATCCTATAAGAGCTCATAAGATCTTATTTATCACTTAGAAGAGGGATTTTTTGGTTTCACATTGGCTTCATTGATAAGTTCATGATAACTTAAAGATGCTTTTGGTCCCCAAAAGTCTTGTGGCATATTTAGGAGGTTTTCGAAGTGTAATCGATTTTGGCAACAATTTCACTCCGTTAGTTCCAAGATCACATAGTGCTGTAGTTCGATTTGATGAAGAGCAAATGCTCAGATATAAAGTCTGATAGAAATGGAGTATTCCACGATCCTTCAGCCTGGAACAAGTGTGAAAGTTTCTGTTAAGTTCATGAATATGGTATGGCTTTTGCAAAGTGTATGATTTGAAAGCTATGGAGAAAAAATGCACAAAAAATAAAAATTCACGATGAGGAAATATATGACTGCTTTTTGGATCTGTGAGGATATGAATTAAACCACTTAACACAACGCCATCATTTTTGGAAGAATTGCGTAGCATCTGAAAGTGTTTTCACGCGTTCATAATCATCAATTTTATGCAAAGTTTCGAAATATTAATGATTCAAATGGCAAACCGTTCTTTGTCAGAATTGTCTAGCGTCTAAAAATATTTTCACGTGTTAAAAATTTCATCAATCTTGCGCCAATTCAAACTTTTCAGTCGCAACCTCCAACAGCAGGTGGTACAATTATGGTGAACCCAAGTGGAAGTCAAATTGTGAGTGGATTTCTTATTCCAAATCACTGAACGCTACAAGTCACAAAATCCCACTATTCTGAAATTATGTTTTTGAACAAATGAATCATAAGACTAAACCATTCAACCTGTTATGGAGAAATTGATCTTCTCTTTTCAGAACCCACAGGCAGGCGGAATGCTAAATGGAATGGTTCAGGTTGTGAGTGAATGACGATTACTACTTGTTAATAATTTCTTCCTCTTGCGCCACTAAAGTCAAATGGAGTTGACGATAGGACGCTCATGATCATTCAATTTATTAATTCTTTGTTTCAGCAACAAAGTCCAGGGATGGTTAACGGCAGGTTTATAGGTCCATCGGTGAGTCATTTATTACAAGTTACTTTACACAAAGGTTGTTATGCAGACGGGAAATTCATTTGTGCAAGCTCTGACAAGCTAGAAGTGCCTACTACATATGTTGACAACAACCATGACTCCTGTTTAGACCTTCCAGATAGTCTGTCGGTGTTGCAAAATGCGCGGAAGTGGTGATTCTGAAACAGGGTTTTATCATTATCTTGTGAAAACTTATCCTTTCATACCATTGAGTTAAACCTTTTTGTTAGTTATCCAAGGACCAGCTTGTCTAAAAATTGTACTGCACGGGTTTTGCTACCTTATACCACGAGCTATACTCATCCATAGTAAACCAGTGCTTATTGAAGTAAATTTGTGCCTTATTTTATGAAGGAGCTTTATCTAGTTTTTGCAGTGTAAGCTTAATATTAAAGTTGATTTTCTAAGCTACAATCTTTAATTTCGATAATCATGAACAACTGTATTGTCTCCAAGAAAATTCACAGTTTTCTAACAATGTCGATACCTTTCCGATTGAATACTGTGGTGGGAGTCTGACATTAATTAGTCATATGAAGTGAGTGTTTTTCATTCAGAACCGAACTCTTCAACAACATTTTCATTCAAATTTGTTGCTGTTTCCTAAATCTGTCGAAAAAGTGTTGTAAAAAACAGAAAAATGGGAGACCGCAGTCAGTCCGCGAATTTTAAAATTCATATGTTAGAAACATCAATTTTAACTATTCTGATTACTTTATGACAGCATCTGCAGGGGATCCGCTTTTCTGGATTAATCATTTATAGTCTGTCTTTCTTGGAATGCTTCTAAATAATAAAAGTGGAAAGCAAGTAGTATTTCAGATTTTCATTGTGAGCACACTGATCTAACCTCTGGCAATTTTTCGAGTAAAAAATTTCACAGAAATAGCTCTATGTAAACGATTTTGACAACAGTACTGATTTGTATCACTTTTCTATTTGGAAGCATTTTATGAAAAACAGACTATAGTTCACTAAATGAAAGCGGTTGTGAAAAGTCCATTAGTTTCAGGCTTCTTTTGTAGTCTGCAAATGAAATGATTTTGAACGCTGATAAAAATTTTGACAAAGGTTTGTATTCGACATAAAAAATTTTTAAGTGAAGTTTTGGAGACTGAAAAAATTTATCAATTTATCAATATCCCATCAAATTTTATCGGCATTATGCTCTGACGAGAGAATGTGTTCGGCTGTAAATCCCAAATAGTTACATGTTATAGTTATTACATTCGATTGCCTATAACAAACTATATCCCGTTCGCTTTGAAATGATCGATGCAGTGAGGTTGCAGCAAAACTAGTACTCAAGATTATGGAAAGCTGGCTGACCCTATTCCCTTAATTTTTCCTGCATGATATATATTCCATAATGATCACTCTTTCCAACCATTTGAAGATTATCGAAATTAATTTTCTGATCTCTAGAAACGCTGCGTTTGCTGAAACTCCGACCAATGCATCCATCATTTAGAAATCAAAGGAGTATAGTAATCTTAAATTAATATTTTTTGAATAACGCTGGGGTGCTGTCTAAATTGCTCTGTTTTCATACAAAGGAGATGCAACAGTCCCAAGTGGCCCACCACACTATACTAAAAAACTAAATCCTTTCGTCTGAACTCACAGAACTCCTATAGAAAAGTCCCTAAGCTATAGGCCGTATTATACTGAAATTTACATAAATGTGGTCTACAGTGGCACCTCATCACAGCAATGGGAAAAGGTTGAATGATGGTGAGACATGCATTAGATAGATAATTTTGAGCAATACAATAATGTCTGTTAGAACGGTTCATCTCTAACACAATATAAAATACATAACTATGAACTTTGATGAAGTTTCAAAAAGTTACAATTTCCAGGGCAAAGTTCAATACCAGGGCGGCTATACAGTAGACCCATTACCGGAAAGTGAACGGAAAGTAAGTAAAGATGAATAGGAGAACATCAAAAATCTTGAAGAACTCGCTCCTGCGCTCGTTGATGCTAAAAAGCATCTTTTCTGTTGATTGTTTTTTGAGAGTGACGAAGAAGGTCACTCTTTTTTGAGAGTGACCGCAGAAAATATTGATTAGACAATAAATAGCCCAATAGATTTTTAAAAACTTTTTCATTTCAGAATTTAACTGGAAAAATTTACATCAAACAAGTCACAGTAAGTGTATAACTTGTATGTCCTGATGAAGAGTGAGGAGAACCGTTCAGGTATAGAGGCATTGGCTTAGATCATTGCCATTAGTCAGGAGAACTTACCGACCCTGTAAAGAATAATGTTGCGTTAGCACTTGCATGGCATTGGTCGAAATATTTCTAAATTTTGTCAATACAAGATTGCTGCGCTGACCCGTTCCCAGGAGTCCCGAGTCAGGTCCAGTGTGCGCCAGACATACATGGCTAGAATGATCCTCGGACTTTTTATCGAGGGTGTGGGGGTGGATGATCAAAAAACAAAAAAAAGTTCTACTAGTATGTTTTTCATACAATGCATAAAAATCATGAAAAAATTGTCTTGGAAAAAGTTCGTGGGACGACACTTTGACGATTTTTTCGGCGAGGTAGAGTGTCTAGAGTCTCAGGTAGAACGGTTTACCTCCTATTCCCTATGTGCATGAATGGTGTGCGCTGTATCTATGTGACCAGAAGACAATTTCTCTCATTCGTATTTTTCGGTTTATCAGGAAGAACTGATCAGACAACAGTTTAAGTTGTCCGCTACGACCAGAATTTGTACGTCGTCTGGATATATGTATGGTTATTCGATAGATGATACATCGTGCATAGATGAAAGTAAATATTTTAGCGAATCCACTCGAGTACCAAATCATGAGCTCCTTCTTTTTACTTATGAACGACAAATGAAATTGATGTTAAACCCCGAATCTGATGCAGATGGGGTTGGTTGCAATATCGCTAGTTGAACTCGAGTTCAAGTTTAACTCGAGAATTAACTGGCCCTAATAGTTGCAACAAACGCAAGATAAACTCGAGCTGGGGTTTAAGTTCAGCTCGTCGGTTACTCTTGCAATGAAAAATGGTCATTTTTTGATCTGACTCCTCACCATTTTTGAATCTCTTGAACTGACAGATGTGTGGTCGCAGTTGGAGGAGATTTAATGCACAAAAACGTATCACAATATCCAAAGACAATGTCTGAGAAAATTATTTTCTTGTACATAGCGCTGTGATAAATGTAAAATCAACCTTACCTGGAAATCACATATTTGGTGTAACTTGATGCGTTAGGAACGAAAATGATATTCACTCCGTCTGGAAATCAAAACTCGCATAACTACAGTGAGAAAAAAGTTAAAATTTTAGATTTTTCCGATTTTCGACATATATTTCTTTCAACTTCTGCAGGTTTAGGTACATCAGACACTGTACTCTGGAAATTTATCTAATATTAGGTGGATGAATGAGCTACATTTACTGTACGATTCAAGAGTGTAAAGTGCGTATTAAGAATACAGTGGTGCTCGAAATATAAAATTGTAGGAGCAAAAATTGCCATTCTTCACAAAAATCGGTATATCTACTGCTAAAGCTCAGAAGCACCAACAATTTCCTGTAGAAGCTATCAATGACCCAGCCTTCATATGACCCGCATTTGCAGGTGCAAAGTGATTCATTCCAAACCAATAGTTTCGAAAGCTCGTTACGGTTTATTTTTATGTTCATGTCCACACACATCAGTTCGAGAAAAATTAAATTTCGTTGATCAAGAATTGAAAATTAAAATTTATTGATTAGAATAATTGGCAATTTTTTGTAGATTTACACTCTTTCAGTATACTTCCATTTGAGCTTTAGCAGTACATACAGTGATTGTCGCGGAAAGTAGCCAGTCTTTGCACCATTTTTACCGTCTCATTTTTGACATTTTAATATTTTTTAAACCCCGAATGATGAAAAGAAAGGGAGACTAGAGACAGGCAGGGGTTTGTAGATATATGCGCCAATTTCAATTGCCCTTTCCCATTTGCGCCCTCATCAACTGCGCCATTTTAATATGCGCAGACTGTTATATGCGCCCTATGCATTTGCGCCATGTGTATAGTGCACCAACTGCAACTGCGCTTTTTGCAAATGCGCCGCCTTTGTGTTTTCATTCATCATAGAAAGGGTAATGGATGCACTGGTAATAAAAAAAGTGACAAAGATGACAATGGCCTCCAGAAATTGTTTAGGAAACTTTTTTTGTACTTAATTTTTCCGGTCCGAAAAATTTTGCAGTACGTATATTTTTCTCAGACTTATGTAGTTAATCTATATCATAGTTTATCTACTGCAAATGATTCTATGATCTGATCATGATTCTATGAGCAGATTATCCAGTGACCAGTACCTTCATAATTGGCCTCTTGATATATTTCATTAATTAGCCTAACAATGGCTAACTGTTTAGCCCAAGAATTGTCCCATAACCATATGAGGATATGAGGGAAACTGGGGCAGCGCAGTCAGCTGGCCAAGCAAGATATGTGTTCACATGCTGGGTCAGTGTTTTTGCCAGTGCCGGCAGAATGTTCATGGTGTGAAGAATGTTAGTATGGTGAGTAACCTGGTTTTTGGATATGCAAAATTGACGCCAATAAGGGTCCATCCATAGATACTGCAGCTCTTGAGTGTGTTGTGTAACAATGAAACAGGAAAATGCAGCAGATTAAGTTGGTGATGATCAGAACTCAAATACTCTAGCTTGCAGAGTTTAATGCATTTTTTCTGTTGGTAGAGCATACTAGTCAATGGCAAACTGTATCAATCAATGTTTTCATAATCCATATGCTAAGTTGAACTCAATATCACTGTACATTTGTAATGGATCTTTTCTATTTATAGTTAAAGGTCTATTAACTTGATCTTCCCGATCTTCATCCACCACCTTGTCTGAAAGATCCACATATTCCAGTAAATCCATCAATTTGTTCTCGAAACAATATTTTCTTTGTATCTTAGCCCACCAACATGCAGGGCTATTTTGTGGGATAATTTTTTGTGGAAAAATGCCACAATTTAACCTAAGCCACTTTTCATCATACGGTGACAGGCTATTCTTTGTTTATCCTCCCATTTAGCTCCACTTTGTCCCACATTTTTCCCCTAGTTTTAGCTTGCCATTTAGCCCCAATTTCGCTCCATGTTTTGGCCCCTGATTTTACCCTGACTTTGGCCCATCATTTGACCCAAGATTTGCCTTGAGATATGGCTGCATTTTTGCCCAAGTTTAGCCTGCCAATTATCCTATGATTTGCCCCACAATTTTTTATACACTCTAGCCTGCCAATTGCACCCAGCCCACCTTTCGTCATTCAGCCATAAAAAGTGTAAAATGTAAAATCCCGAAAACATTTTTATTCCACATTATAGAGCATTGTATTCTGTATCTAATGAACGGTCAATAATAAAGTTACATCATGCCTAGGCTCATAAATAAACAGAAAATGTTAAAAATGCAAAAGTTCCCAACTTTGGGATATTGTAGCACTGTAAATTTCCCTTTTCATACAGTTTGGGAATTTTCTTAATATTTGGCATACAAAACTTGTTCTAATTTCTCATTTTTGAAATTTTTCAGTCTGTAATAGTTCCACAATGGAGGAAGCAATTATCAGAAAATGCAATTACAAGATGGTCATTGTGTAGGTCTATCCTTGGCAATAAAGAAAGATATAGTGCAACAGTTCTCACTCAGACATGGCAAAAATAAACAATATATTACATTAATATTAGCACATGGGCCTTCACAGAGTGGACCTCGTAAACTCACAAAGGAAAATGACTACTGCCTAGAAGGAATGATGTAGAAGAATCCCTTGAGAGAACTTTCTTCTATATGATGTCTGTAACCGATGATGCCTGGGCCTAAAGCCCTTTGTGTACTTACTCTACGATGATGTTATATGTAAATATATTTTACTAAAAAAATAGCAATATCAAAAATGTGGAAGGACCACTAAATGTTTATGTAAACTAAAAGTCAGAGGCTGGGCTAAAATTTTATTGATTGATGCCAGCATAGACTACCAAAATATAAACAAAAACAAGAACGATTTTCACAATCATTTTCTTCTCTCTTTGGTGCTCCATTGCTATGTAAACTTGTTGTTGTGCAGATCTTTTCTTAGGGTGTAAGAAAAGATTGGTGCTGGTCTGAAATGACCTGTTAGAACTAATCCCTTGGCTAAGCCATGGAGATTGTGCAACAGTCTGGTTCCGCCAGACCTGGCAACAACAAAGAATAACTTACCTTAATTGAGAGGCCTCACAACAGAGCCCTCTAAGTCTCCTAGGAGAGAAAGGTATCCCCTCTGGGACAGACTCACTTGCAGGATCCTTTGATAGGTCTTCCTGAGCTTGCCATCAGCAAGTGGGCACCTGGGCATTTGGCCCTTTGCTCTGGACGATTTGTTGAATCTAAATAATAAACAATAAGTTAAACAATAATATCTGAGGAATATTAAAAAGAATGTGGTTACACCACTATATATTTTATGTAAATAAATACCAGTTTGCTGGGTAAAGGTTTTACCGGACGCCAGCATAAACTATCCAAAATCTTATAAAAATATGACAATGATAAATCACTATCATTTCCGTCTTTCTGTGGCCCACCACTTCTATGCAAATGTCTCCGCCACTGGTCATCCAATTCGTCAATTTGCATGTCGATTTTCCGATGCAGCTTGCCATCAACAGGGTGCCCAACATCCGTCGTGCCTCGAAACCAACCTATGGGAGGTAGAAAAAGCTTTTGGCCGGGTTACCCCGGCATTACTAGAATAACCAAAAAGTCTACTGTTTGGCCGACTCCCAGTTTCCCAGTCTGTCTTGGCTCCAACTCCCATAATGATCATGGGACACAACAAATACCAAGGACTTGGCCACAATGGCTGGCAAGTGACACCCATTTTGACATCAGCTTTGGTGCAAGACTTCCCGTCCTAAGCAGTATGACATTGCCATTGGCGCCGAATCGGGTCAATTTCAGGTTCAGTTGTACGGTCTGCATGTTGTGACAGGACGGTCTAATTGCATGCAAACCCCTTTCCCGCATCTCTATATTTTTTCTAAAATAAACTAAAATACCAGATTATATTTTACAATACAAAAAGATGACCTGGGAATGTATGGGATGTGCTAAAAATGTGCTGAAAATTGAGCAAAATGTGGCCAAAAATTTTGAAAAATATTTTTTTGCTGTTCCTTTTTGCACTGGTCTGTCAAAAAGAAGATTTTTGTTGGCCAGCAATACGGAAATTTGAAAAATATTTTTGGATTTTGTGATTTTATGATTTTTTTGGTTTTTTGTAATTTTATTAGTGTTTTTGGATTTTGTATTTTATGGAATTAGTAAAAATTTGTACGAAAAAGATAATTTTGGGCCAAAATTGTGCGGCTATTTACTGCTGCTGCCCCCCACGTCTATAGCCTCCTTGAGGCCTTTCTCGATAGTATCCCCTCTGGCCTTGGCCTCGGGTCAGACCTCCATCTTGGCCTTGGTTCTGGCGTTGTTGGCCTCCACTGCTTCTGCTAAGTGGTTCGAAATTCGGATTATGAAATTGCGCGTCCAGGTCTTGGCCTTGGCATTGCCAGTTTCCTCGGCCTCCATAGGGTCGCTGAGGGCACCCTCGAAAGCCTCCTCTGACTTGGCCTCCACCATACTCTGGTCTACCCCAGTATGGGGCAGGGTTTGAGAATGTGTCATCTCTCCCCTGTTGTCTCCTCCATGAGCCACTGCTAATGGAACCACTATATTGTTCATTTTGTTGTCAAAAAGTTGAATTTAATGATTTTGAAGATGTTGATTGAGATTGAGAAAGTGGACTTTTGTATGAAGAACTAGCAGCTCCACTATATGACCTCTGGCTGGTCGAAGTTGATGGTTGTTGTGTCACCGGCTGTTGTTTCTTAGCCGGTCGAAGTCTAGGCACTTTAAACTTACCTGGGCTCTTGGCATCCCTGCACTGATATCTATCTGGCTGCGGTTTGTCATTGCCCTTTGCCTTCCTTTTCACACCCATTTGGTTTAATTTTTGGGAACCCATACACATATTCTGATTAAAGGCCAGGATGTAGAATTCATCTATACAGTTTCCCTAGGCTTCGACAACTAGTTGTCTGTTCGCAAAGGAACACGCCTGGGCATACCACCTACCAATTGCCATGGGTGTGATCTGAGTGAAATCCAACTGTAAAAATATCATCAGGGTCACATATCTGATGGCTGTAAAGACATCTAAAGCATCGTAATCCTGAAGCCATCTAGGAATGAGAGCTAAAAAGATCCATTCCCAGATTTCTTCAGGTACGTGTTCTCTGTCAAACATAAAACCACCCTGCATTTGGAACTGCTGGCAGTAGTTATCATAAACTTTGCCCATGGCATCATTGACCATTCTCCAAATTATTGGTCGTTCTTGGTGGTCAAAGGCAAAATAATTGGCCACCTCTGGATTTTCAAATGAGATCGGGCCAATCATTCGCCTCTGTTAACTTTGCCACTGCCATAAATCAATCAGAGTTTCTGCTAATTGACCAGAAGTGTCATATTGCTGTGGTTCCCTTGCGGTTCTATTAACTACCACATTCAATTTGACCTTTTTGATCAATTTTTCCTCCAATTCCAAATTGGGCTTTACCAGCAGGCTTCCAGCCTGTTTCTTACTCTTGGGGGTATAGCTTGTGGGAAGGGACTTAGTTTTGCCAGATGACGTACTAACCTCTCCACCAGTTTTTGATACCATTCATGTCTGAGTGTACATAGCAGTGGATGTTGTCGATTTATCAAATTTTGTTTGACTCTTTGAGGTCTCCATTTTCGACTTTTGAGTTGCTGATATATCTGGGGTCATCTTTTCTTCAGCCCTCTCATAGGCGTCATTTTCAGAGCCAGTCATGGG
Organism: Romanomermis culicivorax; assembly: GCA_963922205.1. Taxonomy (NCBI): domain Eukaryota; kingdom Metazoa; phylum Nematoda; class Enoplea; order Mermithida; family Mermithidae; genus Romanomermis; species Romanomermis culicivorax. Next base: position 1,009,411 of record CAWUHX010000061.1, read on the forward strand.
CGTTCCTTGCCGCTGCTGTTTGGCTGCCAGACTATGTGCCCGCACCTCACCTAATGGGACTCAGCATCTTACCTTTTCTCTGTCTAGTTGAGGGATAAATCTTTCCGACATTCCCTCGGCCTTTCTCAGGAGAGTAAACTCCGGGGATTCCTTCGTCATAAATTCTCCCAATTTTCATCAGCTCTGTGGCGGCTACAGCTGAATCTGAGCTCTCATCAGCATATGACTGCTCCTTCAACTTTTTCTGCAATGCTTGTTGGCACAGGAATTCCTCCTGAGCCAGGCGTTTTTGTTCCTGAATTTTGGCCTGAAAAGCCTCATGCTTTGCTTGCAGGTCATGGGCCTTAGTATCTTTAGGCTTAACAGGTATTTCCTGGGATGCTTCCTGCATCTTGTCCAGCCTAACATCAATTCCTGACATTTTTATTGCAGCCATATCTATTTAGTCTGGATTTTTTCCTCCTCAATTTCCTGTTGCTGCGTTTTAGCCTCCATGGAGTCCTTTTCCTCTGCTGTCTGGCTCGCAGAATGTAGAATCTCACCTTCTTCTTCCTCCTCCAAACTGGACTCAGAGTCTGAATTCCATATCTTCTGCAACAGCTGTTTAATTTTAGCTGGTAAAACAGCTGGTGCAGGAGGCACAGATTGCATTATGGTGATGACTTCCAGTTCTACTCCTACCTGTTGTTGTACTTGAGGTACTGGAGTCAGCTGCACCACTGCTGGTTGCATTAGCGGCGGCATCACAACTATGACCAAAGCAGCTTGCGTTGCTTCGGTGACCAAAGCTGGTTGCTGCATTTTGATCACTGGCACTGGCGTTTGCTGCTGTGACTTGACCTGTCCTGACCATACATGCATGTGCAGGGGGGTTTGGGGGGTTTGACCCCCAGCAGACTTTGATTGAGCCCCAGCAGATTCTTGCTGACCCCCAGCAGGTTTGACCACCCCAGCAATGATCCAGAAGATGACAAAGGAAAATGAGCAAGTGAGAAGAGAAAGTCATCATAAAAATAGGAATGATGCTGTAGTTGAACAATTTTTCTGAATAAAGAACTTTAAAAAGTGCAGTATAGGCAAAATATTTCCCATATCTGACTAATATAAAATAAAGAATATGCTGCTTGGATATTACAAGACTTATTGAAGATTTTTTTTCGTTATCAGGAACAAAAAAAAATTTGTATTCTACCTCCTGTCCAAGCTGACCCCCTGCAGAATTTCTATGCTGTGCATGTATGGTCCTGACCTTCCAGCTTGCGCTGTTTGGGATATTGAAGGATGATTTAATGGTACCTTTGAGACTAACTCACTGGCTGGGGTAAAGGTTAGCATATACCAGGCATATCTGACTCCAGTCTGATTTCCAATGGATTTCATGGGGCCTATGCCATTGGATAATCGGTTGGATCTGCGTCTTCCCTCATGAGATACTGCTATCCGGGTGTTAAAGTCTCCAAGCCTATTTAAAAAAAAGATTACATAATAGTAAGGGTTTACTTCATGGGCTTGGTCTTTTAATATCTATTTATAATTGCCAACTTGCAAAGCTTCCTTGGCTCATCTAAATCACAACGGGACGAATCTGAATTGCTTTTGTCATGCAGATACCCCTGTTTTCAATGGATCTCAAGGTTCCAATGGTGACAACGTCGCTGCTAACTCTAAATAGTAGGCCACACAGTCGCCTCACTTCCAGGACATTCATTTTATCGCTTCCTGGCCATCCCTGCTATAACTACTTAGAAAGCTATAATTCAGCAGCTGTACTGTTCCAAAATCACACTCTGCTCTTGGATGACACCATGCCAAATGATAGGCCAAAGGCATAAATTTGCAGACTTGCTCTAACTCCATAAATTTTTGCTCCTCTAACATGCTTGATATTTTGGCCAAGTTTGGCGTATAAAAGTCCTATAGACTCCTTTGTGGCCTTCAATGTCCACTGGGTAATGATTATTACCAGAAACCCCTTCCTGTGGGATATCATTAGACTTCCCGGCTTGTAGCCAGTATAGCTTAGCATTCTCATACAGCCTCAGCGATATCTTACCATCTAAATCCCGGTAAGACTTACCACTTCTGAGATTTTCCAGGATATCTCAGCTGATATTACTCCAGTATGGAACCTGGTCATCTTGAATATCATCAGGATCCCTGTCTTCACTACAACCATTGTTTTTAAGTGGTTTACTATCCCTTGGGATTAATGGGTAAAAGCAATTAGATGAAGGCATGTCTCGTCATCTGGCAGGATTGCACTCAGATGCTGTGGTATAATAACCTGATTCATTTCCCTGCATTTGGATGGCCCAACCATTATACATTTCACACTTCATCATGTGGTACACCATGTTAGGCTGTACCTGATCAGTTTCCATGGCCCGGGAACCTAGTCCAATTTCATGATTTATGTGTCCTGGAATTGTGGAATATCAAAGGGCAATTGTATTAATCTGCTCAGGCTCCATTCTATCATGCTCAAAAACCTGCATCTGCATCAGCAGGTAATCGGTCATGCCATAATGGATTGTAGCCAGCATGAGTAATAAGGAGTAGTACGCGTCTAGAGCTGCATACCTTAGCTCTTCTGGTAATATGCCTCTTTTGGCAAACTGATCACGGTTCACCTTAAGTGTGAAATCATACTGGTAAGGGCCAGGTCCATTAAATAAAATTCTGTGAACAATCCCTTTAACCTAAAAGTTTAGGGACATATACCCATCTAAAACACTGTTTCTCTAGGTTTAGTCCTACCATTGTCAAGGCAAAGCGGTCTAAATCGAAGTATCGACCTCTTGTCCTCCTTAGATTTTCCTGCAATGGGATAGTTTTGTCCCTGTCTTTGCCATCTGGACTTGCTCAGCATCTATTATATATGCTAACCAAGCCTTCTAGTACTGAATAACCAGCAGATAGCATATCTGAATTTAGGAAGTCATGTAAACTTACCCATTCCTTCTCCATTAAGCCGGTGGTATCGATTACATAGGTTTGACTATTGGTTAAGGTGAAGCTAATATATCAGGCGAATTGTTTGCCCATCGGGTTGCAGCCTCTCTCATCTTGAACAAGGTGGCGACTTTATCCTGATGTACTTTTTGGACATAAAATCCACAAATTGAATGTCCTCTGAAGATAGAGACTTCTCGGACATATTGGAGTACCTGGCTAGCCTTGCCCATGTCTACCAAGACTGGTTCCTTGGGATCGGCTGGCCAGTACCCAAAGGTTCCCTTGAACCATTGGTTCAATTCCTGGACTCAAATGACCCGTTTGACGTCATAGTCTAAATGATAAAAAATACTATAAGTTTGGTTATTTATTCCCCTTTTTCAGTGTCTATCTAAGGTCTATAATACACCAACACCACTACACCAAGCTGGTTAAGTTTCACAGAAATAATAAATTAGTGCAGGCTCGGGTTAGGTGAGCCACTGATATAACAAACATTGCTGGTAGGCAACTAACACCTTACCAAATCTTACCCTTGCTACCTCTATATGTTGGGGAGGGTAGACCTGATCCGATTGTCCACCACTTGATCAGACACCAATCTCTGATCAGCTGCTTGAGCGACCAACTACGCTCCATTTGTGGTGCTCGGTTTTTACAATTTTTATAGCTTTGAGATTGACAATTTTTATGATTTTGATTTCGAAAAATAATATAATTTGATTTGAAAATAATTAATTTTTTGATGAAATTTGATAATTTAAGATTTAAAAGGGCTACCCAAGGTTCTAGGTTTCCCTCTAAAAATCTAACTCTTGCCGATATCAGGTGTATTTCCAACTTCAGAAATCCCTGATTGGCTCTGAGTTTCCGATTCTTGGTACTCCCATTTTTCATCCCCTCTAAGTCCTAACCTCGTCTGCCTTTTGGGGCACCAAGTTGGTCTTCCAGTGACTTCTGGGCATTTCCTGCAATTTCCAAAAGTTTGATAAAATAAAAGTTCGAAACTTACCATCCATGAAAATGAAGCAGTTGTCTTGCCGGAGTTGGGGATTTCCATATTCTACATAGTGCTCTGTATGTGACCACTTGCGCATCAGAGCTTGTTGGCAGTTCCGCCTGCCTTTTCTCATTTTCGAATTTTTGGAAAATTTGTTCTTTCGAATAATAAAATTTTAAAATTTTAAAAATTTTCTGAATGCTGAAAAAGTGTAATTTAGCAATTTTGCTAATTTCCTTTTTATATGCAATTTGGGGAAAGTTTTACTTCTTCCTTCTGATGGAAGTATAGAATTCAGATAAGCGGGGGCAGCAATAATTTACTTTAGAAAAATGAAAAATTTGAAAGTTACATTTTTTTGAAGAAGATGAGAAAAATTTTTTTGGGTCACCACTGTGGTCTAAAATTCCGAAGAATTTTTCCCAAAGTCTGAGATATATAAAAAATTTAGAAAATTATTAGGAATACTATGCAAATGTGATAAATATTACAATATATTACCAAATAAATTTAAAATTTAGTACCCACACCCACAAGATGTACACAAAAAATAAGGAAATCTGGGTGAAATTGCACGTAGATTCGCCATGAGGGAATTTCAAAATGAGAACAAAATGAGAACAATTGTTCTGGTGCTCCATTTGTAACTGTATGCATCATATTGGTAAATGACATATTTTCCTTGCATGGCGCGTCCTGATTGGCTTGTGCTATTCGTGGCAAGACCCTAGTGGTCTCATAACGAGAATGTTTAAACCTGCTGATTGAAACAATTTGGCAATTTAGCAGGTTGTCCCAATGAACAATGGTGAGAATATTTTCTGCTGCTCATAAAATGTCCATAATTATGAATGGACTGGACCACTGTAGTCCTAGTTTCTTCTGCCTATCAACTTTGAGCAGAACCCAGTCCTTTTCTTTGAACTTATGTTCTTTGGACTTTTTATTAAAGTATTTCTTCGATTTTTTGGCAGCACTCTGGATATTTTTAGCAATATCCTCATACACGTTGACTACATGGTTTGTCAACACAAATTTGTAAGCCTCTGCATTACTGTCTGGAATTACAATATCGTATGCTTTTGACAAGTTTAACCCGAAGGTTGCCTCCTGACCCCTAAAGAATGAAAAAGGGGATTGCCCTGTTGCTGCATGTAGCATAGCATTGTAGGCAAAGACCACAACTCTTAAATATCGTTGCCAGTTGTCCTTTTCTTCAATCGCCACTTTTCTGAGCTGCTTTATGAGTGTCTGATTGAATCTTTCAAACATACCATTTACTTGAGGATGGTAAGCTGTTGTGTAAATTTTTTAACACTCTAACAACTTGCAGATCTCTTTCATCAGATCTGAGGTAAAATAACCTTCTCTGTTGCTGAGTAATCTCCATGGAGTCCCCTGTCTCAATACATCAGCTTGTATAAATGTATCTACTGTGGTGCTAGCTGACTGATCTGGGATTAGTTTGCTTCAACCCACTTTGTAAAATAGCCCTGAAAGACTATGACATATGGTCTTTTCTCACTTAGTGGAGAAATACCCACAATATCCACTGATACAATGTCCAAAGGACCTTCTGGAATTATTGGTATCAGTGGGGAAACTTCAGCATTTCCCGCATTAGCCATCTGACAAACTGGACAAAACTTGATCCAGTGCCTGACATCCTTCTCTATTCCAGGCCACCAGAACCATTTTTTAATCATAGCAAGGGTCCCTTTGAACCCTTGATGGGTCATCATAGCAGCACCATGGTACTGGTGCGAAGTATTGTCTTTTAAGCAGGACGAGACGACCACTTGATCATCAGCTCCTTGTCTTGCTTCCCCGTATAACATCTCATTCTGGATATAAAATCCACTCTGATACTTCGTTGTCCCATTTGAACCCAATCTATCAAAATAGGATTTCAATATCTCATCCTTTCTCTACAAGAGGACCATGAGATCATCTCCAATCAGCCTTTTTGGCAACTCACTTTCCTTGGGGTCTGCAAAAGTAAATTCGGGTTCTTTTTCTGGATATAACCACTTAACTCACTTTTCCTTACTTTTTTCCTGGTTACCTTCTTTTCCTTTTACCAGGCCCTGATTGCCATCAGGCTAAACCTGAGCCTGATTACTCTTTTCTGCCTATTTCACCATGCTCCTTGTAGTTATGGCATTTACCAAGTTGGATTTTGGATTTGTATCAATCCTCTGATTTTCCGCACTTTCCAGCTTCAAATATAATGGAGTATGTCTTCAGGATTCCGATCTGTCAGTATTCTGAATCTATTCACCAAATTGAGATGCATTTTCTCAATTTGCTGTACTTCCAGATCTTTCAGATTTGGCTCTCGTCAATCTTCTGAGAACATATGTTCCCATTTTGGGGGTATCTTTTCCATCTGATCGTCTGGTTCATCCATTCTGGACAAAAAATCTGTCATAGCATTTTGTTTTCCAGGCACATACTCTAGCTTATGGTTGAACTGAGAGATGAATGGGTACCATCTCTTCAACTTACCATTGGTTATGGCATTGACTTTCATCAACAGTAAAGGCTTGTGATCAGTTCTTATGATCACTGTGTCACCTACTATATAGTGCTTGTATAACTTCAAACCATATAGTATGGCTGAGCATTCACTTTCCGTGGCTGAACACTTTTTCTCATCCGCTTTCAAAATTTGACTATTATAAGCAATTACCCAGCAGTCCCACTTGGTCTTCTGGTAGAGAACTGCTCCCAGTGCTGTTCCGCTGGCATCTGTTTGAAGGATGAAGTCTACAGACCCGTCTAAATCTGGGTACCTCAGAAAAGGCACTGATAATAATGCATCCTTTAGGCTCTGAAAAGCCTGATGGTGAACCTCCGATACTTACCAAACATTGTTTTTTCCAGTTAACTTGTATAAGGGTTCTGCATATTTGGCTAGACCAGGTATGAATTTCTTACACCATTGTAGCCTTCCTAGGGACCTTTGAGTTTTCTTTTATACTTTGGAAATGGGAACTCTTTAATGGCTTTAACCTCCCTCAGATCTGGGGACACTCCATCCCAATTCAAGATATGTCTAAAAAAATGGACTCTCTCTGGGAGAAATTCACACTTCTCTGGCTTCAAGGTCAAGTGAGCACTCCTTAGAGCTTGAAGGACTAGCTATATATTAACTAAATGTTCCCCAAATGTGTTTGAGAATACGATGATATCCTCTATATAGAGAAGACAGATTTTCCACACATATGGGTGTAGGACTCTTTCCATCATGCACTGGAACTCTGCTAGTGCATTCTTTGAGTCAAAAGGCATGACTTTGAACGGATATAGCCCTTCCTGGCATATGGAAGCAGTTTTTTCCTTGCTCTCTTCATCCATTGGCACTTGCCAATGCCCTGATTTGAGATCTAAGGTGGTATAAAATTTGGCTCTTCCTAGACAGTCTAGATAGTCATCCATTCTTGGAATGGGATACTTATCATCCTTGGTGACCTTGTTTAAACCCCTAAAGTCCAGTACTGGCCACTTGGTACTATCCTTTTTATGTACTAAGAATAAGGGAGCTGCCTAAGGCGACTTTGATGGCTCTATAACACCCTTTTTGAGCATATCTTAGACATGCTCACGAACATGTGGCCTTAAATTTATAGCAGTCCTGTGGTACCTTTTTGCCACAGGTGCTGCATCGCCTGTATTTATTTTACAGGTCAAGTAGGGTGTAGTAGTTAGAGGATCATTTGGCAAGCTAAATACGTCTCTATACTTTTGAAGACATCTTAAAGCTTGTTCCAACTGATCAGATGGTATGTTGGATTTAGCCAGCATACTATACAAGGCGTGCCTGAACTCTCTCTCAGTGCTTTGAGTGGGATCAGGGCTAGCTTGAACTGGACAAGTTTGCAGCTTCTCTTGCTCCTCAACTATCTTCCCCTTGAGCTGATCTTGGTTATCAGCATTGCATAACACCAAATTAGTATAGCCAATTATTTGATTGCATTTCAAATGGCATCCTGATCCTGAGGTATTAGATACCATAACTACAAAATCATTTTTAGTACCATCTACTATAGTACTATCTATGTGGAACCTTTCTTCATTTTCTTCAGACTCAACCAAGGCAATTTTCGCCTACCTTGTCCCAAAGCTTTGCTTTCAGATGTATATCAGTATCACTAGGTAAGTAGATTTGATTCACACTTACTACTGGCACAGAAACCTTTAACAGGCAAATCTTGGGCTGATACTGGTTGGTGACACTCCTTGTAGATTCTATGGCACTTGTGGTCATGACCTCTCCACAAGTCCTTTGGGGCTGGTCCAGTGTCATGTATATCCTTTGTTGGGGATTGTTGAGCATCATCATCCTGCTTCTGAAATCTATTATGGCTCCTACCTGAGGATGAGCCAAAAAATCTGTTCCCACAATTACATTTTCACCTGCTTCAGGAATTACAATTGCTTTTACCAGGAACTGTCCACACAGGGTTTGGACTGTTTTACTGTTGGCTACAGTAACATTTAATATCCGTGGATATTCAGTGTAGTCTGGACCCAAAGTTTCTCTCAGAAACTTAGCTGACATTACTGTACACTGAGCTCCTGTGTCAATGAGAGCCAATGTCTTATGACCTCCTATAATAACCTCAATATGAAATGGGGCTGTTCTGGGGTATGTATCCAGCAAATGTTGCTCCTGAGGAATAGCTGATGTGCCTTTCTTTCTGTACTGCTGGTACTACAGTTTCAGCTGCAATAGCATTCATTCCGACAATACAGCTCAATACTACATTAGGGCAATTCACTCTCTGATCTCTCTGGCCCAAGGGATTCATTTGTGATTGCCTAGCAACCATTACACTAGAATAATCCTTCTGGGGCTGCTGATTTGTGAATTGACCCTGTTGCAGAGTCTGAGTTTGTCCCGTAACACCTTGAGTCCGCTGAGGTGGCTGTAATGCAGCTTGCTGCTGGAATTGTTGCATCTGCTGATATTGTTTTTGCAGTTCTTTCTGCCTCTTGAATTCCAGAAATGTGTTGTAATCCAAACTTTGTTGAAAATTTTCATGGTTATCCAGATATCCAGAATAACCAACATGATAAGCACCTCTGCCTCTGCTATTAAAGTTAGCATTCCAGTAACCTCCTCTACCTCTGTAGTTACCTCTAGCACAATTGTTGAAGCCTCCCCTGTTGAATGTAGGGAAGCTAGCTCTGCCTCTGCTCCTGCACTCTGACAAAACTGGCAATGTCCTGCAGTCTGCAGTATTATGTGTTATGTTCTTGTGGAACTCACACCATGGCTTTGTTGGATCTCACTAGACTTGACCTCCCTAGCTGGTGCCAGGTATGGCCACATCAGACCGATTTTCCACTTGTCTACCATCAACCTTTTGCTGGAGCTGATTGAATCTGTCGACCAGTTGTACCATTTCTTTAGAAATCTTTAACAGAAGAGATTCCTTCTTACCTTTCTTGGTCTGAGCCTTAGGGGCTTCCCGAACTGGAATCTCCTCTATTTCAGGTGAATTACTTCTAGACCTTTGTGTCTGGGCTGGTACCTGATTACCTAAACTTTGATTCGGTTGCCAAAACCTTTGTCTCTAGCTCTGTTGAAAACCCTTTGACTGATTCCTGGCAACTACTGCAATTTCAGGATCATGTCCACTCTGCATGGCTACCTTATTGATAACAATTGGATCCTGCTGAGTACCCTTGGGTCCATACCTTTGAAAGACATTTCTATATCTTCGTTCAATATCATGAACTTCTACTGCTAAGTCATACCAAGTTCTAAAGGTATGCTTAGAATTTTTCAGTTCAGACTGAAATGTGCGATCACTCTTGTACACAAATGTGTCAATAATCAGTCTTTGCTTTGACTGATTGTCTAAATCAGCCTTTACAAGTTCCACTAAAATGCTGACTCTCTTTAAAAAGTCAACAGTCTGTTCATTGGGTCTTTGCTAGATCTCAAACAATTCCCTGGTTAACATTTCCATGTTACATTCTGGTGCAAAGACATTTATGATGGCTCTCCTGGCATCCCTATAGGTCATGTTGTCACTTGCAACAGCCTTCAGTCTGCCCTTAGAAAGCCTCAGCAGTGCTTCGTACTTAGCTGATTTGGGTGTATCCCTACCGAAATCCCCTTCCAGTGCTGTCAAGAAGCTAAGCACTTGCTGAATTACTATACTTTCTTCTAAAAGTTTGGGTAACACACCTTTAACGATAAATTTATCTCTTGTGCCAAATTATTTCTTGGCATCTCTCTCTGATCATATGCTGTTGTTGAAACTGAATCCATATCAGAGTTTAGAGATTGCAACATGATTCCATTTGGACCTCATTGTGGTGGTACACCTCCTTGATTTAATGGTACATTGTCTCTGTCAAATCTTTAATCCCTATATGGGAAACATGCCATTTGATCTGGTCTAAGGATATTTGGATCAACTATATTTCCTCTACCATCATAGACCACTCTTGTCAAAGTTGGATGCTGGGGAGCTATCTGATTTCGATTTCTAAGGTCTGCTGATTGCTCAGCTCCCTCGAATCCAACATCTCTAGCTGGACCTCTCCAACTTTTGGGCTCAAAATCGAGTCTTTGCCCTTCATCAACTTCTGGCCTATTTCTAGGCCATGTGCCTGCATATGTTTCAGCTAAGAGACAGTTGTCTCTTACTGCACCATTATTACATGGTCTAACCTGTCTATCCAGCTCCTGTCTGCGACTGTTGGCTTCTCTTTTGTTGTCCTCTGTGGCTGCATTCACGATAATATCAAACAAAACTTTGACGGTTCCTTTTAAATAACTTAATTGCAGCGCCAATTCTTGATTGGACATCTCGGGAGCTCCTTCCTCTTGCTGGAATTGCTCCTGATCTTGTCGGGTCCTCTCTAACTGTTGCCGTTTGATTTCAGGGTCCAGTTTGTTCAAACTTGGTCAAATTTCAGGTGTAACAATGTCCCATTTTGGTCCTGCCAATTCGACCCTCGGTGGTGATCTTTTTACTTTTTGCAGCCGCAGTCTGTCAGCGTCTGGATCTGGATTTGCCGGGCCTGCTTCTTGCCGTTCCATGGGAATTGTTGGCTGGTGGTCTAATGGCACATCCCATCCTGAAGCATAAAATGCATTGCCTGTTGTTGCAAGGGCTGTGCCCTCACAGGAGTCTGATCTGGAATCACTGGGACTGGGGCAGCAAGCTGTTGCTGATCTGGTCTCCCAAATTGAGTAGATTCCCAGCACTCACCACTGTGGGTGGTGATCTATGCAAAGTACTACCTCTCGGTATCCTTTCATTTGGCATTTTAAATCCAGCTAATTTTCTGTAGAAACCTGGAGGATATTCCTTTCTCCTAGTCTGACTACGAAATTCCATTATGACGAGTTAAAAGCCACCACTTGTTGTGCAGGTCTTTCCTTAGGGTGTAAGAAAAGATTGGTGCTGGTCTAAACTGACCTGTTAGTTTTTCAAGTTTTTCTACCCTAATATTGCTGGCTCCCAGCAAGCTAGTCTGCCAGTTCAATTAGTCTCACACTTACTTGGTCACTGGACACAATGAATACCAGGAGCTGTACTGCAATGACTGGCAAGTGATGTCCATGTTGACCTCCACTGATGAATTACTCTCCCTTCCTAGGGAGTTGAGGTTTCTGATGTTGCTGAATCGGGTCGATTTTGAGCTTGGTTTTGAGTTTGCATGTTGTGTCAAAATTGTTGGTCAATCGCTTTAGTTGAGCATGCATTGACTTTTCCTGTTTTCCCCTTTTCTAAAATAAACTATATTACGGAATTAGTAAGATTTAAAAAAACTGCATGGGAATAAATGGTTATCATGAAGCTAAAATGCAAAAAAACTGAGCAAAATATGGCCAAAAGTTTTGAAACTTTCATGATTGTTTTTGCACTGGTTAGCAAAATGTAATATTTTTGTAGGCCAAACAGCACCCAAAATTCAAATACTATTTTTGGATTTTGTAATTTTATATTTTTTTGATTTTCCAAATTTGTTTTTGATTTTTATATTTTTTATGAAATAAGTAAATATATTATGTGAAAAAGGAAAATGTTTAGGCTAAAATTGCTGTTACTGCTGTTGCCACCCGCCTCAATAAGCTCATCGAGGTCTTCCTTGACAGCTGGATTTGCCTCCCTATTGGTCTTGGCCAGGAATCTGACCACCATCTTTAGCTTGATTTTGGCCTCCTTGGTTTCAACGGCATCTACCAAGTGGCTTCTACCAAGTCCTGTGTTTTGTCCAGTCCAACATCTATTCCCAACATTTTTATGTTAGCTTCATCAATTATACTCTGAACTTTAACTTCTTCTACTTCTTTCCACTGTGACTTAGCTTCCATGGAGTTTATATCTTCCTCTGTCCAGCCAGCAGGTTTCAATATTTTTCTTTCTTTTACCTCCAAGGTGGACTTGGAGTCTGGAGCATGTATCTCCAGCAAAGGCTGTTTCAATTTTTGGGCTAAAACAGCTCGAGCTGAAGGTACAGTTTGCATAGTTGTTACAAGAACTCGTTCTGTTTCTGCAGATGTTTGCACTTGAATGGCTGTACTCTGTTGAACAATTGTGGCACAACTACCACAACAACAGTGGCACAACCACCACAACAACAGGAGCTTGCAGTTGAGCTATGGTAGTAATTGCTGGTGATTGTGATTCGAACCTGTGCTGCCACTGGCTGCTGTGATTTCACTAGTTTTGACCCTCCAGCTTGCCATGTATTGGAAGTGGATGCTTGATTTATAGCAGTTTTAGAAAAATACTCACCAGCTCGGGTATAAGTTAATCTATACCCAGGCAACTCTAATGCCAAAGCTGGCTTTTTGAAGCTATTTTTGATCAACTCTGGCCTAATTACCAATGGGTTAAGAGGTGTGTATGCCATTGGGTAGTCAAGAGGATTTGTGAGGTTCCACAGACCAGGGGTAAGAATCTAAAATCCTAGATAGTAAATTGATACATAAAAGTAAAGGTTTACCTTATAGGGTCTGTCCTTGAGTATGAGCTTGGTTTCTCTAATGTCCACTATTGACTCTAGCTCCACAAAATGTAATGAGATGAGTCAAAATTGATTTTACCATGTTCATACCCCTACTTTTAAGGAATTTTGGGGTTCAGATGGTGGCAAAGTTGCTATGAGCTGTAAATAATAGGCCAGGTGATTCCCTGTTTTCTTTCAATGCATTTCAATATTTCTTGGCCATCCTTACTATAACTGCTCAAAAATTTATAGCTAAGCAGTTGGCTAGTTTCATAATCACATTCTGCATGCAAATGTGGTCAAGCTAAGTGTAACACAAGAGGCATATTATCACAAACTTCCTTTAATTGTTGGAAGTTCTGTTCATCCAGACTTTTTGAAAGTTGGACCAGATTGGGAGTACAATAATTACCTTTATACTTCTCAATGTGACCTTCTATGCTCACTGGATGACGATTATTACAAGAGAGGGTCCCATTCAGCAACTTGTTAGGCTTCCCTACTTGTAGCTAGTACAGCTTCACATTTTTTTAAAGTCAAAGAGATTTTCCCTCCTAAATCCCAATAGGTTTTTTCATTTTTGAGATTTTTTAGGATATTTGTTTGAATATATCCCCCAAATCCTGAATCTGGACATCCTTAATTTTGTAGGGATCACTTTCCTCATTATACCGATCAGCTTTGGCAGATCTGCTGTCCTTTAGTAACAGCAGATAGAATCTGCAGGGCATCAGAGGGTCCCATCATCTGGCAGAATTTCACTCAGATGCAGCTGTATAAAATCTTTTTACATCTCTTTGGAGCTGGATCACCCATTGATGTACATTTCACATCTCATCATGTGGTAAAGCATGTCCAGCTGCACTTGTTCAGTTTCTTCAGCATGCAAGCCAAGTTCTATATCTCAGTTCACATTCCCAGCAATGGTTGAGTATTCATGGTATAAGTGCAATGCGAGAATGCTAATTTGTTTGGGCTCGATTCTCATGGTCAAAGACCTGCATTTGCATCAACATACCATAATTTATAGCCTCAAGCATAAACACTAATGAGTAGTATGCCTCTAGAGCTGCATACCTCAGTTCTTCCAACAACAGGTACTTCTTAGCGAACCTGTCTGGATTTTCTTCTAGTATAAAATCATATTGGTAAGGCCCTACATCTATTAAATAAAATTCCATGAAAAGCACTTTTAACAGCAAGGTTTCAGGGCAAATTCACAGCTCAAAACATTTCTTTTTCAAGTTAGGATCAACCATAGTTAATGCAAAGCAGTCTAAACCAAAGTGTCCACCATTAGTCTTCCTTAGATATTCCTGCAGCATGATGGTTTTGTAATACTGAACAACTGGCCAGCAACATGGAGGAGTCTAAGATTCTGTGAATACTACTCCATTCCTTCTGCATGAAGCTGGTTGTATCAATGAAGTAGTTCTGTCCATTGGTTATGGTGAAGCTAATATAACGAGCAAATTGTTTATCCACTGAATTATCAACCTCTCTCATTTTAAACAAGTCTGCAACTTTCTCTTTTCCTACCTTTTTGATGTCAAATCTACAGATGGGGTATCCACAAAAAATGGATTAATCTCAGATAAATTCGATTAATTGACTTACCATTCTGATGTCTACCATGATTGGTTCCTTTGGTCAGGAGGGCTAAAAGCCAAAAGTCCCTTTGAACCATTGGTCCCATTTGTGGACTCGAAAAAATTGCTTGACATAGTAGTCTAAAAATTAGAAGTAATGTAATTTGTGCCCCTTCTTCAGTGTTCAGTTCTACATTTAAAATTTATAAAAGTTCACTACCACCAATATACCAAGTAGGTTAAGTTTCACGAATAGAAAGGTAGTGCAGGCTTTTTGTCAAGTGCACCACTGACACAGCAAGCTCAGGGTTGGTAGGCCACTAAAACCTTACCAAGTTCTAACCCTCGCTACCTCTATATTGTTTGGAGGGTTGACCTGATCCAACTGTCCACCATTCCACCAAATCCCAATCTCTCACCAACAACTTGAGCAACCCATTATGCTCCATCTATGGTATGCTCCATCTATGGTGCTCAGTATTTACAATGTTTATAGGACTTAAGATATATGAATTTCAAAATCTTGTTATTGAAAAATGATAACTTGATCTGTAAATGATTAATTTTGAATTGAAATTTATGTAAAAAAATGTGAACAGGCTGAACCCGAGGCTCTTGGTTTCCCTTGAAAGGTCTAACTTTCATCAATCGCAGGCCTATCTCCATTTTTTGAAATCTCCTGATCAATCCTGAGTTTCCAATTTCCGATACTCCCGTTTTTCTTTCCCTCTAAGTTATACCCCCATCTGCCCTTAATTTTGGGGTGCCGAGTTGGTCTTTCAGTTGCATTCTGGGCTTATCCTGCTGAATTCCTAGAATTTTTTATAAGATAAATTGGAAACTTTCTATCAATATAAAAGAAAGGGCAATCTCTCTATCTCTACAGTGCGGTGAAGTTCATGTGATGCTCAGTGTGCGACCAATCAGGCATCAGAGCTTGTTGGCAACTCTGCACACCTTTTCCTGTTTTCTTTTCTAAAATTTTTCAAGAAAAATAATAATAATTTAAAATTTTCAAATTGAATAAGTACTAAAAAACAATGGATAATTTCCTTTTAACTAGTTTGGGGACATGCATTTCTTCTTTCCATAGAAATATAGAATTCAGGGCATTTGGGACAGCAGTAACATTTGATTAATGTAAAAATTTGAAAAGTTGTAATTTTTGAATGATACCAAAAGTTTTGGGTTGATACTGCAGTATAAAATTCCAAGGAATTTTGCCAGAAGTAAGGAAACTATAAAAATTTACAAAATAGTTTTAAAATAAGTACCTACATGCAGAAAATATACATGTTGTATGCCCAAATCCATGTGGCCGATGCATTAGAAAAATAATGCTCGGTGAGGGGCTTGAACCCTCGACCTTCTGCATACAAGGCAGACATGCTACCAACTGCGCTAACCGAGCCACATGGATGATTCGGAAATTGTGGTTGTAGTGGTGGTGTTGAGTCTGGGGCATGCCACATTATGAATAGCCAGATGCACCACTACAACACTCCTTTACCCTTCAAGGAGGAAGGGCCCTGGATGGTTACCAATGTCATATGCCCAAATCCACATGGCCCACACATCAGAAAAATAGTGCTTCGTAAGGGGCTCAAATCCTCGACCTTCTGCGTACAAGGCAGATGTGCTATCCAACTACACTAACCGAGCCACAAGGATGATTGAGAAATTGTGGTTGTAGTGGTGGTGGTGAGTGCGGGGCATGCTGCGTAATAAATGGCTAGATGCACCACTACAACATACTTTAAAGATTTGTGCAAAATCGTGCAGAGTTTCATGTTGACCGAAATTTCAGAATGATATTGAATTGTTTTGTGCTCCAGCCATAACTATTTGTGCCATATTGGAAATTTCCTTGGCTCTTCCATCACATGCATCACAATTGGCCCACGCTATGTGTGGAAAAACCCTTGAGGTCTTGTAACAAAAATGCTTTAAATTACTGGTTGAAACAGTTTGGCAATTTAGTGGGTCGTGCCAATGAACAATGGTCACCACGTTTTCCACTAATCGTGAAATGTCCGAAACTATGAATGGACCAGACCAAAGAAGTCCTAGTTTTTTCTGCTTGTCTACCTTTAGCAATACCCAGTCCTTCTCTGGGAACTTTTGTTCCTTGGACTTTTAATCAAAGTATTTCTTTGATTTGTCTGAAACCCTCTGGATATTTCCAACAATATCCTCGTAGAGTTTGACTAAGGTGCTCAACATGGTCTTTAAACCCCAAGGCATGCGACGCTCAAGTAGTACACGAATCTCCTTAGATTTGTGTCTCAGGTTGAAGACATCGTAAACTATCTATTCTACAGGGAAATTTTTGATTCTTCTGAGCTTATGGTGACTTTTTGTCAAAAAATAACAATTTTGGTTCTCAAAATTCGATGTTTCGAACACCATTGTATTCCTTATATGTACTTCAAACTCATAAATGCTACAGGAAATTTTAGTCCTTTTTGTAAATTTCCAGAATAAGATGTAGGATGTACCTGAACACACAAAAGTTGAAAGAAGTGTATGTCAAAAATCGGCAAAATCGTCCTTCGTCTGACTTCAGCTATGCGAGTTTTGATTTCCAGACTTAATGAAAATCATTTGCGTCCCTAACGCATCAAGTTACACGAAATATATGATAATTTCTAGGTATGGCTAATTTTTTGCTCAATGCAAATAAGTTGAATCTTACCAGAAATCGCGTCTTAAGGGCTTGAAACAAACTTCGCAATGCATGGAGGCAGTTAACCTTGTTAGAGGTACTGGCTGCTATAGAGCTCTGATCAACATGACTCTAGCAATGTGTGCAAGCCAATGGTTGGTCATTTCAACTGATATTGCAGGAATTTGTACTACAGTAATCGCAGTTTATTTATATATAATGCAAATTAAAAACATAAAAAGTAAGAAAGTTTGAAAAATTTTTCATGTCTGAAATTTTTAGGCCAAAGATTAGTTGTAATTATCATAAAGATGCATATAAAAGATTCAAAATTTCTCCATCAAGGACGCCACCATGTTTGTAACCGAAATATAGAGGTCTCAAACCTAACTCGCCTTTTCTTTTAACTATGACACGCTTTCAGAACCAACTGTAATTGAGATGGGGGACTAATTTTCTGCAATAAATAGTCATACAAATTTTTCCACAAGGTATCGCAACCGCACGGATCCGATCTTTTCATGTTCTTGATAAGAATATTATCCAGAAACTTGGTGGTCCAACGGGTTCGAGCTTCTCCAGTTCCAAACTCTAACACAGTATGTTTGTTCTGGCTCCGATAAGAATCCTTCTAAATACTACACATCATGCAGATGGTTTCAATATTATGAAAAAGTAAGGATGGTGTTTATACAGACAAACAAGGGTAAGGAGTCAAGTAATGAGGCGTGAAAAGCGTTTAATCAATAGTTCAGCCTTAGACGCTGAAAGTCTGATATGCTGAAATGATTTGATTTTTTCGTTGAATCGGTACTTCCAATCTGCTTTACTTCCTGTAATTCAATGCTAATAATCTACCCACTCTTATGAACATAACCTCCGATGTCATGGTACTAAAAATTTTCTGACATACCCAACTAACATTTTAAACAATTTTCATGAGGAAAATTATATCGTGAAAGCTTCTTGTAAGCGGCTAAATTTTTATTCTTCCCATTTTCTGATTCACAATCATTCTATAAAAACAGACTATAGTTTACATGAATCTTAACTTCACCTGGATTACCATTGTATTGTGCTTCATTTAATATCAATTGCACTGGTGTATGCACCACTGCTTTCCCCAATCTCGCGGTCACATTTTTGATCGTATATAAGACCAACATTGCCATATATGGGCAAAGATCAAATTTCTAGCTTACATAGCTTGCAACTTTTATATAATCCATCCTCCATTTTGAAGCAATATGATGCAAATTTTCATTCGTTTATTTCAACTTGATAACGCCGAATTTCAACTAAAATCATAACAGAAAACAGTGATAGTTTTTGCACTCAGCAGACAATTGAAAGCTTGTTCGATTAAGCTGCATTTTGGGAATACAACATTATTCACCTTCATTTTCCCTATCTACGACCATTTGAATGATACACTTTTCCTAGAATTTTGTCGAAAAATATGTGATTCCCCTTAGGTAGCTCTGTGTTAGTATGTATGCGCAGAAACCTTGACAGTGGTAGACTTTGTAACAGTGTTTCCTCGTTTTCGCGTATTTTGACATGATGTACCTCTTTAGCTGTTCGCTCTCCAAGCTACTATTGCTACTATCACTACAACTGCTGCAACCGATACAGGTGCATGAAATTCGATGACGATACTTTGGCACGTTGCTGTTTCGACGCCACTTTTTTCCAGCAAGGTCATTTCGATTACTGCAACGACGACAGTCATTGCAATACGGCAATCGGGTTCAAATGTCACCAAAAGACCTACACATGCATTCACGAATATCTGCTGACGTAAGAGCCACTGGCACAGGGTGTCATGAAACTTCGTGTAAGAGATCTATAGCGATAAACACAGTATTCAAACAATGAACTTTTATATATTCTGTAAGTGCATTTAGTTCTCAATTAAAAATCAACTTAAATAACTTATAGTCCTATTCTTGATTTGTATAGAATCGAAAATGCTATAGTATTGATAGTACCGAATTTTCACGGAAATCAGTTGTACATTTCCCATGTTTTTGAAATAGTCTGGTTGATTTATCGATTTTATTTATGAGTATTAGTCTTGATGAGAAATTAATTCATTTTTACGTTAATTCGATATTTGGCTCATTTTAAATTGGTCCGCTAGAACTCAACTTTAGTAAACTTTGTGGTTCCACATTCACAGTAAAAAATGAAACTCTACTGTTGCAAACTCACTCTTCCCAACTTTTTATCGTCAATAGAATCGCATTTGGCTACTGTCATGAGTTACCGAGGATGATCTTCCCATTCAAGAACAACTGGACTTTCAGAATTTATACAGGTGAAACTTTAAATAAGATGTTTATCGCTGTATACCCCTTATACGAAATTTCTTTGAGCCGTAGGCATACTTAGCGGCAATGGGCGAAAAAGTGTGCGGCCTGCACACTTTATCGCCGTTTTCAAAAATTGGGGCCCACAAGTCACCCCCAACCGGGTGGCAACCCGCAACCGCATTGCGGTTTAGTGCGGTTAATGGACCCGCAAAGAGTTCCGAGTGGAGTACTTTTTGTGGTTCTGATAGCCGCACTTGATACAGTATATGCCGTTTTGCGCTGAATAACACTGAATACCTGATCTTTATCAACTAGAAAACTCAATTATTTCCAGAATTTGCTTTGTCCAGCGTTTTTTTTCTGCAAAGGAATCTTTTGAGGAAAAAAAATTCAGGAATGAGGAAAAAAATTTATCCAAGGTTCTCATTATCGAAAAAATTTTGGGGAATCGGAAACTGAAAAGATGTATTTTGGTGAACACTGTTTTTCCTGCCGGCTTTTTTGTCAAATGGCGATAGGGGTAAAAATTTTTTTCCCAATTTTCTCAAAGTCTTTTTGTTATGTTTACTTCTCAGCTTAGATCGAAAGACGTCAGCAATATAAGTCAAGTCCTATTGGTTTGTATTCAATCGACTACTGTAGGTCACTCAAAGGAGCTTCCAATCAGCAATCAACTAAACACAGTGCAACAGTTCTTAAGCAGAAATAAACACAACCTTCAGTCACTAATAAGTAACTGGAAACTCTAACTCTTGCAATCGAAGGGCACTCAGGGTCTCCCCAGATGCCATTTAAAGGTATACACAAACAAAGAGAACTCACTGTAACAATATCCAAAGGAGCTGGGGCTTTACCTTGGTGCCGGATCCCATGTAAGACAACTCCCACTTCTGATTATTGCGCGAGTAATAAAATAATAAATAACAAATAATAATAATAATATTATTATTCAAATATGGGTGTCAGGCTGTCGACGCTAGCCTTTATTGGGCATAAAAAGAATATTGTAAAGAAGACGGATGGGACTCGCCCATGGCACACTAAAGTAGGAGAATGATAAACATTGCTCTTTTTGGTCGAATCATAACTTTGTCGATTCACCAATTTTGCATAGATGTGGGATTACTACTACCCTAAGTACATCCCCAACATCCCTCGGGCCTTGAAACTGACCAACGGGAGATGAAGAAGGAAACTGTGAGCAGGACTTTTACCTTTTACCATGTGACCTGCTACTGGATCCCAACTTCATAACAAGATTATGATCCGACCCCGAAGGGTGTACGGGTCATAACCATCCTGACCTGACCCTGAAGGGTGTATGGGTCAAGACAACCTCCAATGTCAAGTCTTTTTACAAGGTTACCCAGGTATGTCCACTGAGATGCCCTGGCATGATCGATCATTGATCCAGCACCTGACGCTTGACTTTCCCCTGGCTTCGCCAGCATGCCTTGAGGCTCCTAGGTACCTTCCTCCACTATTGATCGTCTCGCCCCATTGAGTGATGTGGAGTGTCTTTGGTAGCAGCATCCCAATCCCTACAGTAATCAGCTACTTTCGTCTGCTCCATCACCCCTTTGGTTCACCGTCAATTTTTCATATGAAAAATTTAAAATGCTATATGACAAACAAGTATATAGAAAACTAGTGGGGCGAAAAAAAAATATTGAGCAAAAATTTAAAATACAAGTTACAAATGACAAGAAAATAAACTTTACAAGGCACTAAAGTAATGACAAGAAAAATTTTACGAGGCGAAAATGACGAGAATCGAATATCAGAAAAAATAACAAATGCAAAAATAAGTGAAAGAAATTTTAAACCAAAAAGTGGACTCAAGCAATGAGCTTGGCCAAAAATGATATTTTTGAAGGCAACAGCACAACCAAAAGTTTAAATAATATTTTTGTGTTTTATATTTTATAATGTTTTTGGATTTTTTGTGATTTTATTATGTTTTTGCATTTTTGTGTTTTTCGAATAAATGAAATAGAATCAAGAATGGAGGATTTCAGACCAAGATTTTTGCGGCTAAATTTTATTGTTGCTGCCCCCCTGCCTTGCTTCTGGCCTTGTTGATGACCTCTGCGACCTCGGAATGCACCAGGAGGGTGTTGTCCTCGGTATATACCTCAGCCACCAATTTAAGCAGCTCTGCCCCTGTTCGGATTGTAGAAATGAAAGTGGCCTGGTTGGGCACCCCTTCCCCGTCCTCCATGAGCTCCCTTAGCACCCTGTGGATGCTGTATAGGTTGCTGTTGTTTTGGAACGGTTCTGGAGGCTTGCCCAGTCCCAGTACAGGAGCCAGCAGGGACACGGTTGGTTACGCCAACCATGGCTCCTTGACCACCAGTTTGACTGCTTGCGAGTCCTGGTGCTCCAAAGGTCTGTCCCGCATCATTCTGAACTTTGCTAAATTTAACAGTAGTCGGAGGACTTGGGCTACCTGACCTTTTGACATCCATCTCCACCGCTTGCTGACTGTCATCACCAAGCGATAGGCAGTCTTAAAAACATCGGAAGCAGTGGCACTTCGATATTCCTGTAACAGCATGACATTTTCAAACACTTTGGCTGAGACTGATCATTTACCAATCTGCTCAGCCGTAAGTTGCGCATAATCAAGCATAAGGAATATCATTATGATTCTCCATTCCTTGGCCTTACAATCGCATAAAAATTATATAACACACTTTTTCCATCTCAATGGTTTCTCGTGAGGTATAAGAAATACCAGCTAACAGCAGAAAAACAAGAACTGGAGACAAGCATACAGTCCAAGGTAATAGATGAACACTGGCAAAGGATGAACACATCAACCAAACACACAGCCAGAGTTACACTTGAGAATGCCAAGAACAGGCAAAAAGCAAAGTTCCAACAGCTGATGCCAAAGAATGTGAATGCACCACAACTAGACATAAACAAAGTGGTTGTGAACAAAAGCAATAGGCAACTAACGGATGTAGAAAGAAAAGTGCTAGCCAAAGGAATGAACTTTGCTATTACACCACAGCAACATCCAATGGCAGACATAGTTACCAACATCGAATGTGCAGCACATTTCATAGAAAATGACAAACGAGGTGATTTTCGGTTCGAAATTAGGAAAGCAATTGAACATGAGCGAAAACCCAAGCTGAACATAACAAGACAGGAAGCCAGTGCTATCAGGAACCTGAAGCGTGATAAGACAGTTGTGATACTACCAGCTGACAAGGGTCGCGCAACAGTACTACTGAACACTGATGAGTATGACCAGAAGATCATGGCAATACTGGATGATGGAACAAAGTTTAAATGCCTGGGAAAAAGAAATCCAATTAGCCGAATAGAGAAAGAAGTTAGAAAGCAAGTACGAGATGCCAAGTTAGAAAAAACAGTAACAATAAAAGAACGATGTAAGGCCCCTCACATATATGGCCTGCCAAAGATCCATAAGCCAGAAATCCCACTAAGACCAGTAGTGAGCTGCATTGGAACAACAATCCATCCATTGGCTAAGCACTTAGTAAAGATCATTAGTCCATTGCAGAACAATATAGAATCTAACATAGTCAACAGCAAGGACTTTGTAAGCAAGATCAAGGACATAAAGTTAGATCAGAACACTAAGTTGGTAAGCCTGGATGTTGTAAGCTTGTTCACAAGTGTTCCAGTAGTAGAAGCAATAAGCTATCTTAGGGCCCAATTGGAAGCAGATTGCAACCTAGCAGAAAGAACTAGCCTAACAGCACAACAGGTTGCAGACCTAACTGAGTATTGTGTGCGCAGCACCATATTCCAGTTCAAAGACAAATTCTACCAACAAACGGATGGCATGGCAATGGGTTCACCACTATCCCCTGCACTTTGTAACCTGTTCATGGACAAACTTGAAACATTGGCATTGAAAACAGCACCAGACAAGCCAAGAATCTGGCTGCGATATGTGGATGACACATTCATCCTGTGGGACCATGGTGAGGAAAAACTAAGATCCTTCCTAGAACATATGAACCAACAGAATCCAGCCATACAGTTCACCATGGAAACGGAAATCAATGGGCAGTTACCATTCCTAGATGTTCTTGTCAAACGGCAAGGACAGACAATGGCAACAAGTGTCTACCGTAAACCAACGCACACAGACCAATATCTAAACTTCCAGTCAAACCATCCTGTAAACACCAAAGCAGGAATTGTAAAGGGAATGATATTGCGGTCAGGTACACTATGCTCAACTGAAGAAACCAGGAAAGTGGAAGAAAATAACATCAGGCAAGCCTTCAAGAAAAATGGTTATCCCACAGCAATCATTAACAAAGCAAATATAAGAAGAAATGCAAATGACCAACAAAAAGTTGAATACAAAGGCACGGTTGTAATACCTTACAGTGGCCAACTAACACAGAAACTGAAGCGAATATGCCACAAGTACAAGGTTCGACTAGTTGCCACAAGTAAAGACACAATCAGGAAAAGAGTCAGCAAAGTAGCACCACCTAGAAATAAAGAAGATACACAGGGTATAGTATACCAAGTACCTATGGCTCCATGTGGGAAAGTATACATAGGAGAAACGGGCAGAACACTTAAGACCCGTATTGCAGAACACAGAAATGCCCTTAAGAACCTGAGCCTTGAGAAAAGTGGTGTGGCGGAACATTGCCTATCATGTGGATGTACACCCAATTTTGACAATACCACCATACTTGCCCAAGAGCCTAATACCTACAAAAGGAAGATCAGAGAAACCATTGAGATGGAAAAAGTGGGGTCAAAAAATGTAGGTAGTAAGAGCATTGAAATAGGCCACATATGGAACCAAGCATTCCTTAGAAGGGCAACAGACAGGTACCCAAGTCTGAACTAGTACCCCCAAGTCAGGATATATAGCACTTCTAAACAAGTTACTACTGGCCCCCATGGCCCAGTGGTAGCGCTCTAGACTCTCATTCAAACGACCAGGGTTCAATTCCCTCGAGCAGCGAATTTTGTAAAAAGGAGTTTATTGTCGCCTGAGGAAGGTAGTAGGTAGACTACCGAAACGTCGCATTACTATAACCACTGTATTATTATTCGTTCATTGTGTGCCTACGGGCAAAAATAAAAAGCGTTATATAATTTTTATGCGATTGTAAGGCCAAGGAATGGAGAATCATAATGTTATACACCAATCGCAAAGAACCTTTCGCCAAATATTATGTACACAGTATGGCCCTGACATACTTACTATATTCCGGAAACTTGACAAGTGCAGTGCTAAACTATCTGAATGCACATCAACCCTAACATTCCTAATGAGATGCAGGGATAACAACATCATTCCTAGATTCCTTCGACTTACAGACCCTTGTGGCTCACAAAGATCAAGGACAGTCCTCAGACATGCAGAACTTGCATTAGTAAGAGAAAGGATTAATTACGTGAGGTATAAGAAATACCAGCTAACAGCAGAAAAACAAGAACTGGAGACAAGCATACAGTCCAAGGTAATAGATGAACACTGGCAAAGGATGAACACATCAACCAAACACACAGCCAGAGTTACACTTGAGAATGCCAAGAACAGGCAAAAAGCAAAGTTCCAACAGCTGATGCCAAAGAATGTGAATGCACCACAACTAGACATAAACAAAGTGGTTGTGAACAAAAGCAATAGGCAACTAACGGATGTAGAAAGAAAAGTGCTAGCCAAAGGAATGAACTTTGCTATTACACCACAGCAACATCCAATGGCAGACATAGTTACCAACATCGAATGTGCAGCACATTTCATAGAAAATGACAAACGAGGTGATTTTCGGTTCGAAATTAGGAAAGCAATTGAACATGAGCGAAAACCCAAGCTGAACATAACAAGACAGGAAGCCAGTGCTATCAGGAACCTGAAGCGTGATAAGACAGTTGTGATACTACCAGCTGACAAGGGTCGCGCAACAGTACTACTGAACACTGATGAGTATGACCAGAAGATCATGGCAATACTGGATGATGGAACAAAGTTTAAATGCCTGGGAAAAAGAAATCCAATTAGCCGAATAGAGAAAGAAGTTAGAAAGCAAGTACGAGATGCCAAGTTAGAAAAAACAGTAACAATAAAAGAACGATGTAAGGCCCCTCACATATATGGCCTGCCAAAGATCCATAAGCCAGAAATCCCACTAAGACCAGTAGTGAGCTGCATTGGAACAACAATCCATCCATTGGCTAAGCACTTAGTAAAGATCATTAGTCCATTGCAGAACAATATAGAATCTAACATAGTCAACAGCAAGGACTTTGTAAGCAAGATCAAGGACATAAAGTTAGATCAGAACACTAAGTTGGTAAGCCTGGATGTTGTAAGCTTGTTCACAAGTGTTCCAGTAGTAGAAGCAATAAGCTATCTTAGGGCCCAATTGGAAGCAGATTGCAACCTAGCAGAAAGAACTAGCCTAACAGCACAACAGGTTGCAGACCTAACTGAGTATTGTGTGCGCAGCACCATATTCCAGTTCAAAGACAAATTCTACCAACAAACGGATGGCATGGCAATGGGTTCACCACTATCCCCTGCACTTTGTAACCTGTTCATGGACAAACTTGAAACATTGGCATTGAAAACAGCACCAGACAAGCCAAGAATCTGGCTGCGATATGTGGATGACACATTCATCCTGTGGGACCATGGTGAGGAAAAACTAAGATCCTTCCTAGAACATATGAACCAACAGAATCCAGCCATACAGTTCACCATGGAAACGGAAATCAATGGGCAGTTACCATTCCTAGATGTTCTTGTCAAACGGCAAGGACAGACAATGGCAACAAGTGTCTACCGTAAACCAACGCACACAGACCAATATCTAAACTTCCAGTCAAACCATCCTGTAAACACCAAAGCAGGAATTGTAAAGGGAATGATATTGCGGTCAGGTACACTATGCTCAACTGAAGAAACCAGGAAAGTGGAAGAAAATAACATCAGGCAAGCCTTCAAGAAAAATGGTTATCCCACAGCAATCATTAACAAAGCAAATATAAGAAGAAATGCAAATGACCAACAAAAAGTTGAATACAAAGGCACGGTTGTAATACCTTACAGTGGCCAACTAACACAGAAACTGAAGCGAATATGCCACAAGTACAAGGTTCGACTAGTTGCCACAAGTAAAGACACAATCAGGAAAAGAGTCAGCAAAGTAGCACCACCTAGAAATAAAGAAGATACACAGGGTATAGTATACCAAGTACCTATGGCTCCATGTGGGAAAGTATACATAGGAGAAACGGGCAGAACACTTAAGACCCGTATTGCAGAACACAGAAATGCCCTTAAGAACCTGAGCCTTGAGAAAAGTGGTGTGGCGGAACATTGCCTATCATGTGGATGTACACCCAATTTTGACAATACCACCATACTTGCCCAAGAGCCTAATACCTACAAAAGGAAGATCAGAGAAACCATTGAGATGGAAAAAGTGGGGTCAAAAAATGTAGGTAGTAAGAGCATTGAAATAGGCCACATATGGAACCAAGCATTCCTTAGAAGGGCAACAGACAGGTACCCAAGTCTGAACTAGTACCCCCAAGTCAGGATATATAGCACTTCTAAACAAGTTACTACTGGCCCCCATGGCCCAGTGGTAGCGCTCTAGACTCTCATTCAAACGACCAGGGTTCAATTCCCTCGAGCAGCGAATTTTGTAAAAAGGAGTTTATTGTCGCCTGAGGAAGGTAGTAGGTAGACTACCGAAACGTCGCATTACTATAACCACTGTATTATTATTCGTTCATTGTGTGCCTACGGGCAAAAATAAAAAGCGTTATATAATTTTTATGCGATTGTAAGGCCAAGGAATGGAGAATCATAAAATGGTAAGCTACCTTTTCTTGATGCACTGGTTACTAGGAACGAAGAAGGTCTTGTAGCAACAGTGTGCCGAAAACCAACACAAACTGACCAATATCTAAACTTAAACTCCAACTATCCAATAAACACCAAGATTGGAATAGCAAAAGGTATGCTCATTAGGGCCAACAGTATATGCTCCAATGAACAGAAAAACCAAATGGAGGTAGAAAAAATCAAAACTGATTTTCAGGGAATGGATACCCCCAAAAACTTAATTCAAAAGGCTGCGAAAAAGCCTACTGGGAAAACACTGATTATAAGAAGCGTACTGCTATTGTACCATACAGTAGTTAGGTGGCACAGAAACTCAAGAGAATATGCAAGTTTTATAAGATCAGACTAGTTGCAACATCTAGGGTTACCCCGAGGAAACAATGAGATCAGACTAGTTGCAATATCTAGGGATACCCTGAGGAAAAAACTCAGCTAGGTAGCCCCAACGAGAGACAAGCAAGAGCATAGTGTATTCCATCCCCATGGAACCATGTGCAAAAGTTTACGTAGGAGAAACAGGTAGAACACTCAAGGCTAGAGTCTCACAACACAGAAATGCTTTGAAAAACCTAAATGAAGAAAGAAGTGAAGTTGCAGAAGATTGTCTAAAGTGTGGGTGTAGGCGAAGCTTTGATAACACCAGCATACTGGCCCATGAAAGCAACACCTTCAAGGGAGAAATTAGGGAAATAACGGAAATGGAAGTGTTGGGGATGTGCTTACGGCAGTAGCAATCCCACATCTATGCAAAATTGGTGAATCGACAAAGTTACGATTCCACCAAAAAGGAAGAAAACATTATTATTATTATTCATGTTTACTTTCCTGCAATTTGGTGTGTTTTGGGCGAGTCGCGTCGTCATAATATTGTATTGTTTTGCTTCGCCTGGTAAAGGCAAACGTCGACAGCCCCACACCAGATTTGCATAATATTAATATAATAATTATTTATTATTTATATTATTACTATTTCTCGCGCATTGAGCGGTTGGAGGGAGTCGCCTTACACGGGAGCCAAGCCAAGGTGAAGCCCCAGTCCTTTTGGATATTACTGAAGTGAGTTCTGTGTAGTTGTGTGAACCTTTAGGAGGCATCTGGGGAGACCCTGAGTGCCCTTCGATTGCAAGAGTTAGAGTTTCCAGTTACTTATTAGTGACTGAAGGTTGTGTTTATTTCTGCTTAAGGACTGTTGCACTGTGTTTAGTTGATTACTAATAGGAAGCTCCTTTGAGTGACCTACAGTAGTCGATTGAGTACAAGCCAATAGGACTTGAGTTATATTGCTGACATCTTCGGATCTAAGCAGAGAAGTAAACATAACAGAAGTAACAGATTCCAGGAATGTAGGAACAAAAAGCATTGAAATAGGCTACACATGGAACATCGAGGAAAATAATGGCTAGATGATCACTGAGCAATGTATGGCGATAAATAGAATTAAAATCATAGTGATTTTGTTTTTCATTCGATTATGTCAACTTTAACAATAAAATGAGTACACTCATTAACTTGAAGTTTCATGAATTCAAACTATCCTTGAAACTAAGCAAATCATGACTTAAAAATACAGCAAAATTCAAATTTTAGAATTTGAATGATGAACATTTTCGCTTCTCTTTCCAACAAGAAAATCGAAGCTTTTCTCCAATAAATTGTGATTATTTTTTTACGTATCAACTTTAGAGTCTCCAATCTATTCTGTTACTTCCCGTTAGAACTCCAATGATTACAACGGATATATTTATCTAATTTAGTGATCTAATGTGTTAGATTTTGCCAAATTGTCCCATTCGCAAAAAATTTCTCGACTACAGTAATTAAAGAAACTGCATCGAACATATGCAGTACACGTAGCACTTGTTCACAACTCTTTACAAAAAATATCATTTGAAAAAATCCTATTCAAGAGTATCTAAATATCCTTATGGAGTTTTATTATTTGAACGCTTCATCCTAAGTTCTTTCCACTATTATAATTTACGAGTCCTTTGAGAGCAGGAGACTATAGTCAGTGTCAAGTTGCAATAATCATCTATAGTCTGTTTTGATAACATGCTCGTAAAGTTATATACGACACGAAGGAAGAGGAACACTTTAAAAACTTTAAAAAGAACAGAAACAGCTAAAACTGATGAGAAACGGCAGAAACAAGCTGGAATAACAGAAACTGATGAAAAATGACACAAGCAAACAAAAAACAGTGGGAAGAAACACAAACAGCAAAAAACTGATGAAAAACGGCAGAAAACAACAGAAATAGCAAAAACTGATGAAAAAAGACTCAGACAAATGAAAAATAGTAGACAAAAACACAAACAGCAAAAAACTTACGAGAAACAGCAGAAACAAGCTGAAATAGCAATAAACAAACAAAAAACAGTGGAAAGAAACAGAAATAGAAAAAAACGGACGAAAAAATACATTAACAAACAAAAAAGTGGACTAACTGAGTCAGCTCACAATGCGCCATGTTTATATATAATGAGAAACAGTTTGGTGGAAAATCAAGTGCATCCTCAGAAGAATTTGAAAAGACTGTAGATTCGTTGTTACTGTGGGAAATCGTGCGATTTATTGACTTAACGAAATTATTTACACTAAAAATGAATGACTCTATCTTTTCAAATCATAAAATTTTCGTTCGAATATTTAATCCTATAAGTCGTCTTCCAAATTTCGGCCAAACAAACCGACGAATGGAATCTATAAAACGTATTCAACGGTACGGTACTGTAAACTATAGCCGTCCAGGTCGCTTTGCCATAAAATTGTATAGTGACCGGATTTGAACCGGATTTTTGCGTTTCGAACGTATTGATCAAAAACATGGCCAAATTGATCATTAATAAAAAGACGACCAATTCACGACCCGGTTTCGATTCCGAAGCTGTATCTTGCTGCATTCCGTTACTGTAATAATTGGTAGTTGTACTAAGTCGTTGAGCGTAGAATATGAAAACTGTTTGCATGAGAATTTCGATCATTCTAAGCAATGAGGCAGTAACGATGATGCCTGTGAAAACGGATCAAATTTGATATAAATAGAGTAAAATTGATGATCAGATAAATGAATGTCTTCCAAGCCTGCACAAAATATCGTACCCTCGATACTGATTTGAGTATTTACAGTTTCTCGGTAAGAATATACAAAAGAACTTGAGCACGTAGTTTACTGTATGATCTGAATTTTTTAAAAATCATTTCTCTTCAAACGAATCATATGAAATACGAGTAGGGATATTTCAAAAAAAAGTGATACCTTTTGAAGGAAATCGTTCCCTTCGAACCATGATGCATAACATTTTTCAAGATACATTCCAAAAAAATCAAGATGAGAGAGTCTTTCAATTTTCGACTTTCTCTTCAAGTGCAGCACAGTTTTTCAAGTGCATCGAATTTTTTCAAAATGATCTTAGAAAAAAATCAAAATTCCTTCTCGAAAAATTGACTCCTTTTGAAAAGAATCAAGATCTCATCTTGAAAAAATCAAGATGGGCGACACATTAAAGGATGTAAATTTTTGAAACTACCGAATCAAAGGCGTTGGCTCCGCCTCTTATGTTTATATATACGGGAACCCTTTAAAGTGGATTTCTAAGCTGAGGTCACGGGTTGCTGGCGGTGCGGGGTTGGTATGAAAGGGGAGGTTATTTTACACGGAGAATTCGATAAACATATTGTTTTTTACAAAAAAGTTTGTCGAGATTTTCCAGAAAAACTTCAGGAATACTTGTTTTTCACTTAAAATGCTGTGATTACGGAAAATTCTGTAAAATTTTCTAACTCCCGTCGACTGTTCTATGGTCATTCCCTACCTGTTCAGGAACCCGATAAAGAAACGAAAATTTGGATCCTTGTCCTAAATTACCGAACCTTAAGATGAAAAACAATCATTTTGACCCTCGTCTGAAAAATCTTGGAGAATAAAAACTTGTGAGAAAAAAACAAAATGTGTCCATCGGATAACCCGTGCAAAATAATCTTCCCTCTTTGCGCCTTTGTGTAAAAAACAAGGGCACCGCCCTCCAGTAAACCCTGACCTCAGGAATCCCATTCGAGTTCCGATTTATGTAAACATACGAGGCGGTGCAACACCTTTGGTTATTTTAAAAAAATTTCACTAGCAGGAAAGGGCGGATCATAATATCGATCGCTAAACGTGCTCGATTCTGATTGGTCGGCTATCTTAATTCTTTCATTTTAATTTAAAAAAAGTAATCAACATAAAAAGAATCATGATTACTTTTTTTGTAATCACGACGATTACTTTTTTGTAATGATTATATTTCTGCATGTTGATCATCAATTTCTTGTAATCAATATGCACTTGATTAATTTTTTAAAAATCAAATTGGCTTTACTACTTTTTTTGTAATCAAGATCTATCGTGTGTTAAATCTTGAAATCGCGGGTTCGATCATTACTTGATTTCTTCGTTGCAATCTTGAATATTGCGATGCAACAGTCGATTTATCATGTGCATATTTTTTATAAATCGTGAAAAATTTCAAACATGTTTTTCAAGGCTCACTCTTTTTCGAGTTAAGGTAAGAATCAAGTGGCCCTTCTCGTATCCCATTAAAGGACGTAAAAATTTTCAATGGTTTTTTGTATGCTTGTTGTTAAGCGTGTTCGATGCTCGAGAGTAATGTTTCTGTTCTTCATATGTTGGGTCGGTAATTCAGTGTAAACTTTTCATCTTGAAACTTATGCAAATTTTGAATTTACAAAAATTCGGATATCGATATGTAAAATCCATGTGTCTGCAACATTTTTTTCTTGCGGTCCAAAAACTTCACTTCATGAAAATGAAAAAAATGTTGGAGCAAAAATGCATCAATTTGCAAAATTCAGTATTTTCCCAGCACTGTCAGTCCGAAATATATTCTTATGCTATGAGGACGTAGGGATATGCCATAATATACAAAAAAAATTTTCTCCGACATGTTGTAACATAGGGCCGTGTTATAGGACATAGGACATATAGGACAAAAATTTTATTTTCCATTTTTCGATATGTTATAACATAGTCCTATGTTGCAACATACAAAATATTTTCCTCATTTTTCAACATGTTATAGCATACAGACATGTTGTAGGATGATTCTACGTTATAAAATAGGCCTTATAGCATACAAAAACTTTTTTGTTACAACATGCGATATGTAATAACATAGGATAGGTTATAACATGGAACGTGTTATAATGGGGGATATGCTATGACCTGGTATATATGTTATAACATGGGTCATGTTATAACATGGGTCATGTTATAACATGGGATATGTTATAACATAGGACACGTTATAATATATGTACCTATTCCCCCAATACCTAGTACTGAATAAAAAGGCTAATCACTTGAAGTCAAATTGAACCGAGTCAATGCCGCCATGGCGAAAACGCACATCATCAATTGCGACACTAAACCCACAATCAATAGGATATCGTCCAACAGTAAACCCTTGTGACCGGTGGGCGTATAGTTCAAGTTGCGCATTCGGTAAAACGCGGCGCAAATGGCCACGATGGCCGCCACATATAGCGTAGAATCGGAAATGTAGCATACGATCAAAGCTTGACGATGCTGATTTTTGTTCACTTTGGTAAAAAAGATGATCATCGATATTAAGGTGAAAGTGAAAAATACTAGTCCGATGAATAGGCCTCTGAAAAGATATAAAATAATCAGTTATAGTGAATTTAATCTGAAATCACAGATGCAGCGATTTTATGTAATGTTGTGATGTACCGGGCTGTCCTTGTATCTGGTCACCTCGTGCCTACTTCTACAGAAACTCTCGTTACCTCGACCAATTTATTTTTATTTGAAAAACTGATTTTTTGCTACGATTAATTTACCTCGAATGCATACACAGAGTTAGCCAAAAAAAGACGACCAGTGCTGACTTTCATAACTCTGGAAAGATGTTTTTATAATGGGGATGGCTGCATTGAAACGTCCTGTTTGTCTTTGTTACAAGGGCCAAATTTTTTAGCTCCTAGCACCTATAGTTTCTGTAGAAACAGGAATTTGGTAAAAGTGGTTATTTTTCAAAAAGTAAAAGTTGTGAAATCAAAGTAAAAATTGTCTTATGGTGAAAAAAATCTTGTAAAGCTGTTTACACACAATAATACTTTAAAAACCATCCAGATTTGTAAGTTACACCGAATTTAAAGTCATCAACTTCTTGTTTTAATACGGGAAAATTTTCGCCAAAATCAAGCAAGAGCTTTTGTTTTGAAATTGGACAAAAACAAAAAATATCAAAACACCCATTGGAAAACTAAGAAAGTCAGCACCGGTCGCCTTTTTTGGCTCACCTTGTATATATCAACAGCTATTATAATGTTTGAAAATAATTTCACCTTTATTAAATTAGGATATTGTGGCTAATATTCAAGAGTAGATCAAACAAATCTGGATACAATAGTGCTCTGTGTTGTAAGTAAACAACTTTATCATGCAGACGCAGGATTTTTCATTACGGGCGGACTGAATTTTTTTTTACTGAACTGCCCCATAAAATGTTGATTTTACGCGATACACTGTTTGCATGCTGCCTCAATGGGGCGGGGCTGCCGCCCTCCGCCCCCCCCCCTTGTGCACGGCTCTGTGCAGACGTAATACAAATAGGCTCAGGCTTAGTCGTAGGATTAACTTAGGTTTATCCTTAGGCTTAAGCCTGGGCTCGGGCTTAGGCTTAGGCTTAGAGTTAGGCTTAGGCCTGGGCTTGCACCTAGGCTTAGGCTTGCACTTAGTCTTACGCTTAGGCTTAGACTTAGGCGTAAGCTTAGGCTTAAGTACAGGCTTAGGCTCAAGCTTAGGCTAAGACTTAGGTTTAACCTTAGGCGTGGGCTTTGGCTTGGGTTTTGACTTAGGCTTGGACTCGCATTTATGCTTAGGCCTAGGCTCGCGGTTAGGGTTGCACTTAGGCTTTGCTTAGGATTATACTTTGGCATGGGCATGTGCTTAGGCTTAGGCTATGGCTTAAGCTCGGGTTCGGGCTTAGGCTTAGGCTTAGGCTTAGGCTTAGGCTTAGGCTTAGGCTTAGGCTTAGGCTTAGGCTTAGGCTGGGGTTTGGGCTAGGGGTTAGACTTAAATTAAATTTTCAGGAACTTATCTAGTCGAGGTAGAGGAACAGCCAACGTAAAAAAATGATTGAGCAAAGAGATAAATGTCATTTTTTCTCATGATCCAGGTAAGGGAATAGTCGAGCTAAAGGGATGGTCGAGGTAATGACACACAATCTATTGTCTGCACATTCTTCTATAGGAGTGATGTTTTATTCATTCCACATGATCTGATTCAGACGATCCTGGTCTAGCAATGGTTGGCACAACGGTACACTCCGATTTTCATTCCGGTCAGTACTTAATTTTTAGAATCCAGTGCACTCTTATTTTGAAAAGACGTCGGTATCTTGGTACTTTTTTGAAAATTAAGTTATCCTGTTTCTAACACGACTACAGATGCATCACTGCAACTAATTGAGACTTCATTTCTCATTTTGAGTTACTTTATCCATGAATCATTTCGATCCACAACATCTTATCACATGATAATGATACTCTAGCTTACTTCGTCGAAGAACTACAATCAATATGCACGTTTCTTTTACGTAATCGTATACTTCTGTCTACAGTGGACGTTTTGGCGCCGGTGTTCCTCCAAAGTACGTACATCATAGCCGCGCATATGACTGTGTACTCTATGAGGCACGTTGTCAGAAATGGTTTCAAATTCCAAGAGGATGACGATCTTTCCGTTTGAAATAGCGTACAATTGTGTTTATGAGTAGTAAGGCCAAGTTTCGAGATGTGGGAATCGACTTCGTCCGAATTTGGTGTACTCGATTGGAGTTCTTGAACTGTATCTTTGCCACTGTAAAAATTGAACTATTTAAAAATGTATAGACAAAATCAAATTGTCAGATCAATGTTTAAGAACTGAAATTTGCAGAAAAATTTGCTGAAATGTCTTCGTATAGGCATGCTTGCCTTTGTCACGCTGAAACTTTGTGAACTATGCTGTGTTGAACATTTTGCTGGGTAGTTTTTCAGAGTCAATTCAAAGAGAAAACACTGTTTAATTTTTTGCAATTTTCTGCTAAACCACTTGGAAGAACGACAAAACTTATGTTGTCGACATAAATTTCTTTAGATCCAATAGTTTGCATCGGGAGATCTCATATGTTTCACAAGACTCCATAAGATTTTTCGAATGTTGAAGAACATGTATTTATGGACATAATGGCGTGATCTTATTGAGTGTGTTTCAGATAATTTATTACCATAGCAGATTCCACTTGGATATAAATCAACAATATAATATAATCTTAAATTTCATGAGACATTCTAATTTACAAGTCCTATATTGCACAGGATTTGAACCAACCAAAATTGTGCAGTGTTTTAATAGAATTTGATAAGACAAAAGATCTGAGAAAAATGTTGCTGTAAGTGAACAACATATGCTCAATACGGAAAACTCACTTCCCTTCGATGTCCATCAATAAATGATATTCTTCAGCCATTATTGATCTCATCCACATGCATAAATTAGTCGCCACCAGATGCATAGTTCCGAATCGACTGATACCCGGGAGTTTGTGAATAGATATCTATAAAAAGAGCCTTCATAAATCCGTGATGAGTTTGGAAAGTAAAAATGACTATCAGAATAGTTTTAAATTCTTTGGTTCCAGTTTAGGAATTGGAATCGGGAATGAAATCTTTAAGACACAAGTTTAACTCGGAATTTAGACCTCGAAATGATTCAATCTAAAATTCTTGTTATTTCGAGAGTATTGATAATTGATAATATAAAATTGTGTGGTTCAGCTCAGAGATGCGTGATTTACTATAATGTTTCATCATAGACGAATTTGTTCCCTCTATCAATCCATGCACGTACACCACTCTGTAGATTTAAAAAATTATTCGGAATGCATCAAATTATAAGTAGCTTTCTGTTCAGCTCATGACCTCGGGCGTCCAGGGGTAAGCAATTATATTTGGGGGACAACACGTGGCTATTTACTCACTTTTGAATTTTCAAATATGAAATATAATTGCACGAAAATGAAAACTGCTCCTATCGTGTCTTCGGCCACATTTATTGGACAGTAACAAGTGCCAACGTGTCCTAGTTCAATAGCTGCATAGATATTGATCAATTTGTCGACGATGCCCATAATTCCAAATACTGTAAAACAGTCGAAATTTGCAGTTAAATAGAAAAAATGAGAGAATTTCCGAAGGAAAGTCACCATATAAGAAATAAAACCTGGTGAAGATATCAAATTTGGATTTTTCTCTGTAAAAACTGGACCGCATGTAAAATATCACAGCAACATAGACAGGGTGACCCAAAAGAATGATCACTGTGAAAATCTTTACAGTAACGTTATGGTAATATGAAGTTTCAAAACTCGCAAACTGATGTTACCGTATTTCACCCACAACAGATACTGTTCAAAATGCTAATTCTAGAAATATAAATTTCATCAAAATTGATCAACGTTTGATTGATTTATTGCAATCTAAACCTTTTTACTCAAATTCATGCAGATTTTCAAAGTGGACACAAAGATTCATAATTCCATTCTTTTTCAAAGTGCTTGCAGCTGAATGACCTGTATTTTTTCAGACACTCATTGAGTTTGGAGCCTGTTTGTCGGGTGATGACTGATTTTACTCAGATTCATTACATCAATAAGCCTGACATATCCAAAATATAGGGCATCGATGTAAAAGCTAAACTTAGGCAGGCATTACAGAGAACAAATCGTTGAATACATTATTCTCTACAAGAACTGCCAAAAACCAGTTCACACAGATTTTTACAGTCATATAATCTTTAGAAGGCTTGATACAAAAATTTTCACCTTCTATAGTTCGCAGTAAATGTTGTGATTTCGGGAAATTACCCAAATTATTATTTTTCTCAACCAGGATTTTGAGAACATAAGGAACAGCAAATGTTTTGTTCATTCGAATTTGAAAAAAATTGCCCTATTCTCATAGACAAAATGACATGAAATCTATATAGAATCGAGTCTACAGTAATTTGGACATTCTGTCTTCTACTTCCTGGAATTATCTAGACATAACTTTCTTACACGTAGCTCCAAGACGCAAATACATACTGCCGGTATTCGAATTCGACGCATATGAAACTTTGTCCTTTTTTGCTTTGTTTCCCACAATCATCCATGATTGCGCAGCATTTTCCGCGGTGAATCTGTTCAAATTTTTATTCGAAACAGTCTTCTTGTAGAAAGGTAGAGGGATTTTCCAGCCTTTATCCCTCAAAAGGAACATGTAACAATAGGTCAAAAATAAAAGACCTACGACGTATTGGTAGACGTAGAATGCCTGAAAAGTGAAAGTTACAATAGTGAAACTCTGAAGTAATTTACCTTATATTGACAAGAAATAAAAAAGAAACTTTCTGATAACTTACATCATATTGAGAGGGCGAAGATTCTTCGTTGATGAAAGCAGAAACTTCCAAAGAAAAGGCCATGATTACGATGATAAGCCCGTAAAGTGCACTTATCAGTGATAGTAATGATGCTCTGAAAGTAGAAAGAGGAAAAAATGTTCACATAGGAGTTATGTTTCATTGGAGGATATTAATAAATTTTTATGGGCCAGGGCAGTACATGGCTTTTTCTTGTCATGCAATACTCTTCGTTAAAAAATTGGATGATCAAAACATTCACTTTCTCTAAGCCTCATCAGCTTACTTGGCTTCTCTACTTCGCGACCAAGGGACCAGTGGTGTGTTCAATGTCAAAATAGAGGTGCTTTCGGTTCTCTCCAAAATTCGATTCCGTTTAGTCGACAGCAGAGGTGGCAAAACCAGTGCCGACGCCACTCGACTAACTCTCCTATTGGGCAGAACGGCATGTCGCAGTGCGGGATCACTCAAAACCGTGTCCAAACTGTCGAGATCATGCTCCGGCGATGGATGGCTGCGAAATATCGGCACTGAAGAAAGCACGCAAACTTTTAACAGAGTATGAGAAAACGAGTCGAATCTGGTTAGTTCAAAAAATACTTTGTGCATCGTTACATTCGCCTGCTAAGTAAGAATGATGTCCTCGTCACAACATCCGTCCCGCTGTTGAGACTGACAAGGGGCCCTGTTATACCATTACCATGTAACACTCCTCACACACTGGTTCTTGCCACTCTACCACCAACTGCACACTCCTGCATCGCTCTTTGTGATTAGCTGCAGCTCAGCTGGAGCTTAAGTCTCTTTGATGAAACCGGCCCCAGGTCTGCGCCTGCGACTTGAATATGCCTACAGCTTCAGGGAAGAATACACGACTAAACCCTTTGTGCATTGTCACTTGAGAACGCCTTTTACGAAAGTTGTTGGTTTAGTGCCATCTAGCTTCCCTACGCAAATGCTAGCAGTAACCATCTGCTGAGATTTTGACAAGAATTTATCCTTCACTCCCCTTCTTCCCACTATGTGTTGAATAGCCTTATGGAACGCCTTTCAACTGCACGTCAGCAAGTACTTGGTGATCACTGCAGAATTATTACGCGGATCGAATCTAGAACATTGCCCGTTCCACTTGCACGCCATAACGAACTGAATCGTAAAAAAATTTTATATTTACTCCTCTTTTTCATAACATCAACAGATACCTTTACCACATGCCTTTCGGCCACAAGGAAGAGGCGTTTGACAACACATTTTGAAGCCCAGAACCTTGCAGAACTGAAATTTTTGACAATCCCGACATTTTTGACAATCCCGACATTTTTGAAAATCTTAATCGAAGTGGTTCTAGTCTACTAAATGTTACTACCCTAAAGCTCAGCCAACTTTTTCCATATTGCTACAGACCTGACCTCTGACCGTACTAGGCATGTCATATGCACAAATTTATGTAGCCCATAAATCAGAAAATAATGCTCCGTGAGGGGCTCGAACCTTCGAACTTCTGCATACTAGGCGGATGTGCTATCAACTTCAATAACCAAGTCACATTGATTGTTCAGAAATTGTGGTCGTGAAGGTGGTGGTGTGCGCAGGGCAGACTGCCCAATGAACAGCTGAATGCACCACAACAACACCCCTCTCCTCTCGGTAGAGGAAGAGGCCCTGGTACAGTCACCAATGTTGTATGCCAAAATCCATGTGGCTGGCGCATCAGAAAAATAAGGCTCAGAGAGGGGCTAGTATACTCCCGGCAGTTGGAGGAACAGCCAGTTGCGTCACTAAAATACTTGTTTACCCTTTGCAAAGGAAGGTCCCTGGTGCAGTGTCCAATGTTGTATGCTCAAATTCATGCGACCGGTTGCATCAAAAAAATAACGCTCTTTGAGGGGCTAGAACCTTGACTATCTACGTACAAAGCAGATGTGCTACCAATTGCGCCATGTGTATAGCTTGGAAATTGTCGTTGTAGCGGTGGTGGTTTGGGCGGTGCACGCCTTTAGATTAACAGCCTGACGGATATCTACAATATCTGTCTACACTTTGAGGAGGAAGTCCCCTGGTACAGTGATCAATGTTGTATGCCCAAACCCATGTGACCTGTGCATCAGAAAAATAACGCTCGGTGAGGGGCTCGAACCCTCGACCTTCTGAACGCAAGGCAGATGCACTACCTACTGAGCTAACCAAGCCACGTGCACAGCTCAGAAATTCAGGTTCTAGTAGTAGCGATGTGTTCAAGATAAGCAGTTTGAAGAATAGCCGGACTCACCTTTGAAACAGACGAATTCCAACACTACATCAAGACCCCATAGAGCTTGGTTTATTTGAACTAATAGAAAACTCTGACTGGAGTAGGATTTTATCCAGCTATAACGCTCCAAAATCGTTTCCCCACTTTTAGCCATAACTTCGGCTGGGCAGACTGTGGGAAACTGCGATTAAAAAGCTTGCTGAATACTTTTCCTAAATAACGGCACAAACAATCTTCCGGCCTGAAGTTTCTAGTTCACCGACCAACGAGCTACTTCCTGGAATGTCCATCAAATTTTGACTAGCCACAATTCCGTCAAAAATATTCATACGACATTTTAAATCATGTTTTTAGATGCATCAGTTTGAAAATTTCCCCACCTGGGGCCTACACCTAATCTGGTTGAGGTCATACACTTTGGGGCAATAGTTGAAACTCTTACTCCTTTCGTGCGGCTCTTGTTCTGTAACTTGAAACTCCATTTATCAGACTGTCATAAATTAGACATAAAGACCAATATATGAATCAAAATGGCGAAAAACAAGTAAAATGCGTCGCAATATTAGAAACAAACCGGTCCACAGGAATGACATGATACATTGGAAAGTTGTCAAAGTACGTCAAACGATCGGTTTTCAATTTTCGATTTTGTTATTGTATTTGATCTATACAGAAGCGATATTATGCCGTGAGATTACACGGGATTTATGTCTGATACATTATGAGGAAATGACTGAAGACTCATCTGTTTTCATTGTACAATGCTAAATGGAAGTTCATGAAGGAGTAGTAATGAAAAGATTATAGCGATATTTCCAATAATATGAACAAAGCATTTAATTAAAGATCACATGAAAAATTAGAAAACATGCATGCTGGCTTCTAATTATCAAAATCGGGGAGTCTGTTCATGTGCTTGAGTCTCAATGAAGCACGCTATAACATACTAACATTAGGGTTCAGTTTTTAGGCTTAGGCTTAAAATTAGGTATTTGTATAAGGAGTAATCTGATGCTTCTAAGCTAAGCTTTAAGACGTCAGAAGAGGAGTGTTTCGAAAAAGTTGGAAAAGTGGGGTTGCTCATGGAATCAGTGCCGAGCAAGTCACACTGTTCAAGATCAATAGAAATTATCCTGAGGAGAAAATAGATCCGAAAACTGTTATTTCAGCTAGAAAAATGATGCATGCGATTTTTTTGAACAACGTATGAAATTTTTTTCTTAATCAATCGGTGTAGATTCCAGAATTTTGTGTAGATTCCAGAATGATGATTCCAGCGAAAAACCTTGTTTTTTAAGTATTCAGAATTCTTGGAACGCTGGCCGAATTCTTGATAATGTCAAGTCGTAGTTCATTGAATGACTATTTCTGGTAAAAAGTTCATGTGTAAAAATTTTTCGGAACCATTTCCGCTTCAAAGGGATTCCTCATAATTTTTATCAACTTCGAAAGCTCAGCTACTCCATATGCTGACATCTGAGAGCATGGCATGTCTCTACTTACACGCAGAACTTTGAAAGTTTGTGAACCAGTTCATGTGATACTCATTTTCTAAAAATTTGCACACGATTTTGAAGTTTTCGTGTGTCTGAAAGTGATGTCATTCCAGTCAAAGCACAATAAAATTTCGCCACTTAGTAGAAAAAGTAAATGAAGCTCTGCCAACTTGTTCAAGACTTGCTCAGCTTTTGTCTGGACCGTTTATTTTTAAGTAACATCAAATTTCCTAGTAAAATGTGGGTAACATTTTTTGATCAAATGTGACAAGTTCCAGGGTTCAGTCTGCACTTTTTTCTTCAATAATTAAAAGCAGAATTCAAAAAAACGCCCGTGTGCCTCCATAGCATTTGACGTCGATATTGAACATCTGCATTATGTGCAGAATATGCTTAGAGAGGAAGCATGCAGGTCTACTTTTCTAATGATGACATCATGGGATCCAATGTTATCATAGGGATACATAGAATCGCTCTGAGATAATCTATAGTATTAATTGCTCTTAGATTGATTCTTTCCGGTACAATATTTTATTCTATGGTGCACGCGTAAATGGATTTTTCATGAAAAAACTAGAAGAATGTATGTTTGATTGTAGTTTTACCTTCTGACAGAGTTCAGGTCGTCAAATTGATGAATGAGTTCATCAACTTTCAGGTATGTGCGCTAATCGGTCTATTGTTAAATCAGCTAGTCTATCACGGATATAATAAAAAATGTCAGCATTTGAATTTCATGAATCTCGTTTATTTCGATTGTTTTGCATGAAAAAAATCCCATCCCATTGTTTGACAATGAAACACCATTAATTAAAATGATATACTCTCAGTTTTTGTTGCATCAAAGCCAAAAAACTGGGACAAGCTACAATTAAGCCATTGCTATTTGCCCTATTGCTGTATTTTCGTAGTGTCTCACGTTTTAGTCTTTGAATAAGTTACATTATCCAAATTTTCTTTACTGAGCTCTTTGATTTGTTACAAAAATGTTGTTGATATCGACAGTATATCATTGTGGCAGCTTGTTGAGCCGAATTTTTCGAAATAAATTATCTGAAGAAGGTGCAAAAATCAGAGTGAACCATGTTTCTTGAAAAAATTTTTTGAATACCTCTGTATTCAGCAAGGGTATGTGGGATCAGCAGCAGCAGGGCATTGTGTCATAATAGTTCAGGTAATGTAATTGTGTGTGTGGAGCAGGCTGCCTGATGAACAGATGGACGTGCTATGTTTAGTCTCTGCTTAGGTCAAAATACATCAGCAATATAAATGCAGGGGCTAATTGCTTGTTCACATTTTTAGGTCACTCGAAAAAATTTACTGCAAGTATAGGTAGGTACAGTGCAACCGTTCCTAAGTTGACTAAACACAACCTTCATTTACAACGTGACCCAAGTTTGCTAATAACCTCTATCACTGCCAACTTCTATTCATATTGCGACAATAAGTAACAATATAAAAAATTATGTAAATAATAATACTTAGTGGTGTCCCCGTTTTTTTGGGCACAGTCCGCACAAAATCAATGTCTGACAATGAGAAATTTGCATGAGACAATAATAATGCATGAGAAAAAAAATCACTATCATTCTTTGTCTCATTGTGGTGTGGTTCGATCTCTCAATTGTGCATAGATGATTGATGTGTTGAAGGGCTTCCTGGAGCCGAAGCTGTCCCACCACTGGCCAATGTGGGGGTAGGTGTGACCATCCCGACCAGGGCTCAACAAAAATGGCTGGGTTCGAAACCCGAGGATTGCCTGAAACAACAACATCAATTCCATGGGTGGAATGTTGTATGAAACCATATAACATCCCTTCACCCTTGGAGCAACAGGGGGCCCCTGGTAAGGTCACCAGTGTTGGAGGGCTTCCTAAGTGGCGTCAGAGCTATCCCCCAACTGGCCAATGTTGGTGTAGGTGTGACCATCCTGACCAGGGCTCAACAAAAATTGCTGGCTTTGGAACCCGTGGATTGGCTGAAACATCAATCCTATGGGTAGAATGTTGTATGCTACCATACATCATCCCTTCCTCTTGGAACAACAGGGGGCGCCTTGGTATAGTCACCAATGGAAAATCGTTGGTCTGTATGCCCTCCAAAACCTTTCTGCGGTTCTCGGGAGATTCCTGACTCCACTCTAATCCTGACGCTAACTGTATTACGCTGAGATAGTGTCTAGGGAATGAAGGTTTTGTGTAACGACTGGCTTGAATAATGGAAGTATTATTATTTAATCCAACAATAACCAAAAATGTAAATAGACACCAAAACGCCACTGGTACAAAGCCATGAAACGGAAATGCAATAATGTTTGCAAAGCGGAAGGTCCACAAAAATAAATCAGCCCCATGGCGCAGATGCAACAACTAAATGACTACTAAATTAAATTATGCAATTTCGTGAATGCGGAAACGGGGTCTGCTTGGCGAACCAAAAACACCAAAGAAAACATGACAGTTCACCACCAACTCTAAACGACCAACTGATCAACACTAAAAAAGGAAATGAAAAAACGCCACAAAATACTTTTTAGCACAATGCAAAATTTTGTCATCCATTTGTTCTTTACCAAGAATAGTATAACACAAACCGTTTTGACATATTTGTTTACCTAATAAAAAATTAAGTTACTTTAACTACAAAGAACTTTAAAAATAAAATGAACAATGGTAGAGGACCAAAGGTCAGAGGAATTGACCCTCTGACAGATGACTGCTATTGTAAGAACATCCCCAACAAAACGCACCACAAGAATTCCCATTCTCTCATCGAGGAGTAAGAACCCTGAATGGTCAGCAATGTTGTAAGCCCAAATCTATGCAGCTAGTGCATCAGAAAGATGATGCTCAATGAGGGGTTGGAACCATTTATGCTCTGCATTGAAGGCAGTTGCACTAGCCAACAGTGCAAACTGAGCCATGTGGATAGTCCAGAAATTGTGGTTGTAGTGATGGTGTGTGTGGAGCCAGCCATGTGACGAACAGTCAGATGCACCACTACAACATCCCACCCCATCAAGGAGGAAGGGCCCTGAAATGATCATTAATTTTGTATGCTCGAATTCACATGGCTGGCACATGAGAAAAATAA
This sequence comes from Romanomermis culicivorax, assembly GCA_963922205.1. Classification (NCBI taxonomy): domain Eukaryota; kingdom Metazoa; phylum Nematoda; class Enoplea; order Mermithida; family Mermithidae; genus Romanomermis; species Romanomermis culicivorax. Next base: position 1,054,101 of record CAWUHX010000061.1, read on the forward strand.
CAACTGGTAGGCGACTTTCAATAAACACCCACTGCCAATCCCGTGTATACCTGATCAAATATTAGCTGTCACTCCTGTGCAGTACAGTAAACTGCTATTGCCAAAATCCTCTGCAATGATTTATTCATGCAACACTAATCCGTTTTCTTTGTAAAATGGTAATATTACACTTTTCTACAATGTTCTGCAGAAGTGTTGGTTTCGCTGAACTTAAAATTTGTTAATGTAACTAACTTTTAAAAAAATTTTGAATGAAAAATCTTACCGTAAAAGCATTGCTTAGACAATTTGGACGGGATCGTCTTGATCATTTTTCATTTTCCCGAAGCATTTTCTCAAAAATGAATCTATAGCTTTTGTGAAATACACGTATTTGAGTGATACAATAGGGCGTAGGGAGAGGATAAGGTATATTCCATTTCCTCTGATGAAATCATGGGTCATCCACTTACAATGGGATACACTGTAGTATGTTTTTCTTGGAATGCTTCTACATAGCAAAAGTACAAAGCAAGGTTTCCTGCTAAGGACTGAAAATTTGTGAATATTACCAATCAACTTTTACAAAATTCTTGACAGAAAAATCTTACTGCAAAAACTTAGTGTAAACGACTTTGATGAGAAAAATTGTTTTTGTCATACTCGACCTTTAAAGCAAAGATAGACTGTATGAAGAAAGTATTGTTTTTCTAGGTTTTGGAACATCTGGAAAATTTTTTTGAGCATTCTGGAAACTACATTAATGTTCATAATGACTAATCTTCTGCTTACAATAGTTCCTGATTCCAATATTTGTCATTTTTTGGAGGCTTATAACCCAAGAGTGGTATAAAATCAGTCTTTCATCATCTGAAGCACTTTTTTGCTATAATTTATGTTTAGCAAGTTATGCACTGTTTCCCCTTACATAAAGTGATAGGCAAACGTTCCACTGTCTCACTCATTTATGCAAATCTTTGTGTAAAGAATAAACATGGGCAAAACATTTTTGTGCCAAACAATGAAAACCTGGCCTATAGGTGATAGAATTAACTAAATCAGATACATAACATAAAATTGCATTTGACAGAATTTAATTGTATCCAAAAATGTTCTTTGTGTGATGAAAAACTAATGTGCAACTTATAAGCCTTCAAACTTGGCAAATATTCAGAATTGTGCGTTTCATGAACCATTGGATTTGGAAAATTAATCATTATGACATTAATGCTGATTTCAAGATGTTCTATCATTTATGACACGTTGTATGTTTGTACTAATTGTTGTTTCTTGGAGTGCAAGTTCTATAATCCACAGCAACCTGAATTACGTTACACTGAGCGTTTTTGACCACAGGGCTACTTTACACAGAAAATTTACTCAAATGAGCTAAACAATCAAAAGTTCATATTATCCTTATCAGAGGAAACAATAACAGTTATAGACGATCATTTTTAATACATCTTGATAAAGAAGTTTTTTCCTCAGGAAGGCAATCTGATCTTTCACCATTTCCGATCTACAAGCTCTTGAACTGATTAGAGTTCGAAACTGTGTATTTCATACGGTATCCCAGATGAATTCTTCTTCTAATGAACTTTTTTGCAGTGCTCAAGGCTATCTCTCTGATCACGTATCAGCATACCTCAAGCTACCGCTATTACAGAGATTATGTGTAAGCGGGCATACCATTATAGACCACGTTTATGCAAATTTCAGTAAAAAAATTAGTGTAACATAGTTTGTAAGCTATTGAACACACTATGACATGCGAATACTTGGAGTTTACACTTCCAAATTTAGAGTATACGTCAAATTTGCATTACTTTGCACAAGATTGCAATATTTATGCATTTATGGAAATTTCTGTGAAGACTAATGGGAAAAATTATTGGTTCAGCAGCTGTCTAAATGTTTGAGTTGATTTTAGTAATTTTTTATGTACTTTATTGCCTGTACAACACTATAAAAATGATATCATATTTAATATATGAGGTACAATATAGCATAACAATGAACAATCATTATAACACAACAATATGGTATAGCGATGTTTTGGTAGCGATATAACCTCCTATTACCTTCTTCAGGTACTATATCAATGGTTCTATACCATTACGTCTAATGTCTGGTTATCCAAATAGTCTAAAAAATCACTTCTGACATGCCAAACTTTCTAGCTTTGTATACTACTTTTGTCAAACATGGTTTCCTTTGAAAATCGTTACTTTAACAGGCTATCTCTTTGGAATTTCTTGCTGCTTTGCTTATCATATCCAGTTCCCTGTATTTTTTCTTTTTTCTTATGAATTAGTTGCATTTTACTTCACTTTTTTCATGGTTTATATATCACTTAGCTTAAGGCTTAAGCTTAGGCGTAGGCTTAGGGTTAGGCTAAGTCGTAGGATTAGGCTTAGGCTTAGGCTCAGGCTTGGGCTTATAGGCTTAGCCTTCACCTTAAGCAACTCTCTAACATTACATACATGAGAGTATAATACTTTTTATTTTGCACAAGTAGTAACAGGATGTTAGGAATAACGACATTGTCACAATTATTTTCAACAAACTTTAAATGCTAAGAACCCCGAACTTTTTTTGAACAAAAAACAGAATTTCTGGACTATCGAATGCACTATAAGCGTGTTCGATTTCACAATTTACATTTGGAAAAAGTCTTCATCACTTTTCTGAATTGAATATCAAACTTTTTTTGCTTTATCGCGTGCCAGCTGATCATACATGTACATAGGGGGTAACCCCCTTCTACCTGAGACCCTAGACACCCCTCCCTGGCCCAAAAAATCGTCAAACACCCACCAGCACTTTTTCGAAGACAGTTTTTTCATGATATTTATGCATATTTTGTATGGAAAAAAATGCTTGTGGAGCTTTTTTTGTTTTTTTTTCTCACCCACCCCCACCCCCTTGACGAAAACTCCGAGGACCCAACCCCATGAAATATTCTTGCGGTGCATGTCTCTGGCTGATATGGAGAATTGTCTCTCATTATCAACTTGACACTAGTATGTTGAAAAAGTATTTCTTGAATCATTGTTTCAGCAGACGAGTTTTTACTTCTTAATTCGATTCCATACATTAAATGTGCGGCCCGAACGACACTATACCGGTAGTGATAAATGGCTGGTTTTTCATCAACAAAGTTTCACAGATCACTCTAACGCCATTGGCCGCAATTTTCAACATATCGTTGATCATTGCATTGATAAAACTAAAATCCATTCATTTGCATATTAATTTGCGACTTTTGTTGGGCAATGTGTCGGCTTGTTCGACATTGGCGAGCATTTATTCTTTCATAAAAAGCGTTACGACCTTGATCATGTGGATTGTTGGTGGGAAATGCAGGTGACAAATTTTTTTACTCAAGGTATGTAAACCAACAACTTGAATAAATGGATTATATTTAGATTTAATAAAAAAAAATTCTGCTGCTTTTGTAGATACATTAAATATTGAATGTCAGTTAATCAATCTGATTTCTGTATATATCAACTTGAAAAGGATTGAACACATTGAAGAATCAGGTCAGTTGACTGGTATACTTTATCTCTGAAAAATAAGCCTTACACAACAAAATATTACTTAAGAGAAGTGTTCTTTCAGCACGTTACCAAGTTCACACAGAGGATCTGCATGAGCCAGAATAGTGCTGCCCGGCATGGCCTGGCCAAAGCAGTCCTTGGGCCCATACCCGGTCCGGCCCATCAACTGGTCGGAAAAACCTCTGCCCAGCCCGTAGAAGCACATCTTTCAAAACTTAAAATACTACATACATGATTAAAAATCCTAAAAATGAAAAAAACGAAAAAAATCTATCAAAATTACTGCACGAAAATTTTAGATCAAGTTTTCCAGGATGAATTCTTCAGCGACTAAATTTGTAGCAATATGTCCATAAGTACTGAAACTGCGTTCACTAGCAGTATTTGAAGCTGGACCCGATAAAATTCTTCATGTAGCAATCGCCACTTTAGGAAATTCATTTGATTCCTCTTGTCGTATGCCCAAATCGCCGGCGCGTCAGAAAAATAACGCTCAGTGAGGGGCTCGAACTCTCCACCTTCTGCATACAAGGCAGACGCGCTATCATCTGCGCTAACTGAGCCACGTGAATGGTTCAGAAATTGTGGTTGTAGTGGTGGTGGTGAGTGCGGGGTGTAATGAAAAGCCAGACGCACCACTACAACACTCTTCCACCTCGGCAATGTCGAATTTTTCGATTGGCAGGGTATAAATTTTTCTCCAATTCACTAGCTTTCTCCTATCTTTTCAATATCCTAGCTTTCAACAGCAGTTTTTCTAAGATCTCATAAAAACTGGTGAGTCTTTCCATGCTCTAGATTAGCATGGATAATGTTTTATATTTCGGCTTCAATAGCTATGCCGCTTTATGAAAGTTGGTAATTTTTAATGCAGAAAATAGAAATTTTTCCGGACAAATGTAACAGTTGCAAACTCGGCCCAGAAAGAATAGCCGCTATAATTATCGATCATTGAAAGAAATCATACTAAAAATAAAGACGGTGTTGGCATTTTTTTACTTCACTTGCATACAAAAAAGGATTCAAGAAAGAAATAGTCCCTTCAAGCTAAGGTTTGTCTATATGGTACATATTGATGCTGGGAATTTGTTTCAAAAATTTTTTATTGAAGAATGGAGAAAAATGGTTCGAAAAATTGCTCCATATGTTATGTTTAGGTCTCTGCTCAGATCGAAAGACGTCAGCAATATAACTAAAGAGGTCTATTGGCTTGTATCCAACCAATTACCATAGGTCACTCGAAGGAGTTTCCTACAAGTAACCAGCTAAACACAGTCCAACAGTTCTCTAACAGAACTAAACACAATATTCAGTCACTACTTAGTAACTAGTAAACCCCATCGCTTGCAATCGAGAAGCAATCAGGGTTGCCACGGATGCTTCCTAAAGGCTAACACAAAAACACTAGGAACTCATTAAGACAATGTCCACGTAGGCCGGGTCCTGCCTTGGTATATGGTCCCAGTAATCGGCGCCCTCTTACAATAATTGCATGAGATAGAATATTAAATAATAAATATTAAATGATAATAATATTCAAATTAGGTGTGGCTGTCGACGTTCCGTTTATTTGGTGGAAGTAAATGCAAATATGCACACAACATAAGAAAATGTGGGGAATGATAAATCATCCTTTTCTTGGTCGAATTGTGACTTCGTCCAACTAATAAACTTTGCATAGATGTGGGATGATTGCTACTGTAAGTATACCCCAACACATACCTAAAAACAAGGCATTGCCTTTGATACTTGAAAAATATGCAACAGAAAAATAGATACAACCGAAAATAAAATCATAGTATACAACAAACTTTCAATTTGAGAAACATCAATGATGATGTCTTAGATGAAAAAAGCAACAAATTCAAGAAAAAAATTGAACTCAAATTGAAAATTCAGATTGGATGTATCAGTTGACCGTCTTAATGTGGGCATAATGCTGGACGGATGTGACCAAATGAATCAAAATTTAATTAACTAATGCTACATACACTAAATATGTATCTGACCATGAGTTAATTTTAAATGTTATCATCTTATCTTTCATGAGCTTTTACGGCCCTGGAACCCCAGGCCCGCCATTTTTTTTCTAGCCCAAGCCCTACCCGGGATGCTCATGGGCTGGGCTTGGCCGGGCAGCGGGCCGCCCATGCAGGACCCTAGTTCACGTTTTTTCAATTTTTTCAACAGCCAATGATCAAAGAGTGTAGAATGTTTTTCAGGAATGTCACAGAATTCTTTACAGCTTTAAAGAATAGATTCAAAAGCTAGTCAAAACATGACTACTCAAAAATTTCTCAAATTTTTCGGGCACACGGCTGATTAAGTTTTAATTCCTAAAAGACCCTGCGTTATCAATTAAATACTTGAGTATTCTTCTCCACAGTAAATTCTAATTGATTGACTTCACGCACATTTTAATGCATTATCTTGGAAATTATTGATAATTACTTTGATCATGAAATATTTCACTACTGAATTGTAGTTTAAAAATTTTTAATAAACTTTTATGTCGCCTTCTGAAGGAAAATGTCTCAAGTTTCACCGGGGATTTCATTGTCACTGTTGATGCCCCGCTGACCCTTCAGTTTTAATAATTGTATGGGCATGTAACGACCAGATTTGTGTGAGGTACTTTACTTGGACCAATCGGTCGATACGGCGGGGTAAATAGCGGGACGGGGCGTGGGCGTACGGTTACAAATACGGGGGCGATAAAATACGAACAATCGACGGTCGCTTGAACGTCGACAATAAGCCCGCTTTGAATTAAAATACGGACGGGGGCCTCGGTTTAAATGCTTTCGAATAGTCGGCCGCTTGCAAATGTATAAAGACGGGGCGAGCGCGGGAAAACACAAGAATAAGAATCAGAAGAATGATAATGAATGAAAATCACGCTTTGCTGCTTCTTTTATACGGCGATTCTGGCCACTCCCTGGGCACTGCGGGAGGTCGAGCTTCTGTCCATCTTCTTCCGCCAATCGTCGTTTCCGGCTACGCTTTTTACGCTTTCTTAGTTACGCCTCTCTAACGCTTTTCTGGTGCCGTATGCTTTCTGTGCTTTGCTTGCTTTCTACGGTGGGCTTGGCCACGCCTTTGTGCTTCTGTGCATGCTTCCTGTATCGGTTTCTCTGTATACACACGTTTTGTGGGGCCGCCGCTACTGTTACACTTGAGACTACTGTACGGCGGGGCTTCTACGCATTTTACTGTGTGCAGGTGTTGTTTACGATTTTTACTGGGGATTACGGTAGCTGTGGAATGTGTAGTTTAGTGTAGGTTCTAGGGGAACAGCTGCCGTTTGTGCAAATTAATTGGGGCATCTTAATTGGGCTACCGGGGTGTGAACGGATCAAAATAAAGTACTTCACGTAATTTTGTAGGAATGTTTGGGTGTGAATCCCAGACATCCTTGAGACGATAAAATGTGAAAATAAAATAATATCTAATAAATGTCTATTACATACAGTATGCTACATGTTTACAGTACTGCTTTAGCAGGTACGTTACATTTCCCTCCTTCCGGAGATGAACGTCCTCGTTCAAGGCTTTCGAGGTTGAGGAGGGGTGGGGGTAGATTCGCTAGCTGCTTTCCGAGGGTAGAAAGGGGTTGTCTCGTTTACATGCACCGTAAATGTAATATTCTTATGGGGGTGTTTGAGTGTAACGTTGGGGTACATGAAATTTGTAACTGTATAGGGCCCGTTCTGGCGAGGGAGGAATTTGGGAGTCAGCCCTTGTTTACACGAATGATTTTTGTAGAGAATAAGATCACCTGCTTTGTAATGTATGTTCTGAGCATGTTTGTTATACTGACGGGTAGAGTGGGCTTGGGCTTTTTGCAAACTTTTCTGCACGGTTGAGAGTGCTTCTGTAAAATGCGATTTTACACGAAGGGCGTAATCATCTAAATCAACCATGTAGGGCGTGGGGAAAAAGTTTAAGGCTGCGTCTGACGGCAGATTAGCTTGTCTACCGTGGAGTAATTCAAATGGGGGATATGATGTGCTATCATTTTTATGAATGTTGATCGAAAAAACGGCATACGGGAGATAAGTATCCCAATCAGTGTGATTTGAATTGATGTACATGCGTATACGGGTGGCTAGGGTTTGGTTGCAACGTTCAACTTCTCCATTGGCAATGGGATGATATGGGGTAGTATGAATTTTCTGAGTGTTGCATAAACTGGTGATCGGTGAGAAGAGGTCGGATACGAAATCGGTGCCACGATCACAATGGATGATTTTTGGGGACCCATGACGACAAACAATTTTGGTTACGAATAGCTTGGCAATAGTGGCTGCAGTGATGTCAGGGGTCGGGAATGCCTCTACATACTTTGTGAAATAATCGATGAAAACGACAATGAATCGGTTGCCGTCTTCAGTGAGGGGTAACGGTCCCATGCAATCAACACCAACTCGATCAAATGGGCCAGTTGGCTGAATTGGTACCAAGTTTGCATGCACTTTGTGTCTAAGAGCTTTCTGTGTCTGGCATGGGTGGCAAGTTTTGCAGTAACGTTTGATATCACGGCTCATTTGGGGCCAAAAGTATTTCTGTCTGAGCAAGTGTAAAGTTTTCCTGGCCGCAAAATGACCTGTGAATTTGCTGTCATGATGTGAGGCGATGAGATGCTGGACTTGGGACTTGGGAATGTATAGTTTTGCCTGTTTGTCGACTATACGGAAGAGAATGTTTTGATGCACTGCGAATTTGATAAGGGTAAGGGGGTGTTTTTGGGCGATTTTTGCTAATATGCTTTTGACAGTTGGATCAGTGCGTTGGAGTTCAGCAAAATTTTTCTGTTGTTCTTCTTGTTCAGTTGCTTCAGCTTCCAAAATCGAATTGATAGTGGATATTTCGGGGCGGGTTTCTAATTGCTCAATATCAAAGGATTGTTTTGCTGTCTGTGAGGGGAATCGAGAAACTGCATCTGCGTTGCGGTTAGCAGTGCCTTTCTTGGGTCGAATGTCGAGCTGAATACCGGAGAGGGCTAATCCCCAACGGGCAATGCGAGGGGACGGGTTTTCCTTTTGTAAGACTGCTTGAACTGCTGTGTGGTCAGTGTGTACGATAACATGTTGCTGGAAAAGATAGGGGCAGAAATACTTGACAAATTCGACTACTGCAAGGGTTTCCAACTCAGTGATCGGATAGTTGCGTTCTGCGGGTTTCAATGTGCGGCTCCCAAAAGCAATGGGGCGATCTTGACCTTTACTATCTAGCTGACTGAGAATAGCGCCAATTCCGAGTTTTGAGGCGTCAGTTTGCAGAATAAACGGTTTTGTGAAATCGGGATGCTGTAGTATTGGGGCATGAATGAGTAATTCTTTGAGCTTAGTGAATGCATTTTGCTGTTCAGAGCCCCAGGAAAATTCTGAATTCTTTTTGAGTAGCGATGTGAGGGGGCTAGAAACTTGAGAGCAATTTGGGATGAATCTGCGATAATATGAGGGTAGGCCAAGGAATGACTTAACTTCTTTTGAGCTTTTGGGTGTGGGTATGTCATAGATGGCCTGTACCTTATGGGGATCTGGTGAAATGCCTTGCTGAGAAATGACGTGGCCTAAGTATTGGACTTGGGGCTGGCAGAATTTGCATTTTTGTATGTTTAGCTTAAGGCCTGCTTGTGAGAATCGGGCAAGAATAGTGTCTAAACGTTCCAGCATTTGGGCATGGGAGTCTGCGAATACCAAAACATCGTCGAGATACACAAGGCATGTATTCCATTGCAGACCCGAAAGAATAACATCCATTAACCTTTGGAATGTGGCTGGGGCATTGGTGAGTCCAAAGGGAAGGTAATTGAATTGATATTGTCCGGCTGAACAATTGAATGCAGTTTTTTCTCTGTCTGCTTGTGCTATGGGAATGGAGTAATATGCATTGGATTGATCAAGAGAGGTGAAATATTTCATGCCACGTAGAGTGTCTAGAATTTCGTCTATGCGGGGTAAGGGGTATGTATCTTTTTTGGTTACTTTATTGAGGCCTCTAAAATCAATGCATAAACGATGGCCTCCGTCTTTTTTGGGAACTAAAACTGTGTTGGTACACCATGGGGAATTGCTTTGGCTTATGACACCTGCTGCTGCGAGTTGCTCGACTTCTGCTTGTATGATTTGCTTTTCTTTTGGGGAAGTCCGATAAAGTTGTCTACGTACGGGTTGGGAGCCATTGGTGTCAATTGTATGTGAAACGAGGGTGGTTCGACCTACATCCATTTTGGATTTAGCATATAATGTAGGGTACTTCGATAGGGCGCGTAGGAGTTGCATTTTCTCGGTTTCTGTGAGGTCACTGGAGGCTAAATTGACATGTTCTTTTAACCATGTGAATGTATCAAAACGGTTGGGCTGGTTTTGCGTTGAAGGGGTTAGATCAGCGGGAGCATTTTGTTTTGGGATGTAACATGAGACTGTACCAATGCATGTTCCAGGATAAAGAATTTGAGCTGTTTCTTGTGTGTTTAGGACCGATATGCGTATGCGACTGTTTTGATTTTCAGATATACAAGCTGCGAAATGGACTTTGGGATTCTGTTTGGGTTTTGGGGTGAATTCAAGCTGTTTGACCTGTAAGTAGGATTTGGGCAAGGGGACAGTAAATTCGGTTACGGTACGGGGTGGTAATTCTAATTTTTCGTCTAGATAAGTTCCACCACGAGTTGAAAGAGGGCTATATTCTAGGCCATCACAAGGTAGTATAACATTGCCAAATTTGACCTGTGATTTTTGATTGTTGATAGTGTATTCCGAAAATCGACTGAGAAAGTTTTTGCCTAGAAGGATGTCTGCTGTGCAATCTTTTTGGACATGGACCATGATTGTTTCCTGGATTGTTTGGGCTGTTACTGTGACAAAAGTGGTTCCTACAAAGTGAATCGGAAGATTATTTGCTGCTTTTGCTTGGACTAGCGGGGGTTTCATGTCTAACTGTAAAAGTTGAGCGATTCGGGAATCAATGAGTGAGTAAACTGCACCAGTGTCAATCATGCCTTTTGTCATTAATTTGCCGTTAAGTGTGATTGGAATATGAGGGGTATGTTTCTCAGGTACGTTTTGGGGTGGCTTATTTGATGCAGATTGCTGAATTTGATTAATGAGTTCGATTGCAGGAGTTCGTGGGGTATCAATATCGACAAGGACGTATTTCTGCTGCGTTTGTGCCCCACGACGATTAGCTAATTCTAAAAGAGCATGGCCGAATGATGGGGGAATGGTCTCATGTAAATGTCTGTTGTTTGATGGTATTTCGTATGCATGTTCGTTTGTGGCATGATGCTTTGGAGAGGGGAAATATTTTCGAAGAACGAGAAACGAATAAAAGACGCCTGCAATAACTACAGTAATAACGGCGAGGTTGATAATGATTTGCAGGGGTCCTTTGAGTAAATTGTTTAATCCGTCCGTGAGACTTTGGGTGGTACCGGTTATTACATGTTCTATGCCTTGACTGGCGCCAGAGAGTGTATTTCCGAGTGCTTGGCCAGTGCCTGAGACCATGTTGTAAACTGTATCGGAGTTGAGAGACATTTGGGCGGTGTAATTGACGAGTTTTTTGACGACGTTTTCAAGTGTGTGAGTTTTATAAATGTATTGTTTCAAAAAGAGTAAGTTGGTTGAAATAGTTGCAAGTTGATCATGAAAAATGGCGGGTGTATTAAAATGAAAAAGGGAGAAATTTTGGTTCCAGATGATTTCTAAAGGTAAATTTGTGACATGCGGGGATCCTGTTTCACTGACCCATGTATTATTCTGTTTGTAAAGGGCTACATGCATGTGATGGCAGTCAACGGTTTGTGAGAACGGGGTCAAATCGTTGCCTCCTGGATTTGAAAACATGAGTTCCGTTCCTACGAGAATGGGTAAAAGTTTGTAGCATGTTTGGTTGATTTTATGGTTGTAGAAGACTTTAGATGCGTTTACTTGCTTGCAGGGCCAGACTGTGAGGGCTTCTCCTGTAAATTCTGCTATGATGTCGGTTCTTTGTAGGAATGCACGCGCTCCAAGGGTTGCATCAAGACGTAAAATTTGCCATACGAGATCAAGGTGACGCTGTGCCTGTCTGCATAATTCACTCCATACGTTTTTGAAATTTTGAATTTCGAATTCCTGTATTTTGTCTGCTAGATAGTTTAGTTTTGCATTGATGGGTTCAAAATCATCAAAATCGTATAATGTAGTATGAGTTTCGTTGGTTTTTGGGGTTAAAAATGCGTTACGATGTGGGGTGCTTTTGTCTAATTGTACAATAATGCCTTGTTCGGTTAGAATGCTATCTTGGATTTCTGGGCAACTGGGGTTCGAAAAAACTGTATTTTTAACCGAGAATGCACCTTGTAGTTCTTCTATTATCATGTGTGTTTGCGTGAGTTTGATGGGATGTGTATTTTTGTATTCGAAAGGGCATACGTTTTCAAATTCTGTTTCATTCCAGATAATGGATCCGTCGGCTGTGACACAATGACCTGATGTCGGTTTGCATGACCCTAGGTCACCTAATGTACCTGTCATAGATTTGCCATTCCAAGATGCTATTTGTCCTATTTCTATGATGACGTTAGTGACTGAGGTACAATGGTCTGTACAACACCATGTGTATTCTACGCTTAGGGAGTTATTTGTTGACCAAAATCCTGGTTGGGTTTCGTATAATTTTTGACCGTTGTGTTCTTTGTCTATAACGATTGCCTTACAAACATGTGGGGTTAGATTTTGCATTTCGGTTTGGTCGAAGACAATACCTTTTGATCCAAAAAATCCTGTATTAGTACAAATTTTGCGTTTGCGAACACTGCATTTGTATGCGTCTGTAATGTGGGGCTTAGTGGAGGGGATATAGATTTTTCCGAATGTTTGTACGGGTTTGTCTACTGTGGAAGGGGGCATGCATGATACAAGTTTTGGTATGCTGACTGAGTGACCGCTCAATGAAGTTCCACACATCTGAAATTGGGCACTACACGATGTGGGGATTATTATACATAAAAATATACAATACAATGGCCAATGTAGTGGTTTAGTGGAGGCGGCGGGGTACTGTATATTTTCGTTGTGGCCGGTTTGGTGTTGGGGCTTTTGGTGTTGTCGTTTTGCGATTTTGAGCTGGGGGGGTTGCCGGTTTGAAATCTGAACATTCTGTAAAAGTTTGGAATTTGAGTTATGGGATGGGGTTTGGACTTGCTTACTTGCGGGGGTCGGTAGCAATGTTTGGCGGGGGCGGAATTGGTATGGTTCAGGGGTCAGGCCGTGTAAGAGGGACAATAAGTTGCGACCTGTTTTTGACGGGGTTTCGGTGGCGGTGGGCGGCGTTGTGTCTTGCTTTCGGGGGATTTTGTAGCCTACGGGGATGGTGGGCGGCGATTTTTCGATTTTTTCGGCTTCAGGCGTGGGGGGTGGTGACATGGCGCACCAATCGGGTACGTCCAGATCGAGGACGTATTCGTCACTGCGGCGGTGGGTGTTGGGCATGATAGTTCCTAAAGTAGTCTGGGGGCCGTTAGTTATGGCGAGTAATTTTGAGTAAAATGCGGGGTCGTCAATGTCCATGAGAGATTGGGGTTGCCTGTACTCAATGCAATTTTGAATATTACGACTCTGCTGATTTGGACAATACCTGCTTGTATGACCTCTCTGCTTGCATATGAAACATTGAAAATTGGAGTAGGGTTTTGAAGGGCAGTTATCTGATCTATGTCCTGTTTGGGAGCAGTGGATGCATGGGCTTTTACAATCACGTGTACTGTGATTATTACGGAAACAGATTTCACATGATTTTCGGGTACCTACTGATTTACAGTTACGAGCTACGTGTCCAATTTGTCCACACTGGAAGCATGTGGGTTGCCTAGGGGTGGTATTGTTCCTGTAAGCATTATTCCTGCTGAAAGTATTGTTACTGAAATTGTTGTAGCTACTTTGTTGGGGGGGTTGAGATTTTTGTTTGATCTGCAACTGTAAATCTTTTACTTGTTGTTCTAACTGATGCAAAAGATCCTGTTGGTCTGTATTTTTGGTTAGGGAAAAGATGGGTTCGGGTTTTGGGGGTATGAAGGGAAGGACGTTAGATTTTAACTCATTTCTAAGAATTTGCTGTTCAATGTAAGCTGCTTCATCTGACATTTCTTTTAGAGTTGCGAACCTTCTATACTTAATTGCTTCCCTGATTTCGTTTTGCATGCCTTCTACAAAGAGGGGTTTTATGATCATTTCTCGTGCGTCTGTGTTAAAGTTAGGGTAGGCGAGGGTTGCGAGATGTTCTAGATCAAATAAGAATTCCGTTACTGTTTCTGAACGCTTTTGTTTTCTTTCGCGTAAAAATTGTTGATGTAGCTCATTATCTCTATTGTTTGGGAAAAATGCCTGTAATGCGACTTTATACTGCTCGTATGTGTGGGGAGGGTTTTCGGAATTTGCTAAACTTTTGAATTTTGCTAACGCGGCTCCTCCTAAATGAATTTCTAAACATGCCAACTTTAACTGTACGTCTGTATCTTTCATGCCTTGGAGTGCCATGAATTGTTCTAATCTTTTGTTCCATTCACCAAAATGTTGGGTCACGCCGCCCGTGAATACTGTAGGTTTCGCGTAGAAATTGTTTGCCATGTTATTACGAATGTTTGCTGTTCTTAGATCGTCTATTAGGGTAGGGTTTACTGTATTCTGATTCAATTGTGTACGTAGGGTACGAAAATGTTCTGAAAACAAATCGTTTATCTGTTCTCTAACGATTTCTCCTAAATGATCTTGCGTTTGGTGGGTCATTCTTGGTTTACGATGGGATTTCTGCTTAAATGCTTCAATTTTTGCTTCACGCTGTATTCGTTTAAATGTATCGCTTAATGTTTCGATGGAGGGGATTTCCAGTTTGCTTTCTACGAATACTGTCTTACTGTAGGAAATGATTACTACTGTATTATCTAATGCTTCTAAATGCCCGGATAAGAGTACACCTAACTGGGGGGCAGGGAGTTCCACTGGTTAACGTAACGGTACGGTCACCAAAATATGTAACGACCAGATTTGTGTGAGGTACTTTACTTGGACCAATCGGTCGATACGGCGGGGTAAATAGCGGGACGGGGCGTGGGCGTACGGTTACAAATACGGGGGCGATAAAATACGAACAATCGACGGTCGCTTGAACGTCGACAATAAGCGCGCTTTGAATTAAAATACGGACGGGGGCCTCGGTTTAAATGCTTTCGAATAGTCGGCCGCTTGCAAATGTATAAAGACGGGGCGAGCGCGGGAAAACACAAGAATAAGAATCAGAAGAATGATAATGAATGAAAATCACGCTTTGCTGCTTCTTTTATACGGCGATTCTGGCCACTCCCTGGGCGCTGCGGGAGGTCGAGCTTCTGTCCATCTTCTTCCGCCAATCGTCGTTTCCGGCTACGCTTTTTACGCTTTCTTAGTTACGCCTCTCTAACGCTTTTCTGGTGCCGTATGCTTTCTGTGCTTTGCTTGCTTTCTACGGTGGGCTTGGCCACGCCTTTGTGCTTCTGTGCATGCTTCCTGTATCGGTTTCTCTGTATACACACGTTTTGTGGGGCCGCCGCTACTGTTACACTTGAGACTACTGTACGGCGGGGCTTCTACGCATTTTACTGTGTGCAGGTGTTGTTTACGATTTTTACTGGGGATTACGGTAGCTGTGGAATGTGTAGTTTAGTGTAGGTTCTAGGGGAACAGCTGCCGTTTGTGCAAATTAATTGGGGCATCTTAATTGGGCTACCGGGGTGTGAACGGATCAAAATAAAGTACTTCACGTAATTTTGTAGGAATGTTTGGGTGTGAATCCCAGACATCCTTGAGACGATAAAATGTGAAAATAAAATAATATCTAATAAATGTCTATTACATACAGTATGCTACATGTTTACAGTACTGCTTTAGCAGGTACGTTACAGGCATCTTTTTGTGATCCGCAGATAATTAAAAAAAATACAAAGTGAACTTATTTTGTGGGTTTTTTCTTCAATTTCTTCTATGGAAATTTCTAATTTCATGCTTTACTTTAGATTTTGTTCCGTTTTTCAGGATTCTTAAAAACCGTCCGAAAAAGTTATTAAATTTCTTTAAAATATATGAAAAATAATATGAAAAACTAAAAAGCATTGCATAATATTTCTTGTAAAATCACTTAATTTCGGGACAAAAAACTAACAAGTTATCTTATAAGATCTTTCAAGTCTGCTTATATGATGAAAATTTCTGGTTAACATCCTGCTAGATCTTATGTAAAACTTACACAATCGTGTAAGTTTTACATAAGACAACGGTACAGATCTTGCACGACTTTCCAAAACTTTTTATAAGATTGTTTCCAATACCTATCAAGATCGAAAACATAGGATTGTGAAGAGATGGCTGATTCTCAAGTTCAAGGTTATATGCTACTATTGACGCACACCACCCTAATACGGAATACCAGAAACCTATTGAAAAAAACCCGTTACCTTCGAACATGCCGCACAACATTTTTTCAAGATGCATCGGAAAAATTTCAAGACGCATCGCAAAAAAATCTTTAGCATAATCTTGAAAAAAATTAAGATGGCATCTTGAAAAAAAATCAAGAACTCATCTTGAAAAAAGTCGACATGGAGGGCAGATCAAAGGATGAAAATTTCTGAAACTAGTCAATTAAAAGCCCTGCTCCGTCTCCTACGTTTATATATACGAGACCCCTTCAAACTGTATATCTGAGGTCACGGCTTGCTGGTGGAGGGTGCCCTTCGTTTTTCTGGAGGGTGGTAGAAGCGCTGTCATTTCGATGGACTTCTTGGTTTTTCATAAAAAATGTTATTTTCCGAAACTTTTCAGGGAAACGTCAAAAAGGCTTGTTTTCACCCAAAATGCAGTAATTTCGGACGATAATCACAATTTTTAACTCGTCGGCTGTTCTGAAACCATTCCCTACCTGCTCAGGAACCCTACAAAAAAAGGAAAATTTGGATCCTTATCCTAAATTACTGCATTTCAGATGAAAAACAAGCATTTTCCACGTTTTGCAATAATATGTGGAAAAATAAAACTTTTTCTAAAAGATCAACATGTCCATCGAATTTTCCATGCGAAATAAGCCCCCCTCAGCCACCCCCGCATAAAAACGAAGGGCACTTTGACGGATTATCCTATATACAAACGTAGTAGGCGGAACAACGCTTCTGATTGGCTAGTTTAAGAAATTTTCATATTTTAATGTGCCGCCCATCCTGATTTTTTCAAGATTATCTTGAAGAAATTGCGATGCACTTCAAAAGAAAGTCTAAAACTTTTACATCTTGATTTTTTTGCGATGCATCTTGAAAAAACGTTGTGCATTATGTTCCAATGCAACGATTTTTTTCAAGTGGCAATAAATTTTTCAAGTGGCCCTTCTCGTGTTTCGTACCCTATGTCACAACCTTGGTATAGATCATTTTGCTCTGGGATCAAAAATTTTTTTCCTTGCAACATGTAAGCTACTGAATTACTGATGTTGGTTCAACTGACCCCAGGTCTCATGAAATGTTTTTTTCAAAGTCACGGCGACCAATAAAATATCCAATCTATAATATTAAAATTCAAGTGTCCATTTGTGTGTGGTTCACAACACTCTAAGTATATAACATGTTATAAAATATATACCTCTTTAAAAGAATATAAATGGTTCAGCTCAGCACCATATAGAGCAACGTATAAGTAAGCTGTACATAAAGTATACATACAGTATGACGCCATGTGTTATACGATAGCCATGTGTTATAACATAACCCTACGCTATAACATAGGCCCATGTTATAATATATAATTTTTTTCCATTTTCCGTTATGTTATAACATAGTCCTATATTATTTTCATATTCTTATGTTATAAGATACAAACAATTTTTTTCATTTTTCGACATGTTATAACTTACTGACATGTTATAACATGTTATAACATAGGCCTATGTTATAACTTATACAAAAAAAATTCATTTTTCGACATGTTATAACATGTTATAGCATTCTGACATGCTACAACATAGCCCAGCATATAGAAATTTTTTTTTTCAGTCTTCGATGTGTTATAACATACCAACGTGTTATAACATACTGGCAGGTTATAACATGGTCCAACATATACAATTTTTTTCATTTTTCGACACGTTATAACATACTGACATGTTATAACATAGTCCTATGCTTTAACATGGTCCTATGTTACAACATACCAAAAGTTTTTTTCATTTTCCGACATGTTATAACATACCCGATGTTATAACATATATCATGTTATAAAATATCCCATGTTATAACGTATGTCATCACAACACACACAATATAGCTGCCTGTTAAAAGATATACCTCTTGAAGCAAATACGACTTTAGAGCCATATACAGCAATGTATAAACATGCTGTACATTAAATATACCTACAGTATCACGCCGTATGTTATAACATGGCCTTATGTTATAACAACGGCCCATGTTATAACAATGACCTTTGTGATAACATAAAAAAAGGTTTTTTCAAAAAAAGTTTCTATATGGAAACCATATGTAGCCTTACGCTACAACATAGCCCTATGTTATAACATATTAAAATTTTTTTCCAAAAAAACTTATATATGTTATAACACTGGATATGTTATAATGTAGGACGTGCTATAACATTGGATATGTTATAACATGCGATACATAATAGCATAGGATACATTGTAACTTGGGACGTGTTATATAGTGGGATATGCTATAACGTGATATATATGTTATATCATGGGATACCTTCTAATATGAGATATGTTATAACATAGGACACGTTATACCATGGGAGATACGTTATAATCTCTTTAAAAGTGTGAGCGTCGCGAGCCCCAATATCTAGTTATTTTTCAATATTTAATATCATTTTAGATAATTTGAGATCAAAATATCATAATTGGTGAATTTTTTGCAGTTTAATCGAAACATATCTCACCTGCAAACTCCACGACGGCATTTTTTTGGCCGCCAAATTGCCGGTCGTTTTTTCACTCGTCGTTTCGGGCATTGAACGTTTCTACGCCATACGTCATTTCCAGACGTACGCCGTCGTCGACGATGGCGGCCAACGTTTGGCCAACGTGCCCATCGCCGCCATTTGTTCCGTGTGGATTTTGAGCGTCGGTTTGGTGATTTTCCTATCGCTGACGTCGTGTAATTCCAACTTTTTTTCCCAATTCCCCAATTTGACGTCAGCAAATCGGGAGTTAAATGAATGTTACCTGCTGACGTCATACAAATACCGCTTTCAAAATTTTATTGACCTAAAATTTCCGGAGTACCGCAAAAATAGCAGCTTTTCGAGATGATGGGGATTTAGTCTGCTATGGAATTTAGCATCAATCGATAGATCTTGTTAAAATTTATTCCAAAAACGATAAAACAGTCAATTTTCGTTTTTGTCTTTTCACTTCTTATTCAAAAAAGGAAAAGAATTCGTCAATTTTGAGTTGAAAAATCTGAAAAAATTTTTTGAACTCATTTTCGATCAGAAAATCTAATTTTTTCTGTCAAAATTTGTCGATTTTCATTAAAAAAATTGACTTTTTTGCACAAAATTGAAATTTTTCTGTTCAAAAAGTAAGTTTTTGCCCTTAAATATACTTTTTTCGCTAAAAATTGTCTTTTTTGATACACAATCGATCAATTATCGCTTCAAAATTTACATTTTTTGAAAAAATGGTAAGCTCTGCCTTGAAGAGATGTCTATTTTTTACTTTAAACTTTTTGACACACTAGAATTGTCAATTTTTAATTCCAAAAATTAGAATTTTTCACCACGAAATTTGCCAATTTGCATCGAAAAACTGTTTTGTTGAAATTTTTTTTATATTACTGAGGATGTGTAAATTTTTATGCATCTTTACACAAAATGGATCGATTTTCGGTTCAAAATTCAGCAAATTTATAAATTCTGCATATAAAAGTTCGATTTTTTTGCACAAAATTGCGAATTTCGGTTTAAAAAATAACGGAAATTAAAAAAAATTAAAAAATGTCAACTTTTCACTTTGCTACAAAGTTATACAAGATTCAAAAATTGAATTTTTGTCCGGAAAATGTTTGAAATCTGGATTGTAGAGTTAAATTTTCCGCAAATAATTGAAATTTGTGAATCAAAAGTTAACTTTTCTCATAGAATTCTTCATATTTCATTCAAAAATTTATTTTTTCAACAAAATTTGTGAATTTTTCGATCAAAACATTGACATTCTGGACACAAGTTTTTAAAACCTTTGCTCCAAAAAGTTACGTCCTGCGCAAAAAGTATTGACTTTTGAAGCTGAATTTTGGTTGGCCTCCACCACATTTCCACTGTTTCACCACAACTATCCCTGTATAAGTGTTGATCTAAAAAACATCCCTACAGTATCTTATAAAGTGCAAAACTAGATATGATTTGTATGATTCCAAACATGATGAAATTTTATATTGATTTTTCTGTTAGTTCTAATGTTCACTGATTTTTGTACCTTTTCTCGAAGCACATTTTTTTGCCGACTCTTCCTGAGTGAACGGTTCCCAAGTAAACGATTTCCAGGTGAGCAACTCCAAGTGAGCGAATTCGTAATTGAGCGATTCCCATGTGAGCGATTTCTCAATTGAGCGATACCCATGCGAGCGATTCTAAAGTGGGCGAATTCCCAAGTGAGCGAATTCTAAATTGGGCTATTCCAAACCAGCGATCGGGAATGTAATAGTACTTTCTTTATATTTGCTTTCTTTACCTTATATTTTTCTTTGTATGTATCGCTTTTTTCTTCGTTTTCTGGGTGTATTGTTGATGTTTTCGTTTATGTATGTTTTTACATTTTTATGTTTTGTCTCTGTTATGTTTTCCCTCATTTTCTTTTTTCTTGTCATCTACTTTTTTCTTTTTTGCTCATGAAACCACACATTACAAGTTGTCATCATGAATATCCGTAGTCTTGTGTATAATTCTAGTATGCTTGAGTCTTTCATCGTTGTAAGTGTGAAAATCTTCATAAAAACATAACCAAAAGAATGCTGGAAGAAACAAAACATCAACAAAATGAAGGCATTAAGAATTAGTGAAAATAGGTGGAAAAACATTAGAAAAAGAAAGAAAACATGAAAACAGTGACCAGAAAGAAGAAGCAACATAGAGGAATCAGTAAGAAAGAAAGCAAAAAATGTGAAAAAAAGAACAAAAAAGAAAGAACCAGGCGAGATTAAAAACAAAAAGCTAAGATGAAAAGTAACGAAAAAAAATTACAAAGGATAAAATTATACAGAAAATTGAGCGTGCCGAATTGTATAAGAATTATACGGGAGATTATGCTTATTAAAAAAGAGAACTTGTAATTCTTTGTGTTAGAAAAAAGTGGATGAAAAGAAAAACGAAAATAAAGAAAGCATAGACAAAAGATGAAAACGTAAAAACATACATAAACGAAAATATTAACAATACACACAAAAAAGCAAATAAAAAAGAAATACATACAAAAAAAACATATAAGGCAAGGAAGGAAAATATGAAGAAAGTGTTTGTACATTCTTGATCGCTCGTTTGGAATTGCCCAATTGGGAATTTGCTCATTTGAGAATTCGTACAATTGGGAATTGCATACTTAGGAATTTGTTCATTTGGGCATTAGCTGACTTGGGAATGGCTCAAGATACTGTAAAAGGCATACATTTCGTTGAAAAACATGTTCACAATTTTCATAACGATTTTTTTTACACTATATCTCTTTCAATGCATTTTTCAAAGGATAAGGTTTCTCCAGTAGTGCAACAAAATTTCTTCAGGCTGCTTTTCTAGTATTCTGTAAAAACCACTGATTTTTCTGGTTTTTGAAATATTTTTGACGACAGTAAATGGGCTGGAGTTGAAAAAAATTATGACTTTTCCCACAGTGGTTTTGCTCATGACAGAATTTTACTCCATTATTTTGAATTGATCGATCCCATGAAAGTAAGCTCAGTAAAATTAGTAAGCTTATCACTGTAATAAATGAACAAAATTTCGTCATTGAGCGGCAAACAAAACAACCTTTAATAACCTGATTAAGTGATTAAAATTGTTCGAATAGCGACCATGTATCGACGCAGTTCTGCTCGAATCGACAGTGGATAATGCTTTTCAATGACTTTGACCTTTTTCATTGTCTTGAAAAATTTTGTATTTTCTACTGTATACAGTATTCCACTAAGTCAAAATTGTCTGTCAAAGTGAACTTACCTTTTCGGTTATGGCTGCGTCTATCATTTTGAACTATTTTCACTGTTATGTCCGTTCCGTATCATAGATGATGGAGTAATTTTACCATAAGTTTACATAGTAGGAGACTAATACTGATGATCACTAATGTTAAGAAATTCAGTAAAAATTGACATAAAACACGCATGGTTATTATGATTTTAATTATTACGAATTATGAGTATGGGTAAGAAATGAAATTATGAACTATTACAGCTCATGATATACTGTAGATATGAAGTTTTGAGGCTCGAAAATATTGTTTGTTTTTTTCTAAATGAAAATTGATGCGCAGGCAAAGCCAAGTTTTTTGTAGCACATAGTGCTTACAACATGAGGATATTCTTTATTTTGATCCTGTAAACTTTTCGTTGAATTTTCACTCCAGCATATAACAACTACTACGAAATAGCCTACTGTACCGTACTATTTGTGTACGACACCACTGTCGTCAACGTTATATGCGCATTGTTGTTGTTCATGGAAATGTGTACCCTTACGGTCTACAGTACGATGTGGGTCTATACGGTGAATCATATGACAGTGTCGGTGGAAAAAGTGACGTCCGAAAGTTACCAATTGAACGACAGATTGGCTCGAAAGACAACATTGAACGTTTCAAGGTGATAATTTTCATGTCGAAATTTCATGGCTTTTTTCACGAAAATTATTTGAAATAGTGAAATGTTAAAATTACAAAAATTTGCGGAAAAATCGGGATAAGGTCAGCCAATTCTTTATTCAAACTTTAACCTTGGGTAACTCGATCAAAAACGGAGATAGACTGTTTTAAATTATGGTGTCGAGTAGATCTCGATTAGACCTATCGGATGATACCCAATTTGTCCGTTTGATTGATAGTCACTTTGATCACCTTTGGTCACTCTTATGACATTTAATTTAACCAAATGTGGTGAAGTTTCGGTCAAGATGAGCAATGAGGCTGGTATGGTCACCATGAGTTACAGATTTACCAGAGTGACTATTGGGCATCCTTATAATTTTTTTCGAAATGTCCAGAATTTAATAGCCTTTATTTTCAAACTGCTGTGGAGATCACTACCAGGATGACGGAAAATAAAAGTTGATTACTCTAAACTTTGCTTTTTACAAAAGGGATGTAAATTGAACATTTGAAAAAATTGGTATTGTCACCAAAATCATTTACCAAAGCTGTTACGGTGAAATATTTTATTGAAAACTTTTTATAGCTTACTTGATGTTCAGAAATTTCCAATCCTTCGTGATATGATGATAGCACAAAATCGGAAAATATGGAATAATACTAGCCTTTCATTATTTAAAAGCATTTCAGGAAAAACAGACTATAGACCCAAAGGACATCAGAGTAACCAGTGGTCACTTGGCTCAGTCATATGACCACACCTGTAAATTGAAGGATGACAAAAAAATGCACTGTCGTCATGATTGTGTTTACATAAGGACATTGCCAAGAATTTTTTGATCAGAAAAAAAATCAAGATTTGCTGGATGTGCTCACAAATTTCCAACTCCATGTGAGCAATGACTTAGCAGAAATTTGTGAAATTTAAAAATAAGCACGCATCCTAGTTTCATCATTCAGAGCTACACTATAGAATCGGGCTTAAATTCGAAACATATCCGACGGAAAAGTATCACACTCACCAGTGTATTGACTATCAATCTTTTGGTAGTACACATGACTTCTGGAGATCACGCTGCAGAATTATCGACCTGAAAGTGCAAGACTGACCAAAGATGACCATTAGTCATCATGCTACTGACTTTTCGGACATTGGTCACATAGATAACTGTCATACACGGCGATTGCGATTAGGAGGTTCCAGACTTCATCCAGATATTTCAGATTCCGGTCACCATAAAAAATTGACCCTTAATCAGCCATGCACTCGAAAAATTTTCCAGTATGTTTTTAACCATTCTTGAAGCAGGTCTAAAATTCTGAGTAGCTGTAGAGAAAGTTATTTGACACACATTTCTGAATACGTTTCAACTATTTATGAGCATCGGATCTCGAGATATTCTCAGAAAAGTGGGACGTGGAACAGGGTGCCCGAGAAAATATTTGAGAATTGTGGCTGATGTATTGCATCCACAGAGTTCTGTTTTGGCCACATTATTCTTTCACATGTACTTATCTAATGGCATATTTCTCGCTGCTAGGAAAACGCCAGATCCTGTAAACGTCTTTACACCTAATTTGCACATTAAGAATTTTTGCACATCCATATCTCAATTGTAAATTACGTTATCACGACACAACCTTTATATTTTGAATCCTCTTGAAAATCACTTTCTTAAAACTTCATGAAGAAAACCTCTGGACTACTATTACAGCAAAAACATTTACTCAAAAAATTTTCGAGGGCATGTTGTATGCCCTCGAAGGTGGCCGGCGCATCAGAAAAATAACGCTCAGTGAGGGGCTCGAACCCTCGACCTTCTGCGTACGAGGCAGACGTGCTGGTTCGGAAATTGTGGTTGTGGTGGTAGTGGTGAGTGCATGGCATGCCCCGTAATGAATAGCCAGACGCACCACTACAACACCCTTCCCCCCTTCGAGGAGGAAGGGCCCTAGACGGTCACCAATGTCGTATGCCCAAATCCACATGGCCGGCGCATCAGAAAAATAAAGCTGGTGAGGGGCTCGAACCCTCAACCTTCTGCATACGAGGCAGACGCGCTACCAACCGTGCTAACCGAACCACATGGATGGTTCGGAAATTCTGGTTGTAGTGGTGTTGGTGAGTGCGGGGCATGCTGCGTAATGAATAGCCAAACGCACCACTACAACTGGCATGGCCCAAACTAGGGTAAAAATGGCAAGACTTTTTAGGGCTTAAAAAAGCAGATTCATCGTATATCATGTGTCTATTGATTCCCGGTTCTTTTTGGACCCATATCCAGTTGAAACCGGGATGAAAAAAGCTAACATGAAAGTCACATGATTTCAATCAAGATTCGATCAAGACCGTTTGTTTTCTTGGAATGCTCGTAAATTTGAAGAGTGGAAATCAAGTTGTGCTTTAAAATATTTTATTTTAAATTGAACCATTACATTCTACTGAAAATTTAGCCTGCTCAACTAACTTCAATATTTTTTGAGTAAAAATTGCAACAGTAAAAGTTTTATGTCAACGACTTAAAGGGCAGTCCTCAATTTAGAAGCATTTTATAAAAGGATTATAGTATCATGGATGATACTGTAATTTTTGATCTGCTTCATGATAAAAAAAACGATAGGTATTCAACAGTGGAATATGGAGTATATTCTTGATAATGTACAATAAACTGCCAAATTTTACATTAATCTCTTCTAATTTGTTGTGTCTTGAAAAATGACTGGACTAAGTTGAAAGTAGATTAGCCTTGGGATAATTAATAAATATCCAACTGGAATACTAGCTGGTAAATAGCTAAGTTTAGTAAGGCTAACTAACACAGCCTATAATATCAAAGCACTAAATGGTACAATAAATAAACGAATGAACATGCAAACAACATGGCTTATATACTATCATGGAAAATCACGGAATGTTCTAGAACCTTGTAGAATGTATTATAGAATATTGTGGAAGGTTCTAGAACTTTCTGGTACAATGCAGTACATGAAATGTACCTGAACATCATATTATGTGATCATACTGTAAGGTATGTATCAATTATTAACGACCTTGTTTTCCACACCCTCAACTTACCAAACTAAATTCCATGTGAAAAATGCTTGATTTCAATTCCAGATTCATGGTCTACAGCGTCGTTATTCACGCCATCTGTTGGGCCACAATTTTGATTTTCATCCTATTCATGATCAATCATGTTTGGGCATCGTCAGTTTATTTGATCATCGGCGACTATCTATTCTACATGTTATCAATTTTTCATATGATCCTACACCCGATTTTGTCCGTCTACAATTGTGAAATAATTTGCGTCGAAATGGCGAACATTTACCCAATTTTGAAACCGTTGTGGAAAAAATTGGGCGACAAAGAGAAACAAAAAACGCCAAGCGTCGTGGTCACGTTTCGAAATCACGATCAACATTTCGGCAATATGAACGAATTTTGGAAAAATAAGAAAGAGAAGAAATGATATATAAATTTTACAGTAATTTAAAAGAGAAAGTTTGAAAAAATGTGTAGAGATACATAGAGATATATGCATTTTAAATCATATTTTTGAATAGAACTCAACGGGATCTATGGATTGATTCCAAATTTGTTGTGTTTTGAAGGAAAACATTCAATTACATATGTTGACATGGTCGAACATTAGTGTATATGGGTGATCAAACCCAATAACATCGATGTAATGTTTTTGAAACCGCAACTTTTCGCGCAAAGCTAATCAATCAGTATGCAGACTAGTCGATTTGTATTGGGTTGATAAAAAAATAAAGTCGGTTTTTAACTGTATGTTCACAAATGAAATTTTTGGAAAAATTCTGTTTATTTTTGTTTCTCGTGATCTTGACCCTTAGCATTACTACTGGATATCGGGGTTGGCGGTGCTCGCATTTTTCAAGAGATATAACGTATCTTATTTTTTATAACGTATCTCATGACATAAAAAATATGTTACGACAATGACCTATGTCATAACATAAAAATTGTTCTTTTTCAAAAAATTTCCAATATCGAAGCCATATGTTATATTCTTATAGCTTATTCTTATTCTTAGGCTTTTGTGTGTTCTGACAAACTAACATAACATATTTTATAACATAGGATATGTTATAGCATGTATATTCGTTAATGTGGTATATATTATGATGTTGCAATATGTTATAAAATATCTTATGTTATACCATATCCCATGTTATACACTATATTATAAAACACCCCATGTTATACACTATATTATAAAACACCCCATGTTATAACATACCCTGTGTGATAACATATCCTGTGTTATAACATTGCTCCTCATGTTATAACACATTCTGTGTTATAATATGCTCCATGTTATAACATGCCCTACGTTTTGATATCGGATATGTTACAACCTTGTATACGTTATAACATGAGGTATATTATAACATGAGCTATGTTATAACATAGGATTTTATGGACTATCACATGTCAAAAAAATTTTTTTTGTGTGTTACAACATAGCATTATGTTATAACATAGGACTATCTTATAACATATCGAAAAAGGAAAAAAAATTTGTATGTTATAAGATAGGAATGTCTCGAATTTTGTTATCATAACTTGATCTATGATGTGCGTTATCTGATGTGTCATCTAATGTGGTTTTTTAAATTTGAAACGCATTTGGCTCTCCATGTATTCCTTAAAAATCAGCGTATTCAATCAAAATTTCACAAGTTTGTCGGTTTAGCCAAGTGAAAAACTCTGCGAGAAAAAGTGAATGAAAATGCCGTCAGAGGGATGATGAGGAAGCATCGATTTGGACCACATTCGATTTGGGTGGAACTATGACTTAAAAAATGTCGCCCATTTAACAGAATATTTTAGGAAATTTTCAGCTTCTCTGTCTACTGTTCATGAGTGATAAATTTTCTTTATTTGTTACAGTAATAAGCACTACTTAACTTAATTGTCGAAATTAATTTTGTGAGAGGCGAAAATTCGGAATCTGATTTTAAGATACGGATTAGATAACACTTCCCAAAAGTGAACCGGACTCTAAAAAACATCTGTTGTTTTGTCTTACAGGCTTTTCTGTTTTTCTGAAGTCTGGACTTGATTCTGTTCTAATATTTTCAATTTTATCTGAGAAATATAAGCTGAATATCAACGACTGATTCCTGAGAATAACTTGAGAGATATATTTGCATATTTCAATTGCTAACTCAAATAATTTTTCAATTTTTTTAATTCCTGGGAAGTCCGATTTTGATCTTGTGATCCAGATCTGATTTGCTTACTAAATATGATTTTTGATTTTTCAAGCAGCTTCAAGTTTGAATACCGTGTTTCCAATGATAAACATACTAAAGAGAATAGTTGGAAAAACAAGAATCGCATTTGGACACGAATTGTTTCAGAAATCACACCAACTTATGTTATTTGTTGATCAAAATTAGGACTCATAATACGCAAAACTTGGATTAGTGTTAAAAGTGATGTGAGCGGAGGAATCGATTTGAATGTGCTGAAATATGTTGATCATATCATGAATCATATACTCCCCAACTTTTATTTTATTTTTCGCTGAATTGGGCACGCTCCAAGGCAGTAGCACATGGCAATTCTCGCAATGAAGACTCCATTTCGATCGAACCGGATATGAGAATGTTTTGAAATATCCAACAGTTAAGGGGTCTACAACGTGAAATAAATAAATAAAAACTACTTCACATATTTCATAAAAATTCAAGTAGATAATTGGCTTATTGGGCTATACTTTTCCTTGAATTACTCTGAAAATTAAACACTTTGATGCTGCTATAGCCCACTGACACTGCGAAAACTTTATTTTCTTATCATTTTTTCCATATTAAACTCAATTTCAATGGATCGCTGAATCGATCATTTCACAATAAATAGGTCTGACAATAAATAGACTATCACTTTTTGTTGTATTGTGCTCGTTAAATGCACAAGAACAGCCAGTCCTAACGTGTTCTCTACAAATGATATCACAACAAACTACGAGTACAAAGCGCTTTTGTCTAGAACTACCAATCATTTAGCGGGCAGCCATGACACTTTCCACGCCAAAAAGTGTTTTTAAAGACCCGGGGTTGAAGGAGAGCATCATTTTTGTTCCATTTTCTGGGACGTTGTATCCTTTTGGCTCTTCTATTCCGACGATTGGACCCTGTTCGGCAGTGCATGTGCGCTATGGTACTGCATGGAACGTCGCATCACCTTGTTCACATGCATCGTAGAACAGCGATTCCGCTTATTTTACATATTCCGACTTGTTCGTCTTATTTGCATATTTTCGGCCGCAACGGCGGTAGGCGCCATAGGCTAGGGATATAGTGCATCTTTTGGTATATACGTATCACAGCCCCCTGGCTCCTATCGTCTCGGGGTTGCCATCTTGGATCATGGACCGTTCCTCGATGAGGATTAGGGACAATCATTGAATAGCGCCTATCGGTCCTGAGTGTGTGCCTCTGGTCGTGTACAAATTGATTAAAATTTCATGACTAGAGACATACTCAGCGTCGAGAATCGCTGGCAAAAAATCCATATTGTTACGATAGCTTGAGCATTCCGGCAAGTAGGCCAGTGATATAATGTAGAGCTTATATCACAGCCACCTTGTTGCATAAACGGTTCAGAAAGTTTGGCAAACCGCAGCTTACATATTGTATTTATCCATTTAGTTTCATTGGTGATTTTTTACATCGTTTTTACATTAAGCTTACGTAGCGATAGACTTATACTACTGATTACTAATTTTCAAAAAACTCAGTGAAATCTAACCAAAAAATCACTGGCTAATTATGAACCGGTACAGTTCATGGTCTACTAGATGATATGAACTTAAGGTGAGAAGATATTGTTCGTTTTCGCTAGGGTGGCGATTGATGCACAGAAAGAGTCACGTTTTACTGGGCTTAAAACTTGAGAAAATTATCGTAAAACCTTTGAACGATTGCTAGTTCTATCATAGTAAAAAAAATTTACGAGAAACGAAACAAAACGTCAGCAAAATGACCGAATTCAGCGAGCTTACTGTAAAGAATTTTTTGCACAAAAATTTATAAGTATATTTTTTTCAACGGTTCATTTCAATGCACCATCATGATATGGTCATTTGTTCTAAAGTTATCCATTTTGGGCATTTCATCATATCCTTGTGTTTTCCAGGTTTTTTTCCCATTGCTCGCTGATTTAAACTTTCGGAGCGCGCTGTGAAATTTTGACCTTGCTCATTGTAGTCACACTACTTGTGCTGGTTCATGATTGGAAGAATGGTTTTTTTAGCACATATACATTGTGAAATGTGAAAAATCCACTCTGTCCACTTTAAAATGACAGCCTTGAAAATAGGTTTCACTCGGAAATAAGTAAGCTCATTACTGTAATCAATAAGGAAAATTTTCTCGTCCATCAGCGACGATCAAACTTGTTGAAAATTTTTTTCATTAAGCTGACTCCTGGGTGTTGGTAATAATCTCAATCAAAAATGGATAAGCAAGATGCTGTTTCGAGTATTGTAAAGCAGGTTGTGGGTTTGGCTAAGGCATTTAGAAACATTTTTTTTTGTTAACACATCTGACACCTTGGTTTAGAATCCAGAGTTTAGGAGAGGTAATTGATTAGGATTTTATGACAAAGACGTGTGATGAACTACTGATGAACTACACCATGTTGATGGTATAGACAAATGTAATGCAGGACGTGAAGCTTGAGCAGAGACAGAAACAAACTTGTAAGGACTTGTCGTTGTTAGGCTCTCTACTTCCAAGCTAGATTTAAAGGAAAGTTCCTTTCAGCACAATTCCACACATCTTCAGTTTTTCTCAACTACGACAACCGTACAAAATATTATCACTTACAAGTTTGTTGCTGTCTCTGCTCAAGCTTAATGTCCTACATTACATTTGTCTATAGCATCAACAGCTGTAGTTCATCAGTCTTGCAAAAAACTAGTAGATAAGGTCAATCCGGACCGTATCAGATATTAGGAGCCGGTATTAAAGCTGGAGCTTAAGTTTAAGTTGGGGCTTAAGACGATTTTGTTTTAGCTAGAGTTTAAGACGGTCTTGGTTAAGCTGGAGCTAAAAACTAAAAGTTGAGCCGGTGCTGAACAAGAGAGACGAGTTAAGCTACAGCTCAACTACATTTTCATATCTTTTGTGTGGAAAGTTAAGATGGAACTTGGTTAAGTCTTAAGTCGGTATCACTAATAAGTTAAGCTGCGAAGCTGATTCTGAGCACCAGCTTAATTTTTTTCATATGTTTTGCGTTGAAAGTTAAGCTGCTGCTTAGCAAAACTTAAGCTGTAGCTTAACTTTTTTTGTGAACATTTCTTTGCCTCTATGGGCCGTATGACAGAAGGCGGGTTAAGTTAACCTTAGGTTAGCGTTAACCTCGGGTTACGTAACCTAGAGTTAACTGTCGGGTTAGGGTTAACCCAAACCAGTATGCCAGTAGGGTTAGTTAACCTAAGGTTAATGCCACTAACCTAGAGACAATTTCATTAACCTTCGGTTAAAGAAAGCACGTGCTACTTATTCAATGTCTGAGCATCCCACGCTCGAACACAGGAAGTGTGTGTTGTTGCAATAAGAAGAATAATGTTGTTAGAAATGATTTATAACGACAACAATTAAATTAATAGTTGTTAGAAAGAACATAAAGTTTTGTAGCAACAATTGAAAATATAGTGTATCCACGGCAAGACTGTTATGCCGTTTTGTCGTTCGTTGCAAGTCATCTTTCAGAATGTCAATCAGCATGCGCACTGTTGGTTTGGCAAAACTATAATGTGAAAAAAAACTGCTGGTTGTTGTAAAATTCGAACGGATTTTTTCTAGTAAAGACCAGTGCATCCAAATCAACATTGTTTTGCACTTCATTTCCAAAATCTAAAAATTCAAGAAAATCAACAACATCAAGCGCCATTCAAAATAGTTGAAAAATGCCTTGACCCGAGATTTAACTCTGCTCGCAGCAGGGTTAAAATCTTGGGTTAAATTGGCTGTATTTAACCTAGAGTTAGTTCTAACCCTCCTTCTGTACTACGGGTTAAAGTTAACCCTTGATTTAACCCGAGATTTAACTCTAGGTTAGACTTAACCCGCGTTCTGTCATACGGCCCTATGATGTTTATTTTCTTCTGTGTGCATAATCCGACAGTAGTACCTTGTATCTATATGCGTTGAAAATATTGAAAAATACTAAGATGGATAGCATATATGCATAAATAAAGCGATTGGCCATTATCGATTTTCTAGGGAAAATTTTGCAATCAATCGAATCGATATTTGGCATAAAGATATCATAGTAAAAATCCAAGGAATCCAGCTAGTTACGAACAGTGTGATTTCTACGAATTCTATCTCGACGTCCTTCTTCATCAAGCAATAAAACCAAACGACCAGCCATTATTGTATAACCACATAAAATACGAACTTAAGACAGCTACCCCCAGTCTTAACTTGAAGCTTGAGCTCTAGCTTAACTTTCGTAATACTGGACAGACTTAAGCCTCAGCTTAACGGTCGAACGGACTCAAGTCCGAGACTAAAGTTTGAGTCCCAAGTCATTTGCTCAGTTGCAGCTTAACAATTTTTTAGTAATACCGGCCAAGCTGGTGCTCAGCTGGAGCATAAAAAGTATCTATTCGACTTATGAACAAAAAAATAATTTTTCTCATTAGACAAAATCAATTACCCTATGAGAGAGGTATAAGACTTATATAAACACTTCATCCTACGCACGATTTCATAACAACTTTTTCTGTTATTGCCTGCATCTCGCAATTTGTCATTGATTTCTTCATCTTTTTTGAAAATCCTGCTACCAAAAGCTTTCCATATGCAATAAGAAATTTTTCCAAAAGTAAGCAAATTTTCGGCGAGGCTTCTAGCCTTTCAATTCTAATATATTCGCTGCAGACTTTACGTAACTTTCGCTAGCTTGTTTTCGTGTATTAGAAATTCGAATTTCATATAATACGTTCAAGTTCTACGAAAAAATTTTCCTGCATATTCTAAAATTTGACTAAACTTATCCGACAAATGAAACCCAAAACGCCCCTTTTCCGGGATTCGGACGACGACGAGCCTCGCGGCAGAAGAATCGGCGTCGCTGGCTCGGTGAAATCGGGAGTTGACCATCAACCGGGAGTTAATTTCAATTCTAAAGATTATTGCGTCCACGGCGCCAAATATACGTCCGGCTACGAGGATTTCGTGCATAGGATTTTTACGCCGGGCGACGAACGTCGGCCTACTGATCCGTCGTTCATTTTGAATTACAGTTTCCCGTCCAACGCCCTACCGAACGCCAATTTGTCGGCCAGTTTGCAATTGAAATTGGAGAGCTACGGTTCGGATCCGTTGGCCGACACGATGTTTTTGTCGTCGACGTTGGGCGGCGCCGGCGGCGGCGTCAAATTTGGCGACGGGACGGCGGCCGCAATGCGCGATACGCAGATGGGAATGGAGTCAAGGCCCAAAGGTCCCAAATACCCCTTGTTGGGTGAGCGGCGTAGATCGGAGTGGGAGTTAGTTGAGGTCTTGACCTCATTTTACCGCGCCCTGATTTTTGTTTGACCACACAACTTTTAAAGGCGAATAGAAATTTTTGGCTCCAAAACGCTACAAATAGGCTATGAATAGATAGATCTCGTTGAGATCTACTTTAAAAAAGGAATTTAAAATCATGTAACTTTATTTTTGGCGAAGTTAAAAGCACTCATGCATTCGAAAAATTTTCGAATCTCATGTTTTTGACCATTTTTGAAGCTAATAATTACTTAAGATTTGCAATTCTTAGAAGTTGTAGGAAATTGTTCGCCTCACATTTCTGAACCATTTGTAACCCTTCATGATGATTAGAGCTCAAGATATTCTCAGAAAAGTCTGAAGTGAAACAGCTAAGACATTTTCGAGAACTGCAGCCAGACTACAGTCATGTCGTCAAGACAACATTCTTTCATATGAAACCTCTCCAACAGCATGTTTTTCACTGCTACAAAGTGGTCAAATCCTCAGATCGGGTTTTATGCTAATTTTCAAATTCAACACGTTTACACAGTCATCAAATCTCCATTGTAAATTATTAATGATAGAACCAACATATTTCGAAGATTGTGTGTCGATTCATCGAATGTCCCTATTCCTCGAACGTTGCGATTCACCGAAAGTCCCGATTCCTCGAATAGTGCTTAAGATCTTATCTTTAAAGTCCCGTTTTAGCGAAAGTCCCGATTCCTCGAATTTTTTTGAAAAAATTCTGTTTCCTCGAAAATTATAGATGTGCAGGTTTAAATTTACTATTTTGTAACGTGAAGGTTCCCACGACATAAAGTTCTCATGGTCGCCTAAGCCTAAGCATCAAAGTAGAGCACTCAAAAAATGATCAAAATTGTGCATCAACAAAAAATCTCCTAATTCTGTTGAGTCTTCATATCATCAGATATGGTAATTTTGAAATGATAATATTTAGGATCAAATTTACGGACGTTTAATGAAAATTGATCTGTTCGTATATGCACTTTCGATGAAGTGGGATTTGTGATGCACCAATGTTTGATGAATCATAAATTTTATCTTCTTTTCGAGGAGTCGGGACTTTCAAGGAATAGCGAAAGCAACTTCATGATGCACTAAACTATGTTTCAATGAATCGGGAAGTTTATCCACTTTTCGAGGAATCGGGACTTTCGAGGAAAGGGGATGTTCGAGGAATAGGGATACAGCCATTTCGAACGGTCTTGAAAAGTTCTTTTTTGAAATGTCATGAAAATCATGGGAAAATTTTGTGTTTTTCTACAGTAGAAAACTTTCGATTTAATAAAAATATCTATCAAATTGAATCTACTTTTTTAGTTTTTGCTACATCTGTCATTCCACAGTAAATGAAAGTTTTTGAAAGTTAAACAATGATACTGTATCTGATATAAAAATACAGTAACGCATGATGCACATGGACAATGTAAATTAAAAACCTTGGTCAGAACGACTGTTACTATTAAAATGGTATCTTTGAATTTGTATCCTTTCATTTCGAAAAAATCAAGTAGGCGACTAATCAGCTTGGCTAAAAATTTTCCACAGGACCAATCATAGGAAGCATTGCTCCGCCTCCTATGCTAATATAAATGGCGCCCGTGCGTTCGAAATCGATTTATGAAATCAGTGCTTGCTGATAGAGGGGGTGTAATTGTTTTTTTACCTGAAGGTGTAAGAGAGGGCAGCAATTTTACACGAGGAATTCGATAGGTTTAGAGAATTATCCAAATTTTTATTTTTAGTCAGATCCCTTTCGAAAATTCTCCAAGATAGCATTTTTGAATTTTTGGTGGAAAATACGCATTTAAAAAAATCATTAAAATAAAAATTTCATGAAACGGTCAGTACTTTCGTATAGGTTGATCCACCAATTCTAATTATGTTTTTTTCTGTGATTTGTAACCTCGAAATGAAGAAAGTTTGTCGTTGTTAAAAAATTATACAATTCGATTGAAATTTCAATAGAATGAAATTTGACCCAAAAAAGAATTTTGAACAAATTTCAACCTATTTGACGGAAATTCAACAAATTCCAGAACATTTCCAATTTCTAACAAAACACTCATTTACTGTAAATATACTGCATAAAATGTGTTTTCATTCCAAAGATTCCTACAGTAAGATGTATTTATGGTTCTGAAAAATGAGCAAGGTGTTTTGCTGCTGGAATTGTCTTAAATTAGAGAAAAACAGCAGAAGCATTCAGTGTAAATAAGATCTTCATTTTTTTGAGTACATGATGATATCTCGTTTTGAGAATGCAGCTTTCCATTGAATTGTGTAAAATCCAGTTCACGAGTTTGGGTCTAAAGTGATTCTAACCGCTATATTGTCCGCCAACAACACATGTTACAATGTAGCTATATTGATGTAAGTCTCTGCCAAAGTTGCATAATTCTAAATTACAAAGTTTTCATTTCAGAAAGAAAAGCACTTCTGAAAGTACTATTTTGGTGTACTGTAACTTTACACGCGTATACTGTAACTTATTTTATGACGTCAGCAAATGTTCCATTTTTAATCTATTGTAACTTTACATCCATTTACTGTAGCTAACATCGTGACGTCATCAACTAGTACTTTTTTTGCCTACAGGTCACGATCACAGCTACTACGACACGATCGGTTCGATTGCTTTGAGAGCCTACAGTTCGCCGTTACCGAACAAAAAAACCGACCTGAAAATCTACGAACCGAAAACCATCGATTCTAAAGCGTCGTCGTATCGTAAAACCGGCAAAATCGTCACTAAACATAAAAAATCGGACGACGCCGATTTGACGGGCGTACCGGCGGCCAGGTATATCTATTCGGACGTCGACACGTTGACGTTGAACAACAAAAGTCGAGTGGGCGATACGAGAATTGTCGGATCGAATTTCGTAATGGCCGCTTCGCGTCCGGACGATCTATTTTTCGATAAAATCGAAAAAACGTTGGCCGAAGCTAGGACGGTCAATAGTTGGGACGTTTGAGTGAATCAAATTGAAAAATCGCCAAATTTCGTTGTTACTGTAATTTTAAAATCGTCAGAAAAATTTACATACGATTATTCATGGAACGTTTTAAATGTTCGGTCAAAAAAGAAATCTAAATTTTTTACATTAGCACGAAACATATATACAAACCATTATGCGAATTCAGTTAAAGAACTATGTTTTGGTGCCCTTCCAATTAGGATGTGACACAAGCAAGAAGTAGAATATTACCGCAGGGTAGGACTGCAATTCTAAAATCATTTGTGTTATACTGTATATTCGAAAACCCACAACAACATGAGTAATATTACAGTGACCACTTTTGCCCATTGGCCTACTTTGACAATAAAATTTATATAAACATCTCTAGTTTACATGTATCTGATCTCAGAATCACACTCGATAAGTCAGTAGTATCACGTGAACCCAATACAGCGAAACACAAAATAGCGAGACTCAAAACAGCGAAGTCACAAAACAGCGAATCTCAATACAGTGAAATATCAATACAGCGATCCTCAAAACAGTGAGGTCTCAAAACAGCGATTCGCAAAAGAGCGAAGCAAAAAGTTCTATGCGTTAGAGTAAACGCACACATCATTTTTATAATAAAAATGCAAATTAGGTATATTAAAACCGTTTTTGCTGAGAGTCTATTTTTAGTTGCATGCTTCTGTCCTGCAGTTGCACTAGGGGGTATTCCTATGTGAGTGATTCCCAAGTGAGAGAACTCCCAAGTGAGTGAATTCCCAATTGGGCGATTTCAAACGAGTGATCGAGAATGTATATTCTGTTTTTTATAAAATACTCCCAAATGGAAAAGTGACACAAATCAGTACTGCCGTCAAAATCGTTTACATGGAGCTCTTACTGCAAAATTTTTCGCTCGAAAATTTGTTAAAGGTTAGACAGGTATGGTTACAAATTTCCAGTTCAATATGATATATTGTTTATCAGAAAATCGTGATAATCTGAAATACTACTTGCTTTCCATTTTCATTATTTAGAAGCATTTCAAGAAAAACAGACTATAGTAACACTTTCTTCTTATTTTCCTTCTTTACCTTACATGTTTCTTTGTATGTATTTCTTTGTTTTTTGTGTGTATTTTAAATGCTTTCGTTTATGTATGTTTTTACGTTTTCATCTTTTGTCTCTGTTTTCGTTTACTTTCGTTTTTCTTTTCATCTACTTTTTTCTTTTTTTCTCATGAAACAACAAATTACAAGTTCTTGTTTTTAATAAACATAGCCTCCGGTATAGTTCTTATACAATTCGGCACGCTCCATTTTCTACATAATTTTATCTTTTCTAATTTTTCTTCATTATTGTTCATCTTAGTTTTTTTGCATTCAGTCTCTCCAGATTTTTTCTTTTTTGTTCTTTTTTTCACATTTTTTCTTTCTTTCTTGCTGCCTTGTCTATGTTGCTTCTTTTTTCTTGTCACCGTCTTCATGTTTTCTTTTGCTTTTTCTCCTATTTTCACTTATTCTTAAAGTCATCATTTTTGTTGACGTTTCCTTTCTCTTGATGTTCTGTTTGTTTCAGCATTGTTTCGTTCATGTTTTTATGAAGATTTTCACACTTACAACGATGAAAGACTCAAGCATGCCGAACTGTACAGTATAGAATTATACAGGACACTACGTTTATTCAAAATGACAATTTATAATGTGTTGTTTCATGAGCAAAAAAGAAAAAAGTAGATGACAAGAAAAACGAAAAGCAAAGAAAGCAGAGACAAAAGATGAAAACGTCAAAAAATACATAAACGAAAACATTAACAATACACCGAGAAAACGAAAGAAAAAAGAAATACATACAAAGAAAAATGTTGGGTAAAGGAAGAAAATATGAAGAAAGTGTTTTTACATCCTCGATCGCTCGTTTAGAATCGCCCAATCGGGAATTCACTCACTTGAGAATTCTCTCAATTGGGAATCGCTCACATGGGAATTGCTCAAATGGGAATTCGCTCACTTGGGAATTCGCTCAGTTGGGAATCGCTCACTTGGGAATATGCTCAATTGGGAATTCGCTCACTTGGGAATCGCTCACCTGGGAATCACTCATTTGAGAATCGCTCACTTGAGGATCGCCCATTTGGGAATCGCTCACTTGTGAATAGACCGGGCTAGGTATGCACGAACGGACCATTCCAAAAACAAAAAAAATATATCTGTCAGAAAAACATTTTTGCAAAACGTTTGGAAGAAAACAAAAACGGAGAAATTATCATAAGCATTCCCGATTCAAATAGTTTTGTGTGTAGGTTAATTGCAAATAAAATAAATTAATGAAATAAATAAAACAATATTAAATAAGCAAATGGAATGAAATGAATAAAATAATTGAGCAGTAAAGGAAAAACAAAAAACAAATAATAAAGAAATGAAAAGTAAAATAATGTGATAAAAATCAGGTAAACGTAAAAAATGGAACAAGAGTACACACCTGAAAAAATTAAACAAAAAATGGTTCAAAATAAGAAGGATATGAAGGGAAATAAGTCAATAAAGGAAAAAAGAATGTAAGCGATTCCGAATTGAGCGCATTCCCAAATCAGTGAATTTCCAATGAGGCGACTCTTAACGAGTGATCGAGAATGTAATAACATTTTATTCAAATTTGCCTTCTCTACTTTATATTTTTCTTTGTACGTATTTCTTTTTTCCTTAGTTTTCTGGGTGCATTGGTCATGTTTTCGTTCATGTATGTTTTTACGTTTTCATCTTTTGTCTGCGCTTTCTTATGTTATTCCTTCTTATCATATAAGTTTTTCTTTTTTTTGCTTTACAATACATTATAGGTTCTCATTTTAGTTAACCATAGTCTCCCGTATAATTTTTGAACATCGGCATGCTTGAGTCTTCTATCGTCATACGTACGTGTGAAAATCTTCATAAAAAATATAGAGAAAAGAATGCGGAAAGAAAGAAAACATCGAGAGAATGGAAAAGTCAACAAATATGGAGACATGTATGAAAATAGGCGGAAAAGCGTTAGAAAAACAAATAACATGAAAACAGTGATAATAAAGAAGCAGGATAGAGTAAGCAGCAAGGAAGAAAGAAACTGCGAAAAAGAACAAAAAGAAACAATCGGGAGAATAGAAAAAGATAAAGGAGTAATAGCAAAAAACTAAGATGAAAAGTAGATAAGAATTATGAAAAAATCACAAAAGATAAATTGAATAGGAAATAGAGCGTGCCAAATTGTATAACAATTACATTTGGAGAAAATGCTTTTTAAAAATGACAACTTAAAATGTATTTTTTGAGCAAAAAAGTTGATGGCAATTAAAAGGGAAATGAAAGAAAGCAGAGACGAAAGGCAAAAACATTCATAAACGAAAACATAATTGCACGTTTGGAATCGCTGAATTGAGAATCCGCTCATTTGGAAATCTGCTCAATTAGGAATCACCCACTTGGCAATTCGCTCAATTGGGGATAGAACATCTGAGAATCAACTCCCTTTCCGCATAAATCATAAACTTTATTTGGCAACCATAGCACGTAAAAAAATACAAACATACAAATCTTAAGCCCTATTCAGGAGTGAAATCGTCGATTTTAAGGCTTTAAACGGCGACGGTTAGCGATTTTATCGATTCATTCCATAAAATCGGCGACAGTCACCGATTTCGAAGAATGAATTTGTGGAGTGGGCAGCACTCGCAGACTCTTGCTTATTTGGTAATTTTTATTTATTTCTAATGACAAAACACAAAATAAGGTTGCAGCTGAGAATACCATAACAATATTGTCTTCCTACACATGTCGATTGTACTTAAACGCACTCTGAATGTTTTTTGGGTCTTAAATTATCTTTGCATACATATTATATTCTTTAGGCAACGCTAAAATACACTGTGGCTCCCAATGCTTAGCATGTAAAGAGTCGGCGATAATTCTGAAAAAAAGAGCAGTGTTCTGTTTACCGGATTTCACTCCCCTCATTCCTAGGATTATAATCGACAAAAAAAATCCTAGAAATTTTTCACTTCTGAATTGGGCTTTATGGTCTGTTTTTCATAAAATGCTTCCAAATAATGAATCTGGAAAGCAAGTTCTATTTTATATTTTCAGCATTTTCCGCCAAGCCGTACGTCATATGGAGGTGAAATTTTGTGACTTCACTCAAATAACACTTGGAAATTTTTTGACTGAAAAAATATACAGTAAAACCTTTATGTACAGGAT
Organism: Romanomermis culicivorax; assembly: GCA_963922205.1. Classification (NCBI taxonomy): domain Eukaryota; kingdom Metazoa; phylum Nematoda; class Enoplea; order Mermithida; family Mermithidae; genus Romanomermis; species Romanomermis culicivorax. The sequence continues at coordinate 1,094,253 of CAWUHX010000061.1, forward strand.
TTTCAAGTCACCTAATATTTGTGTCATTTTTCCCTTTAGTAGCATTTTATAAAAAACAAACTATAGAACTTTATACTACCTACAAATTTTCACATAATTAAAAATTGTTCGTCGAAATCGTAACCGCAAAGGCAAGGCGCCATACGACGACCGTACATTTGACAATGATGGAACTTTAGACATTTTTCCGGCTTACATTTGTCGCAGAGTGAAACTGTACATTTGGCGCATCGATTGAGCACAATTTCTCCGCAGTAACAGGCTCGGTCGGATGTATAGTGATAGACGGCAACGGGCGTGTGCGTTTCGTTGTTCGCTCTGTGTATGAAATAGAATATTGCAGAACTTGGATGTCTGATGCAGATTTTGATTTACAGTAATATGTGAAAACTGTCGCAGAGGTGTTCAAAAACTTTTTTCCAGGTTACGAAAGAGGAAATCTTTCTATTACATTCACGTGGTTCACCCTCGTACGCCAGTGCTGAGAGCACTTTTTTGGATTTATGATCTTTTTCACGCAATAGTGTGATTGACCAGGGTTCGGTTATCTCCTAACCCATATTTTGTGATAGCTTTAAAAATCTTACCTCTGTCCCAATTTTCTTGGAAATTTTTAGAAAATAGTGCAATTTTTTCGATGTTTTTGGCTTCAGATTTTAGCCGAAAATGATCACAATGTTCAAAGACTTCGTTTTAAACTCTTGCATTTCTAACCAAAAAGAGATGAACCATCTTTCGAAGTTTTTTTTCTGGACTTTTCCAACAATTTTGTAACTGTCAATTCACAGAAGCCTAGGGGAAATCTTGTGGAAAAGCTTTTGAATTAGTGAAAATTTTCCAAAAAAAGTTAAAATTCTTGGGGGTCAGTCGGAATTCTACGCGGCCAGCAAGCCTCCTCCTCAGGAACATGTAGCCAAAGCCTAAGCCTGTGATGTCTATAGTTCTGCGGTCTAATGTCTCAGTCTTAATATCCCGCTTCCAATGTCTGCGTCTGAATGTCCTGGTGTCCTGCGTCCTAATGCGTACATGCAATTGGGAGGGGGAGTGCTATAGGAATTACCCCAGAAATCGTCGACTATATGGCTAGCCATTGGGCGACCGCGCCCCCCAGGAATTTCCAATCCTATCGCTAGCCATATGGTAGTCGTAGGAACCCCCATATTTTTGGTCGGAAAAATACTGAAAAATGTTAATTTTTTGATGAAAAATGTCAATTTTAGAACAAAAAATAGTCAAACATGTGAATTTTCTGGGCGCTCCGTGCCACGAGTACATTTTTTCGGTCTATTTAGAAAAAAATTACTATTTTTTTGAACCATTTTTCGGATTTTTTTCGGGAAAAAAATCTATTTTTTCCCTGAGAGACACCATACCCTTAAATCTCGGGAATTACTGATCCCCAGCCCAAAAAAGTCGTCCGACCCCCCCCCCAGCCTAGCGGTGCGTCACGGGAAGGTTTACCCTATAGTTTGTTTTTTCTTCATAGAATGCCAGCAAACTGAAAAATAAAAAATACAAGTCGTTCATACAAAGCTTTTACTGTAGAATTTTTTAGTGGAAACTTTAACAACAGAATACTGCTCATTATTCAGTTTTCTGCATGAGTATAGAATCGGGGACTCGTACTTTCTACACTATGTTATTAGTATATATTAGAGATAGTCCGGTTTCACTTTTTGCGTTTTCCGGTTTCGGTTTTAGAATTTTTTTAAAATAATTAAATTGATTCTCGATCAAAAACCTATTTTCGCGGATAACCTGTGAATTTCTAAAGTTTCAAGTCATGCATAATGTTGTAAAACAAGAGATCGTTCTATGGCTAGCAGGCTGTTCCAAAACTCCTATTTTTCATGAACTTTTGAGCATACATGTAATTGGGGGGAGCACTGTTTTTTTTGTACTCGACTCATTTGTACTGATACAAACGACAGTCTAAAATTTGTTTGTACTTCATTGCTTACACTGTGATTGATACATCAAATTGAATTTTCATACTAGAAAATTGTTTGTACTGGTACAAACAGGGCCCAACAAAAAGTACTTCCCCCGGGGAAGGGCTTTAAGAACCCCCCACCCTGAAAATGGCTAGCAACCGGGTGACCCCCCAAGATTTTCCAATCCTACGGCTAGCCATATGGTAGTCATAGGGACCCCAATACTTTTGGTCGAAAAATCTCAATTTTTTGATGAAAAATGTCCGTTTTTGAGCGAAAATTAAGCAGAAACGTCAATTTTCTCGACGCTTCGCGCCATGAATACATTTTTGACGGTTTTTTCAGACAAAAATTACTATTTTTAACCGTTTTTCGGTGAAAAATTTAATTTTTTTTCCTTCAGAGACCCTTCCCCCAAAATTTTGAGGAATCACTGACCCATCGCCCAAAAAAGTCGCCCGACCCCCCAGGCCTCGAGGCCCCGTTATATGCATGCTTCTGAGAATTGATTTTTGGACAACTGAGCTTGAGGTTTTGACTAAAAATAGACGTTTCAAAAGTTTTCATTAAATTTTATCCCTATCAAATTCTTGATTATAAGTACCATATTCACTATAGTCTATTGATTTTAAACGTTCCATGAAAAAGTTGAACAGTGAAAAAACTAGTAATCGTATTGCCGTAATCGAAAAAATTTTTTCTATTCCATGAGCGACAGAGAAGGAAAAAATTCTTTCCAATGACTTGATTGAAGGGTCAAAGTTGTATGTCAAATCGAAATTAAAAAAGTAAAAATATCGAAATAGTGAAGAAGCATGCTCTTTTTTTTGCTTCTGGTCTCCCTACCAATGGAGTAATTTGGAATTTTTCCTACAGTATAAAGCTTTTCATAACGTGAAAATTGTGCATCAAATTGAACATATGTACCTCTTCGGTTGTCACTGCTCGAACCGTTTCACGGCTCACTTTTGTGAAAGATTAACTGTTTTGAACTTAAAATACCACAATCACGATTTTACAATAAGTTAGTCATACTGCGGCTATTTGTATATTGTACTTCGCTAAGAACAATTACAGTCCGTTTTTTCCTGAAATACTGCCCAATAGTAAGAATGGAGAGCAATCACTATTTCAGATTTTTGAGACTTTCAACTTAACTTTAATTCAACTAACCTTCAACTGTTTTCTCAGTAAAAAATTTTATCGTCAGCTTGTGTAAAATATTTCAACGGCAAAGCTAATTTTCGTAAATTTTCACATTATAAGCATTTAAAAAAAAAACAGACTATGAGCCATTGTAGAGGAAAAATTTCAAACCAGAATTGGCAACAAGTACAAAAATGCACAATTCGCCCACCTATTGGCTTTTGCTTCGTATACGGAGGAATACCAAGCATGGTTGCCGCTCATGTGAGGCGAATTTTTCCTACGATGAGCCGCCAAAACTTCCATCGGCAAAGCTGCCGCGTAGGGCACGGCTTCTTTCATCAAATTTGCCATTCCGTATTTGACGAACATGGGCAAATCTTCTAGGACGGTTTCATCTCCTCGAATGGAGAAAAGATTTGTGATTAGTTAAAAAAAGAAAAACTAAAACTGCAATTCTGCAGCAATCAGCAACTTAAACACATAATGGATCCTTAGGATATCAATATGTAAATATCGAAATGCATTCACAGTAACCTGAGTAATGTTACACTAACCTCTTTCTCCCAAAAGCCTTCTCTATATTGAAATTTTATTAAATTTATATGTAAAAAAGAATTCTCACATTTGATCTTGAACATCTGTGAGCTTTTGAACTAAATTTTTCATACAGTATAAGGGATGCACATTTCTGTTATTGAACACTATTTTAGTGCCAGACTGTTATCTATGTGAAGCATGTCTCAGTATCGATTTGAATTTCCCGTTACTGAGATTGGATCTAGGCGAGCTTACCACCATGTAGACCACATTTATGCAAATTTTAGAGTAAATATGATCTATGGACAGATAAAATTAGTGTAACACTATATTCGAACGTCTATTAGCTATTAAGTTGTATGACATGTAAACATTTGGAATTTACACCTGAATACCCCACCTCGTTAGTCAAGGAATAAATAATCTCGCAATACTGCCAAAATCGAGTGTAAATCTGCCTAGTCCATTTAATTTTCCTCAACAGTTAGATATTTTTACAGTAAATTTACGTTGCTATAGTCGAATACTGCTGATTATGTAATCCTTGAGAAATCAAGCGAAAATTGACATAGAAAAGAAGTGGTCCATTTACTATTACTGAGTACAGCTCACGGCATATTGTATCATAAGCCGGAAATTTTAAATCAAGTGGATGAGCCATCGAAGAAGCGAAATTCGAACAGTGTAATTCATTGGCTAATGCACTACATGCTTTTTAGGCGAACTGTTTATATGGCATTTTTTCCAGGGAATATTGAATTAGGAATATTTGTGGGAAAATTTGCGAATTTTGGTGTAACCAAGTACAAAAATGGTTCACGTACGTTAGCAAGTCAAAATTTTTTCCTGCACAGAAAAATTTACCATCCGAAAATGAGACAAAATTTTTAAGAAGTTCGAATTTGTGTCTGGTAAGTTAAAAATTATCAATACTTCAAATTCGAATATTTCAAGGTGTTTTTTATGCCGAGTATCACTTTAATTCTACAAAAAAACCGGAAGTGGCATGAGTTACAATAAAACAAAGTTTTAAATTTAGCATTTTATGGTCTGCACACGAGATTGACAAGATTCAGTTGATATTCACAATGTTCAGTAGAAGACTATGCTCTACTACTTAGTTAACTACTTAATCATGCATTGTAGATTTACCGCGAAATTTTAGTGTAAAAAATGTTCAAAAATTCAATTCTATGAGATGCTGCAAAATTTTTCCTCAAGTTATGGAGATATTTCGGACTAACATACTCATTAGTTATGTGAGCCTGTAGAGGGGGTATACAAAAGATACACCTGTACAAAACATATACTTCAAAGTTTGTCACCTCAACCGTGTGGGGTAATACAGGGGGTGTAGAGAGTATGCCCGAAGCTTCAACCCTAGAATTCTGCATTCATGTAGAAAGTACGCTTGAAGCTTCAACTGTAGTTTCTACATGGAAGTTTACACATTGAAGCTTCAACCCTACAATTCTACTTCCATGTAGAAAGTGTGCCCGAAGCTTCAACGTGTGAAATGACATACGAACTATGCTCAAACTTTAATGGGTAAAAATCGACCTCAATGTAGAAAGTATACCCAGGCCAACGTGACTTGGACGTTAAAACTGATGATGCAATATCTCCATCGAAAAAATTCAAAAAACACCAGAGAATCATGGAATCTAACAGTTTTACTCATTTTTGCAATATAAAAAGCACCTGAGGGTCATAGAATCTATACAGTCAGCAACTATAGTATCAATTTTTCGAAAATTTTATACATTTTAGTAAAAATCTAATGGTTTTACAAAATTTCTCTACAATTTTAAAGAGTAAAACAGTTAGATTGCTGGATCCTAGCCAAAATCTGACGTAATGTTGACAAGTCATACGGTCTAATGGTTTTATTCATTTTTTACAAAAAAATTTTGCTCAGGACACATTTTTTAAGTACTGGGTACAGTTTTCTCAATGGTTCCCTATGCTTAACCATTGTTTTCGGAGCACGTTTTTTACTCTTAGGGGTACGATATTTTACAAAAGGTACGCATTTCCAATTTCACAGACTACAGTCAACAGCTGACGCATAGGTCAGACAGTATCGATTTTTTTAATTTTTGTGAGTAAAACTGTCAGACCATAAAATCTTAGTTTAGAATCTTAATTTTTAGTGTGACTCATGAAATTTGACTATCACACCACAAAGAATAATACCATCAAAATGAATTGTTGTAGACTATGGTCGACAACTGATACACTTAATGGTATCAAATTACCAGGGGTGCTGGACAGTATTGTATTATGTAAACCATTAATTTATGATGTTGTAAAAATTTTTTTTTAATAATGCAGGATGAACAGGTCAATTGACAAACTATAGTCATCAGCTGAAGTATCAATTTTTTTTAAATTTACCTTTGATAACATTTTTGTATATTTTTTCTGAGTAAAACTGTTAGATCATTAGAACCTACATTTAGAATCTTAATTTTTAGTGTGACTTTTAAAATCTAATGACCTAACAGTTTTAGTTGACAACTGCCCAACAAAGAATAAAACTATCAGAATAAATTATTGTGGACTAGATGGTCAACAACCGACATACTTGATGATATCAAATTACCAGGCATGTTGGACAGTATCCTATTACGTAGATCATTAAATTATATAACTCTCCGACCTTTAAAAAATTTTGAAGAAAGTGACAAACTGATTATTTGACAAACTATAGTCAACAGCTGCTGCATAGGTCAGACAGTATCAATTTTTAAAAAATTTTTTTGTGAGTAAAATTGTCAGGCCATTGAATCTTAATTTTTAGTGTGACTCTTAAAATCTAACAATTGCTCGACAAAGAATAAAACTATCAGAATGAATTATTGTAGACTGTGGTCAACAACTGATGTGTTTGCGGGAAGTTACCTGTAATTAGGGTTGTCCCAAGCCCTGGCCCTGGGTCGGGACAGAGGCTGCCCCAGCCAGGGGCAGACTGTGTTGTTCAGGTGCATTACTTAATTCTAACAATGCTTCACATTATAGATTAGGTAGAACTGAAGTATAACTAAAGGATTTTATATAAAAGTACTCAAAATTGAACAATTGTTATTCTGAAACACAACAATCACAACAAATTTTATACCTCTAATATTGATAACTCGATATATGTGAATTTTTTGACAAATAAACCAGCATTTCGAGCTTGTCAGGTGATTACTGTGTATGGTTCCTGAGTATATAAGTCCACTTGAACTGAAGAGTCTTTCACTAGGTTCGCTAGTTGGTGGTGCAGCTAAATATTTTCTGGCCATTGCCAATGAAAATGGATAAACATTCTTTTTACACCACCAAAAATCTAAGATATCCCCATCAATGCTCAATTTTTCAGCTGAAATTGCATGCAAAATCAGTTTTGCAAATTTTCATGCAGTTCATGATTTAATCTATTACCCTCACCCAAATAAGCATTGATTTGTGATTCAATGCTGGACTCTTCTTGGTCCACATTTGAACCAACCATTTCCTGGAAGAAATACTGTTTAACATTTTGTTAACCTTACTCAACAATAGTTAACTCACATTTAGGATAGTGTCGAAACTTGAAGTGCCAGGGCTCTTCATTACTTTTCCTCCTCTTATCTGGTGTCAAAGGCTCATAGTTTGGATCATCCAGCTGCTACATCTCCAAATCTAGTATTTTACAGTGAAGTTCGTTTTTGACTCTGAAAAACAAGAAACTAGTCTTCAGCAAACTTTGCCTACTGCTTTTACTTGTGACGGATAGTTTCATCGAAAAATTTAAATTTGAAACGTGGATTGAGGGCTGTAGCTAGCAGGCAATTTGAAACTTAAAAAAAATTGTTGGTTTGCTCATCCAGACCTATAAATTCTGATTCATAAGATGTGGATAAGTTTAAATTAAGGGGATATATTTTACTTTCTAGCAATTTTTGTTTAGCCATAACTAAATATTCTTCCTCCAGGGATGTGTTCATTGCCTGCTTCAAAATTTTGATGAAGGGGATAATTTCAGAAATACATGGTTTTTGGTTGCTTAGTTTTCTTGTTACTTCTTCAAAGGGTTTCAACAATGAAATGACATGTGAGGCCAACGTCTATTGGTCATCTCATAAATTGAAAGCTAATTCACCTACAAGTTCACCTCTAACCTGGTTCAATTGTTTCAAGGTTAGAAGAGAGAATTTTCCCTTTTTTCATTCACAGCATAGAGCTTACCCATATCCATCAAACCATAGTAAATTGGCATTCACTGTTCTAGTAAATGATCCAGTGTATAATAATCAGTGTTCCACTGGGTGGGCTCTGACTGGATCAATTTATGTTCTGGAAAATCCAATGATTTTTGGAAATGATTCAGCTTTTCAGTGCATTTTTTATAGTGGCGAAAATGGCCAACTAGTCTTCTTCCTGCTGCCAATAACTTTGTAATATCATTCTCACCCTTCATGATACTATCATGAACCACATTTCCAAGAACATGAGCTAGACAGAATACACTGGAAATTTCATAATCAGGAAAAGCAGCTACCATATTTCTACCACCATCAGGCAAGGTCAGGTGAAATTTGTTGTCGGCAACATATTCTTGAAGAAGGCTTTTCACTTTTTGGGCTACTCTAAGAGCAGTATGCTTGCCAGGAAATGCTCAGCACTCACAAAATTTTCTTCCAAAATATGGCATGTGAGGCTTACATAGCTTTGTATGGCTGCTGATGAACATATATCGCATGTGGATACCAAGTCCATTTCTTAATCGATTTCACTTTTAATTTTTTTCTTCACAGATTAGTACATGGAAGGCAAAACTTTATCGGACTCCGACATTTGAATTTCGGCTCAAATTCTTTCGATAATCGCAAAAATCCTTCATTATCAACAGCATTGATGGCCTGTTGGCCAACACAAATAAATACAGTGATAATTTTTATTTTTCTTTGAGCTCGAGTATCATTGATGTCCCAAATTCTGACAAATGAATCTTCCAAAGTTTTTTGATTTTGAGCAGAAACAATATTTTTATGGGTATTCTTCTCATCGAGCTTTTCTTTATCTCAAACTTTCTGAAATTTTAGAACTCTTTTTGTTGTAATGTATTAGTGGCTAAGTGATGTCGCATTCCTTTTTCGCTCCACCCATGACGATCTTTTCCTTCTCTGCTTATAAGTTTCTGACATGTATTGCAAGGAACCTTTGATTCATCATCTCGACTGATCATGAAATTATTCCATATCAATGAGTTTACTATTTTTTCTTAACTAAAAATATAGCACGATCAAAAATTTGGAATAATATTTTTTGTTGTTTCTTTTGATAATGTAGTCAAAATCTAAATATAGCATCTGAACAAAAGCATTTTGTGCACCAAGAGAAAAAATTTATTCATATATGGTATTCATACATGTAAGTATGAACTATCATATTGCATCATATGCCTGCCTTTGCCCAGGCATCAGTGTAGCTGCCTCGGTCCTGGCTATTTTTCAATTGTGAGTCATCAAATCTATGAAAATAGTGTTTCACATTTGAGATTTGTAGATGTACAAGGGTAAATTATTATTGCAAAATATTTGTCATTGAATCTACAGTTTTTATTGTAAAATGTGTGCATCAAAATTTTTAGTCTGTAATGATTTTCACAATTTTTGATAAACATTTGAACATATGGGTGTTTTGTTATCTTCAACATTCAAGATGAAAAGCATTGAAGGTACTACCATAGAGTCCTTAGTTTCTGCATTGATCACTCTAGAAAATTTCATGGCGTTAAACCTAACAGCTGTTCGATGTTGATACGTAAAAAGCAAAATGTGAAAATTAGATTTTTAAAGTAAAGATATATAAAGATATAAAAAAATATTTTTTAGACTACAAAAATTTTACCAAAGAGAAAATTTTGTGAAAAATCGATACTGCAGCTGCTGACTATAACCTGTCAAATGATCAGTTTGTCCTGCATCCTTGAAAAATTTTTTTGTAAAAATAGAGTTAACCTGTTAGATTGTTGGATCCTACTCTTGAAATCTTAATTTTAGCCTGACCTTTGCACGTACTTTCTACACCCCCTGTATCACCCCACACGCTTAACGAAATTGGGATCATAGTACATTGTCGATCATACTTTCTATGCCCCATGTATCGCCCCGCACACTTAACAAATTTCGGATCATATTACATCATCGACTATACTCTCTACACCCCCTGTACTGCCCCACACAGCTAAGGTGGCAAACTTTGAAGTATATGTTTCGTACAGAGGTATCTTTTGTATACCTCCTGTATGGGCCTGTATAACTACTATACTCATATAATACGTTTGCATAGCCACGAGAGTTGCTGAACAGGGTGCCTCAAATCACCATGGAAAAATTCGAAAACTTTAATAAAAATCACTGAAACCCAATGATACCAAGGGTCAAGAAAAGTAATTTTTGTCTGAAAAACCGTTAAAAATGTATTTATGGAGAAAAAAAACCATTATTTTCGATAGTTTTTGTTTAAAAATAAGCAATTTTCATCAAAAATTCACTTTTTGTTTTTTTCCTGACTGGGTGTGCCAGTGGCTACGATATGGCTCGCCATACAATTGACAAATTTTGAGGGGGGTCAGGGTGTGGCTAGTCATGTGCATACATGCACAATATGGAAATTCTGCTGGCAAGTCAGGCAGGACAGGGGTTGGGTTAGAATGTCAAGGGGCATTTGACAATAAAATCAAGTTTGGGTACTTTTTGTTTTTAATGAACAAACAACAAAAAAACTATAATTAACATATACCTTTCTTTTCCTTGGGTGCGATGGGAGTCATAATTTCTTTGTTTATTGACTGCACAAAAATATGATCCAATATTATACTAATATAGATTAATCGCGACGTAGAAGAGTAACGTGGTGGAGTAAAACGATCAAAAAATGGAAATGCGTATTCCAAGAACTCACTACGAAATTACCAGACACTGAACTCAAAACTCTGCCTTTTCCCTTTTTATGCCTTCCAAAGTTGGTGTCCGTGCCGGGGGGTATCTACTTAAATTTGTCTTGGCAACTGTCTGGGAGAGAATTGATAAAGGGCTGTACTTTTAGGAATTTACGTATTTGCCTTTTGTTGTTTCCTTTGTTAAGGTTATACTGCTTTTCATAAAGATAAGTTCATTTCTATAATTTCACTTTTGATCATATTTCCTGTGTAATTATGCACTTTTGATAGAGACTTGGACCAACTTTTTCTTCGGTTAATTTAATGAATTGGCAAAGCTGTTCGATAGTTTAAGAATCTAGAAATCTCGAATTTTGGCTTGATTGATCATGTGGAGCAAAAATGCAGATTTTGAGAATAAAAATAAAACAATTAATCAAACAAGTATTATTTCTTGACATTTTATATGTGAATACGAAATGAATAAAAGTACTAAACTAATTTTAAATATGCAAATATAAATTAAAACTACCATGACAAGAAATTGTTTTTTTCTTGTCAGCCGTAAAAAAGATTTTATAACATCCAAGTAGCAAATTCTCTTCAATCTATATATATATATATATATAGTCAAATATGTGAAACCTTTTGCTTCGTCAGCACTTTTCAAAGTTTTAGTGTTACCTTTTTAAAATCAAGAATGATTTGTTCAAAAAAATCGTTGAACTGAAGTATCGTCATGACGTCTTGTCTCTTATTTTTTCTCATTTCCCTCCATCCTCATCTTTATCAATGTTGGGGTAGGCGTCGCATCTGCTGGAGGTGAGCAAGAATCTGCTGAGGATCAATCAGAATCTGCCGGGAGTCCAGACACCCTCAACCCCCCACGGGCATGCATGGTCATATAGTGGCCGATTTATGTGAGAAGAGATTCTTTTGATACTTTTCCCCTGATAAATGTCAAGCAAGTCAAGCTGTTTGTTTCACGAAACGCAGCGCCAAGAGGTTTAAATTTTGGACATTAGGTCTCTCAAAACCTTCAAAATTTCTCTCTTGAGTCACATTTCATACTCCAAGGCACGACGGAATCAAGTATGGTTTGTTCGGAAAAATCGTTAAACTACAGCATAATTTTCATTATGACGTCTTTTTCTTCTTTCTTCTCATTTTCAATCATTATCTTCTCGATCAATGCTGACGAGTAGAATCTGCTGGGCGTCCAGGCCATACATGTAACGGGGCCGCAAGGTCTGGGGGGGGGTTTCGGGCGACTTTTTTTGGGCCGGGAGGGGTCAGCGATCACCAAAATTGAAAAAAGTCGATTTTGTCAGAAAAGAATTCGAAAAATGGTTCAAAAAATAGCAATTTTTGTTCTAAAAAGACCGTAAAAAATGTATTCACGGTGCGAAGCGCCGAGAATATTGACGTTTTTGACCATTTTTTGTTCAAAAATTGAAATTTTTCATCAAAAAACTGACATTTTTCAGTATTTTTCCAACCAAAAGTATGTGGGTCCCTACGGCTATGTAGCCTAGTCATAGGATTGGAAAATTCTGGGGGGTCACCCAATGTCTAGCCACATGGTCGACGAATTCTGCGAGAGGGGTTCCTAAAGCACTTCCCCCATGTTATATGTATGGTTCAGACTCCCAAAGCCCCCATGTGCATGTATACTCACGACTGCCGTGGCTTCTTAAATCTTACCGATCGAATAATTTAATTTCCAATTTCGCATCGATTTTAGGCATTTTTTCGTCAAAATTTCCGCTTCAAATTCGACAGCCAGCGGTAAAACGATACGGGCGTTCGATTGATCGATTTTTTTCCGATCGCGGTACGGAAATAAACACGCTAAAAATTCTAAAACGTCGTCGATTTTCTTACCGGCTAAATAATATTCCGTCGACGGTTCGATTCGCGTTTGATGAAAATGACCGCCGTAGAAAATTTTCTTAAAAACCGGGCTAGCAACGGCCAATAATTCTTTGGAAACGTAAATTTTCGTTTTCGATTTTTGACCATGATTTTTATTTCCTTGACGGTTGTCGTCATCCAATAAAAGGCAAAAAGAGCGTTCGTCGCTGGGCGTCAAAAATTTACTGGACGACGACGTGGAAGTGGCGGATGCTGGCATTTTATATTATACGAAAATGATTCGTAAATTACGATCACCGTTTCAGCTTAACTATAGAATGATGCAGTGTTACCAGCATACATGTAATTGGGATAAGTGCTACAGGAACCCCCCCCCCCCCCAGAAATCTTCGTCCCTATCGCTAGCCATTGGGCGACCCCCCCCCCCCAGATTTTCTAATCCTATGGCTAGTCAGATGATAGCCATAGGGACCCCATACTTTTGGTTAGAAAAATACTGCAAAATGTCAATTTTTGAACAAATAATGGTCAAGAATGTCAACTTTCTCAGCGATCCGCGCCGTGAATACATTTTTTACAGTTTTTTTTTGGCTAAAAAAATCTAATTTTTTTCCTTCAGAGACCCTTCCCTCCAAAATTTTGGGAATCAGTGACCCGCGGCCCCAAAAAGGTCGCCCGACATTCCCCCAGACTTAGGGCCCCGTGAGATGTATGGTTACCAGATCGATTTTTTTAAAAGCACTGAATTAAGTAATCTTATTTTGCAAATTTTTTTTAACCTGGCCCGAAAAAAATCGTGAAACACCTCCCTGAACTTTTTTGAACAGAGTTTTTCTGATGGTTTCACCCCTATACAGCGAAACTCAATACGGTGATTCTCAGACAGCGATGTCTTAAAACAGCGATTTTCAATACGGCGAAGTCTCAGAACAGATTCTTCAAATATGGAATTTTTAAATAAGTTATCTTTAGAATCAAATGGAAAAATGGAGATTGGGCGGAGTAGACGTTTTGGCGCATGGCCTATTTGGTCCACCATTTCGTTCTGGTGGATGCTGATTTTCACACATTTTGGCACGAATCGCCGGATTTCTCACATTATGGCTCTATGGCATGTGTTTTCACGACATTACGGCTTTCAAACGTTTTGAAAAAATGTTTTTCTAACATCACATGCACATAGGAGGGGGGGGGTAGGGGAGTAAACCCCCATACCTGAGACCATGGCCATCCCCCCCCCTCTGGCCAAGAAGTCAAACACCTCTACCTGAACTTTTTCCAAGACAGCTTTTTTCATGATTTTTGTGCATATTTTGTATGAAAAACAGTCTTGCAGAACATATTTTTGTTTTTTTTCTCACCGACCCCCCCCTACCCCCCAGGGAAAAAGTCCATGGACCCCAGACATGCACGGCAAGAATTTTCCAAAGGGGAGGGTCATGGACTTTCTTCCCAGGGGCGTAGGGGGTGGGTGAGGAAAAAAACAAAAAAGTTCTGCAAGCCTATTTTTCATACAAAATATGCACAAAAATTATGAAAAAAGCTGTTTTGGAAAAAGTTCAGGGGGGTGTTTGTCGCATTTTTTCGGCCAGGGGGGTGGTCAGGGTCGCAGGTATGGGGGTTAACCCACCGTACCCCCCCTATGTGCATGTATGATGGACCCTCCCCCCTGGAAAATTCTTGCCGTGCATGTCTACTTTTCTAACAAATATGTTTTTGTGATTTTGGAATGGTCCGTTCGTGCATACCTACCGCAACTGCAGCACTAAATGTGAAACTTAGATGGCCAAAAGTCCTAAAAACTGATCACAGGGTGCCTAATTTTAGGAGGAATGGCGTGTTCAGTAAACATTTAGGTACACTATCCCCGCAAATTTTTAACTTTACTCCTAGCTGAAAATCTGACCTTTGGGACTTCGGGCCAAATTCAACTAAAAATAGCCACTCAACTAGCAAAAACGGTTTTCATATACCTATTTCGCATATTTATTATAAAAATGATGTGTGCGTTTATTATAACGCATACAAATTTTTACTATTCGCTGTTTTGAGATATCGCTGTATCGAGACTTTGCTGCAATGAGAATCACTATTTTGAGTTTCGCCGCATTGAGGACACGCCTTTCTGACTATTTTTATGCATATTATGTATGAGAAACATTCTCGTGGAGCTTCTTTTGTTTTTTTGCTCACTCAGCTCCCACACACCCCCTCGATAAAAGGTCCGTGCATTTCTGATGCACAACATTTTTTCAAGATGAATCGCATAAATTTCAAGGCGCACCGCAAAAATTTCAAGATGCATCGGAAAAATCTTTTTCGTAAAACTTTGTATAAAACTTCTTCGATGTTCGAACTTTCTCCCAAGCGCATCGCAATTTTTGCCAGATAATCCTGAAAAAATCCTGATCATGAAAAATAAATCACGATGTCATCTTGAAAAAAAGCCAAGACCGATTTCATCTCGAAAAAACAATCAAGATGGGCGGCACATCAAGGAATGAAAACTTCTGAAACTAGCCAATCAAATACGTTTCTCCGCCTCCTATGTTTGTGTATATATATAGGGCCGTGCACATGGGGGGGGGGCGGAGGGCGGCCGCCCCCCTCCCCATTGAGGCAGTATGCTAACAGTGTATCGCGTAAAATCAACAGTAAAAAAAGTTAGTCCGCCCCTCATGAAAAAATCCTGCGCAGGGCCTTTTTATATTTTTATACATATATATACACTGGAACCCTTCAACGTAGGTTTCCCAGGTCAAAGCTTGCTGGAGGCGGGCGCCTTTGGTTTTAGGAGGGCGCTACTATGAGGAAAGTTATTTTGCACATGGAGTCCGATAGACATAATGGGTTTTCCTACAAAATTTTATTTTTCGAGATTTCTGAGAAAAACTGAAAAAAGTGGTTTTCCACCGAAAACTCATTAATTTTGGAAGATAATCCAATTTTTTGTTTCCTCGTCGGATGTCTGCGTAGCTACAGAATGGCAATAGAACAGTCTGCGAAATCAAAAAATTTTATTATTTTCCGAAATTACAGCATCTACAGGAAAAAAGTTTTTTTCACTTCCTTCTGAGAAATCTGAAAAAATAAAAATTTTATGGAAACCCGAAATGTTCATCGGATTCTCCATTCAAAATAACCTTCGCTCTTTGTAACGCCTCTCGTAAAAACCAAGGGCGCCCTGGTCCAGCAAGTCCTGATCTGGGAAATTTACTTTGAAGGGTTGCGGTAAATAATGAATTAGGAGGCGGAGCAAGGCTTTTGAATGGCCCAGTTTCGAAATTTTTATCCTCTGTGATATGCTGCTTATATTGATTTTTGCAAGATGGGATCTTGATTTTTTCAAGTCTATCTTAAAAAATTACGTTACACAATTGTGATGAATTTGGAAATAATGCCGACTATTGAAGAACTTATCTTTTTTTCCGATGCATGTCATTTAGCAACGACTTTTTTCAAGTGGTTGACCCCTCATTCAAAAAATTTGGCGAAAAATAGCATTTTTCGACTTTTTCTAAGAAAACTTCCAGCTTTTTTGAGTGACTACATCAGGATTTTGAGAAAGTTGGGAACACCCACCCGAGGAATTTCTGGTTTACCCACCTCAACCTACCTGAGGTCTCACAGGTGATGACCATAAATAAGAATTTCAGTTCTCAATCTCAGAATTTCTATTGATCAATCAGTCGTTGACAATCTGTAAGTTTACTTCGTTTAAAAAAATACATTATTCGTCGAAAATTTGCTCGCGTTCGACGCAAACAAAATAAGAGTAGTTAAATTTATAGCTTGACTCGGCGTTGATCACCGCGAAAATTTTGCATTTTCAGGTTGAGAATTTATGCCAATTGGCACAAAATCTCAAAATTTTTGCGCTTTTCAAAGTGTTTTGTGCAAGGAAAACTTCGTAGGTTTTTTTTCATCAGCCAGACTGCAATGTGCTATTGGAGGAGAAAAATTGGAAGTAAAAAGAAATTTTTGCCACCTCAAAAATTGATAAATTTGGTCACTTCGACCAGAAAAACGATTTAAAACTAGTTTTCTTGTATTTCATTCAATTCACGTCAGCTTTGGACTCTTGAAATAGAATTTCATGAATTTTAGAGAAAAAGAAGGAAAAGCATGACAAGATTATCTTAGTTGGCGCTAAGCGCCAAAAAATTCCGAATTTGAGACTTCTCAAATGTTGGAAAATAATTTTTCATGTATATTCTTCTGCAACCATCGATGATCGATCGTGGTACTGCCTTTTTACATGGGCCATTACGCTATTGGGCGAAAAAGGGCATTTTTCAGCCGTTGTGTTTTCTGCTTAAAAATGTCTGCAGAAGCTCTGTCAGTTCTTTTTCAAACCGTTTAATGGTAACCTGGAGAATGTTGTGGTCTTTTTTGATGAAAAATTCTTCTCAACGAAAAGGTTTGATTACGTTAATTCCATTTACCAAGATAAAGTATACATTTTCCAAATTATACAAATGAGTCGGGCCGGATGCATTGAGCGCCCAGTTTTCGGTTTGATATGAATGGGCCGAAAATTCAGGTTTGGACCAAAATTTTTGAAATGATCATATTGTACAGTTTTTACATGAATAGTTTACATATATTCGGAAAATATAATTTTTAAAAAGAACGCTAAGAAGATTTTTTGAAAATTATCGGAAAAAATCTTAATTTTCGTCGAATACATTTAAAAAAATTAAATCAAACATTTATGAAAATACTAATGTTCAAAAGCTATAGGCTTAAGCTAGCACATCAATTTATCACGCACTAGAAATGATACGAACCCCTCCCTCCCCCAACTTGGTCGAACCCTTAACCCAAATGTTGGGAGTTGGGACCCCTAACTCGAAAAAATTTAGAAAAAATGTGACTTCTTTGTGGAAAATTTCGAAATTTTCGGCTTTTTTGGAGACCCCCAAATTTGGAAAACTGTGTATCGGCACCACACAAATTTGGGGTTTACCACTTTCCCAACATATCGGACCTGTAACAGGCACGGTGCGAATGCGAGGCACCGGATATCTTCAGTTTTTTCCATTTTTGAAGCGCATAAAAATGCATCTCCGGTGCGGACGGTAAACTATGTTAACTAATCAAAACTCAAAAGCACTGTGCAGCTTTGCGGGAAAAAGTCGGTTGCACAGCCCGAAATTTTGTTGTACGCAAAAACCCTGGTTGGTTCGCATACCTGTAAGAGGTCCGACCAGTTGGGGGGGGGGGGTAAATCCGCAATTTTGGGGGAGGAGGTCGAAAAAGTCGAAATTTTTTCCAGAAAAGGCCAAAAACATACACTTTTTTGCCAATTTTTTCTAATTTTTCCAAACCAGGGGGGAGGTTGGGGGGTAGGGTATATGGTTGGCCAAGTTGGGTGGTCCCCCTCAATTACAGGTATGTTGGTTCGACAGGGCAGTGACTATACGGGTATGTTTTGACTGAATAGACGCGCGGCTGTTTAGCCACTGCCGTTGGACAGCCGGTGATGGAGTATGCTGTCAAACCTGTAAGACCAGAGGGAATCCAGAAATTCGTGACTCGGACGTACCCAAGTTTTCCGAAACACTAAGAACTCGGAGTCAAAAAAGACACCAAGGGGTCGAAAAAATCGGAAATTTTGGAAGCTTTCCCCTAAAAAAGGCCAAAAAAAGCTATTTCATGTCCAAGTTCTCCGAGTTGATGGGGACTTCCCGAAGTCTGGGTATTGGCTCCCACTGGGTTGGAGGCGGTCCAATCGACTCAGCCCCTCACCAACTAAAAGTATCGTTGCTGCTATGTGAAAAAGATAAACCTGTTACCGGCTAATTAGTTATTTGAGTAAAATTTTTGTTTTGCGATTCCTTACAGTAAACAGTATATTACGCAATCAAATTTACGGAAGATCTTATGCCTGCTGGCTGACATCGGAATGATTGATACCGGAGAGTAATGATCAAATGGAACGCCAGCTAACTTTTTTAGTGACGTGAAATGTAAATGATGAATCAAACGCAGTGTAGTAGGAATGGATGTTAATGGGCTAGATGTTAATCAATAGTGATAAGGAAATAAAGCTTAAAAAGCTCATCCCTTGATACAGTAATTAATCCTGAATTCTATTCAAATCCTGTTTAAATCCTAAGACTCAGCCTAAGACTAAGGGGCCAACTATACTTCTCCGTGCGGTGCTCTATGACACCACATCGAGCTGTTTACTTCGCCGCACGCGTCGTGCGATGCCGTACGGCGCCTGATGAGTGGCTGCTAAACTTCACGACGTACGGCGCCGTACGGTGGTAAATGATGATAAGTAAATGAAAATGATAAGTAACTGCTATACTTACGTGCCATACGGTGCCGCGCGGCTCCGTACGGCGCATGATGAGTAGCTGCTATACTTATCTGCCGTACGGCACTGTACGGCGCCCTACGGCACCGTACAGCGAAGTATAGATGGCCCCTAAGACTAAGCAAAAGCATGAACCTAAGCCCAATCATTGAATGAAGACTCGAGCGACCAATGTTTTACTAATTCAATCTAAAGGACCATTTATACTTGCCTTTTTCCGCGAAACGGAAAGAACCGTAAACGGCTTGAAAGGTTCGAAAGAACCGTAAACGGCTTGTAAGGTTCAGCCTGAAAATCCACTTTCGGTCGGAAAGGACAACTGTAATTTTGCCGAAAACGACCGATGGTAGTGTGCAAAAGAACCGAGCCGAACGGAAACTTCCGTTCCATTACGTTCTGTCGATTGTATTCATACCTCTGATTGAGGGGGCGGGGGTTTGGGGGGGACACCCCTCAAGTTGGCCAACCCTATACCCAACCCACCAAACTTGGAAAAATTCGGAAAAAGTGCCTTTTTTGGGAAAATTTTTGACTTCTTCGACCTCCCTCGAAATTTCGGGTTTACCCCCCCCCCCCGCCAACTGGTCGGGCCTCTTACAGGTATGATTGCATTCCGTTCCGTCGATGAAGGCAAGTATAAATGGCCCTTAAGGCGTCGCCAATACTCAATTCGACTGCTGTAAATCTGTTGTGTCTGAAATGACTATGAAAAGCTTCGTAAACTTTTTTCTCGGAAAAAAATTTGGCGCTGAAATGACTGATGCTGAATGAGTGCAATTTTAAACAAAAATTTAAAAAAATGACTTCCACCTGTTTCATTGTGGCAAATTTGGATAAAACCATAAAATAGTGGGCACTCATATCTTGACTTGATCATAAGGGGTCCGACCAGTTGAGGGGTGAGGGTAAACCCAAAATTTTGGGCTGTCGAAAAACATTTTTTCCAACATTTTGAGGAGGGGGGTCGAAAAACTCCCAAAAAGGTCGAAAAAATTTCGAAAATTTTCCCAAAAAAAGCCAAGAAATGCCATTTTTTTCCTAACTTTTTCCAATTTTTCCGAGTTTGGGGGGGGGGGGGTGTTGGGTACAGGGTTGACCAAGTTGTGGGTGGGGTCCCGACATTTGGGTATAGGGTTCGACCAAGTTGGGGGTGGGGTCCACCCCAACCTCCTCACCTAATTGGTATGGATTTGATTCGATGAGAAAAATGTGTTAATTTGGGTCATATGCTAAAGATTGGAATGGTGTAAACCACAACAAACCACAGTAAACCACAACCACGAACCATACACTCAACATTGTTACAACTGACAAAATATGATTTTTCTATAGTCTTTCTTCTTGAAATGCTCGTGAAAGTCATAGTTTTACGATTTTCTGCCAAACCATGTGTCACATCACAGGACTGAAAATTTTTGAGCATACACATCTAATCCTTAACAATTTTTTTGAGCAAAATACTACAGTATGAGCTTTGACTGAACAATTTTGTCGACTTTAGGAGTTCTTGTCATTTTTTCCATTTAGGGCTGAATTGCCAAAGGTGGGCCAAACTCGAGTTAGGCTAACCCAGGTTAAACTCGGGCTATAGCTTGGCTAAACTCGGGGCAAATGGTGGGGCAAATCTTGGGCTAAATGGTGGGCTAAACTAAGGCTAAAGTATGGGCTAAACTCGGGGAAAATCTCGGGCTAAATAGTGGATTAAATGGCGGGCTAAATCTTGGGTTAAACTCGGGCCAAATGCTGGGCTAAAATCATGAAAGCGTGGACTAAATGGCTGGCTAAATAAAAAGTTAACCCATCGTCGTATTACCAAAAGAGAGGCAGGCTAAAGTTGGGCAACTTTTGATAAAAACTTAGCCTGAAAATTAACCCTGCTCACAGCAGGGTTAAAATAAAGAGATAATATTTTTGCACATGAAATTATGGATTTGTTAGAATACATGGATTTTATGGATGATATTTTGGATGAAAATAGACTGGAAAAAAATGAAATTGAAAGACCAATGGTGCGTCACCGCACAGATCCATTTGATATTTATGATAATCATCAATTTCGGATGCGCTACAGATTTGGAAAAGAGGGTACCGACACATTATCGACATGATATCACAAAATTTACAATGCCCAACCAATCGGTGCAGGGCATTGAGTCCAGAAACGCAAGTAAATGAGGATACCATGCGTGCTCAAATATCATTTATTCATGCGCATAATTGAGGAAATTATAAGAAAATTATCATTGGCACTTTTCAATACAAGTTCGTAAGGTCAATCCCATCATTGTGGACTCCCAAATACTCGCCAAGAAAATGGGCACCACTGGTAGATGCGAGAATCTGCGTTGTTAAACCTGCCGACTGTGTAGGTTGAGAAGGGCAATCTTTCGGGGCAATGTTTAGGATAATCACTTTTGCTGCATAGTATTGCCTCTTTGCTTTTGAAGCTTCAATTTCTTGTTTTAATGCTTCAACTTTTAGATTGTAGATATTCCGTTTATTCTCTTCTTTTTGTAACAACAACTTCATATTTAATTTGTGTTCTTCCTCAACCTGACTTTGGCGCTCCTGCACAATGATTTTCCGATCGTGCCAAGTTACAGAAGCACTAGGGCGCACCAATTTTTTATCTTTTTGACTTGTGTCAAGCTTAATTTTTTTGCTTGACGGTTCACCAATGATGCTCTTATTGCGATTTTCTGGCAAAGAATATGATTCGGTATCTGATTCTGCATCTTGGGGAGCGCTATGAGTTGTACTATAACCACCACCATCGCTTTTTTCCAAATTTGGGTCCCACACTTGTAGAATGCAGCAGGGCTGTTTATGTGAAAAAGTTGTTACAAAATGTACAAGAAACACTTGACCATGGACTCACAAAAATTGAGGTCCACATCATCACCAAAGTCGTTTTCGATATGCTGAAATTGTTGTGGAATCATGTCATATATTTTTTGGTTGATGTCAGGCAGATCGGGGGTGGCGGACGGCCCCCAGTTACTTTGCGGAGCTTCTTCAATTCCGCAACCTTGCCTTTTGTGGCCTAAAATTATCTTAAAAATTGGAAAACTGAATATTCACTGATTTCCAGCGTTTTTCATCTTCAATATAGGTTATGATGGCATTACAATTTCTGGCAGCTGGTAGCTTTCAAAGGGAAGTTGGAGGTATACATGGTGTCAGCCAACCGTCAGTTTCACAAACAGTACACAAAGTAATTGCAGCCATTGCCTCAATGCGTCCTGAATTCATTAAATTTCCAGAAGGTCATGAATTCATTCAAAAGCAAAGATTATTCTACAAAAAGCACGGCGTTCCTGGAGTAATTGGTGCAATAGCCTGCACACACGTCCCAATTCAGGGTCCAGGAGGCAAAGACAGTGAATTGTACAGGAATCAGAAAGGATTTTTCTCAATTAATGTGCAGCTTATGTGTGATTCTAATGTGTAAATTGGAAACGTAGTGGCCAGCTTGGAAAGGAAGCACACATGATTCTAGAATTTTTCATGAATCAAATCTTAAAGATCAACTGGAAGCTATGCCGCCACAATTTCACATATTGGGTGATCGAGAATATCCATGCTATAGATATCTGCCGACTCCTTTAGCGAACCCCAGAACACCAGCCCACAAAAGCTACAATGTTGCCCATGCGAGGACTCGACCAGTCATAGAGCATTTGAATGGAATTATAAAAAGATGTTTTCCATGCTCAAGCTCAAAGTTGAGATCATCTTCAAAAAAAGCTGGTAATGTGATAGTTGCATGTGCAGTCTTGCATAATTTATCACTGCAAATTGGGGATAGATTCGAAGAAGAGGAAAATGAGGCTGACGATATGGATGATAATGATGGGTACAATATAAATATTGGGAAGATCCTCAGGGGACAGCAAAGCTCATGGCCATCATAACTGACTATTTCACTTGAAATGTGATGGTTTTGCATATGCAAATTATTCATATAGTAAAAGTCATTTACTTTCTTCAAGCTTTTCCATTTTTGTTCCAATTGCCCGGGGCTCGCAACAGGGATCTGCGGCAAACATTGCCGACACTTTTTGCCATCCTTTCTTTTTTGCATTGGTTGAAAGCGCATCAGTTCTTTCGTTTTCTAGAGTAAATTTTTGGCTACGCATTTGATTAGGAAAAAATTTTCTTCCGAAGAAAAATTTGTATCACGTTTCGAGGCGATTTATTATTGACGATGGACAATTAACAAAAAAACAAGTGTATACACTGACACACAAGATAGCACACATATCTTTCATACGATATTTCTAATATTTCACAGGTTAACTATAGTCTGTTTTTTGTGAAATGCTTCTAAATAATGAAAGTGGAAAGCAAGTATTATTTCAGATTTCCACGATTTTCTGATAAACAATATATCATATAGGACTGGAAATTTGTGGGCATACTGATCAAACCTTCAACAATTTTTAGAGTGAAAAATTTTACAGCAAGAGCCTTATGTAAACGATTTTGACGACACTACTGATTTTTGTCACTTTTCTCTTTGGAAGCATTTTATAAAAAACTGACTATAACTCGTCATCGCCCTACCTTTCGCAATATGAACGTGGGCTAAAAGTCGGGCTAAAGGTGGGCTAAATGGCGGGGCAGATGGCGGGCTAAACTCAGGTTAGTTAACCCACCATTTAACCTTAGCCTGACTCTAGCCTGCCCTTCGTTCGGCAATTCGGCCCTTACAAGATTAACAGACTTGCATATCACTTACCAGGGATGAGCCAAAATCCCAGAAATTTCTGAAAATTTCAATTTTCAATTTTTGAAAAATTTAAATTTTCTGTACAGCACAGAAAAAGTGTTTGTATTTTTCGAGATGTGATTAATGTTTTGTACTTCTCAAAACCTTGTTCGTCTAAAGAGAGTTGCTAAAATCCCGAGTAAGATCTCTTTGTCAAGCTATGTATAATTCAATGTTTTTTAGTCAAAAATTTTTTGACAACCGATACGATGAATCATCAGACAAAATGGGATAACTTCGTTGTGATATCGCATTTCTATGTTTTTTTGGACAAAAAACGCCGTCTTTTCTCCATAACAAGTGTATATTCAAAATTTTGTGCTTTTTGAACTCTATAATTCAATGCTAAAAATGTCGCTCATCAAGTTGAAAGTATGCGGATGCGGTTTAATCATTTTTGGCGCTCTCCTCGAAATGTACAATCATCTGATTTTCACCAACGTCAACACAAATTTCCTGTACTTGAAAATGACCTTGCATTGGTTATGCGCTTTTTACGAAATCACCGGCCTGGCGGACATATCCTGTTGGCTACTTTGTCGAACAAGGCCTATTTCGTCCAGGTCTTTTTTCCTCAACACTGCCATCGTTTTCAACATCTTGACCGCTTGCATTTCCACCAGCTTGGCCTGTGCTTTACTGCTCGTCACCATTGTTGTTGGTCAGCAACCGATAGTCGGTATATGCCTGTCAATGATTGAAGTTGCGGCCCATCTCCTGATCCTCGCCCTGTCGATCATCGTTTTGCGAGTGTTATTAGCATCCGTAGTTAGCCTTCAAAAGTATGACAATGTTAAAGAACGAAAGGGGAAACATGATTTTTTGTACTCCTTGAAAAACTAGTGCGAAACTTCGTTGAAAAAACTCGTTTGAAGTTCCGTGTATGACTAATCGAAAGTAGCACAAAGTTTTGCATAAAATTCAAGATTACCATGAGTTGGAACTTGATTACAAACAAATTATAGCTTCCTTTTATAAAATGCTTCCAAATTGAAAACTGACACAAATCTCTACTGTTGTCGAAATCGTTTACATAGAGCTCTGACAGTAAGGTTTTTTAGTCGAAAAATTGTTAAGGATTAGTTCTGTATGTTCACAAATCCTTCTGTATTGCTGTTCCGAATGAATCCACATCCTGAACGTATATGTAAACCAAATGTGATGTTATACCGAATGTATCGTTATCCCGAATAACGTAATTTTCGGTATTTCGAACATATACAATTTTATTTTTTATTCCATCACATTGACAAATTCTCGTTATTCCGATTACGCATTTTTTTGTTCATGTTGTTAACTCTCATTAGCCCGAACTTCCCAAAAATTTGTGTAGGGCTTAGGCTTAGGTTCTGGTTTAGGCTTAGGGGGCTTAAGCTTAGGCCTAGGCATAGGCTTAGCCTTAGGCTCAGGCTCAGGCTTAGGCTTAGGCTTAGGCTTAGGCTTAGGCTCAGGCTTAGGCTAGGCTTAGGCTTAGGCTAAGACGTAGGCTAAGGCTTTGATATTATTCAGGTTACCGATACGTTCGATATACAGAGAAGTTTTGATTTTGTTGCATAACAGTGTTCGGGATACCGATACACAATCTCACAAATTTACAGTCCCACATGATTTATTGTGTGTCAGAAAATCGTGAAAATAAGAAATATTACTTGCTTTCCTTTCACTATTAAGAAACATTTCAAGAAAAACGGACTATAATCAAATGCATCTTGTTTGCAAATAAATATCAGATTATATCTTGATTGAAAATAGTAATCATTTTGATTACAAAAGAAAAAAATCAAGATGCGCGGCACATCAAAAGATGAACATCTTTGAAATTAGGCAGTCGAAGGCGTTACTCCGCCTCCTTGGTTATGTATACTGGAACCCTTCAACGTAGGTTCATGGGACCCTTCTGGAGCTAGGGCTTGCTGGAGGAGAACGCCCTTCGTTTTTAGGGGCGGTGTATCAAATGGGGACGTTATCTTGTATGCTTAACCTGATGTACATGTTGGTTATTTATGAAAAAACTCATTTTCAGTTGTTTGCCTCGAAAACGTCAAAAGTTTTTCACCCAAAATGTAGTTATTATGGAAAATAATCAGAGTTTTCGTTTTTTGTCATGTTCCTTAGCAGATGGAGAATATAGCAATAGAACGGCTGATGAAATGATGAAAAATGGGGATCCTCTTTTGGAAATTATTGCATTTTGTATCGAAAAACAAAATTTTTCGGCGTTTTTTTATGAACCCCACAAAATAAAAATAACTTGTCCGTCTAAAAACTTTTGAGCTAAAAATCATGCAGTGAAAACATTTTGTTGAACAAGTCTGACAATTTAAACGCATTTCATAAAAATATCCAGGGTATAAAAGTCAGTTACAACTTTTTGCCCCATACATTTCAAACATTTCGCTATGGATAGTGCAAAACAGAGCGTCAGATCTGCTGTGGTTACTGTAATGTGGGTGTTTTATTGATCAATTTTTTGATCCTCCTGTATTACTTTTCGATCATTTGCTTGATTTAAATACGTCGTCAAGTAAACACACTGACAAATCTTTCTGTCCCCTCATTCCTATCATAAATGTTCTTAGAATGTGGTTTGCAGAAGCTGTTCACTCAGGGCAGACTACCTGTTGAACCCATGCAGAATCCTCAGCTGATTTGAATTCCCAGTGAATTTGGATGTGTGAAACATCAGCAAGCATGCAATCTTTTCACATAAAATAATTGTTCAAAATATTTACTGCCTCTAGTTACTACATGATACATATGAATGGCATCTGCTATATTTAAATGAGGATCAAGTTCATGTGCCCCATTCCATGCAAAATTCAATCAAATACTCTATAGCTCAATGAATTAATGAAATTTGAAAAAGTAAAACCCCATGAATTCTGACTCCCAGCGCATTTCGGCTCACGCACATGTGTAGTCTCGACTACTAATTATATATTTTTTTTTCTTCAGGGAGAATCAAGAAAAGAATACATATGGTAAATTCGGTCTTCTAGGCATTTTTCTTGGTAAGTGTTTTTACTTTACCCCCTGAAATACTTTATTTTATAAGTTTTTCTTCTGATAAGGGTAATTCTGATTTACATTACCTATTGTAAGAATTTCGTTTCTGTACCCACTGAATAAGTTATTGTAGAAGATAGGAATGTACAAGTGTGATTTAACACGCAATATGGCCATGGTAAGAATGCAGTCTACACGGAATATTCGCTAACATTATCAAACTAACTATAGTCTGTTTTTTTCAAACGCTTGTAACGCAAAAATGCTGAAAGTAAGTACGCATGCAGGATTTCGTGCCGAGATAATATCTTCGTTGACTGTGTGTTAGGAATCGATTAACCAGCGGCTATAAACCGTGACTAAACTCTCAACTTAACTCGATAACTCTTTTAAAAATAATTTCCGTCCCATGCGAGAAATGTACGAAAAAAAAATTCTCACGGCTAAAAAAATATTCGCTCTGCGCAGGAAAAGCTAAGCAAATGACCAGCGCTGCGGCGCGACGCGCCGGATTTTGAGATTTGAAATTTGCAAAGCATACCGAATGTATCACGATCTTAATTCACGAATTTTTTTCATTATATGAGAACCATGTTCGAAAATTTTTTTCTTATTTCCAACTTTTTTGCTAACAAATATCCTTCAATTCCGTTGATAACATCAATTACCGCGTTTTTTCCTTAATACAGTATAGTGTCCGCACGCACGGTAATTAAACGAGCAATGTATTCTTCATTTCATCTTTCTTCGGTTACAAGCATTTAAAAAAAACAGACTATATATAGCACTGTTTCAAGAATTCTTTGAAAAAGTTTCAGTGGCTGGTTACGATTACCTGATAAGGTGATTACCAGATGAGAGCACACATTTCAGCTAATATTAAGTTTTAATTCTACGCAAAGTTAAGAAACAAGAAAAATGCAACAAACTAAATAACATAGAATACTCATGGGAAAGAGAAAGACTGAAAAAAAGGGAAAAGAACTGCACGTAAAAACCATCTGAAAAACTACCACATTGAGTTATAATAAGCAGTTCATATGTATTTAATTAACATGACAGAGAAGTAAACGAAGTATGCGTAAAAAATTAAATACATATTGAAACTGTCACGTGCCGCTCAATTCTCCAACGTCACGTGATCCTGATCATGCCGACATTTTGTTATTTTCTCATGTTTCGTTTATCACTCGATCATGTTTTCGTTATTTCATTTTTACACATGCATTTTGCGTTCGTTTTTATATTTTTCATGCATTTCTATGTTTCGTTTTGTTGTATTTTTATTTCTTTACAAACGCGGGCTACAATAGGCCCTTTAGCTAAAAACTTCCGCCAGTCGTGCTCCACGAGCACATGGCTATTTTTGGTGCACTCACGCACCTCTTATCATCAAAAAATTAGCGTCGTTTTTGTTACGCAAAACGACTAGCTAAGAAGTTTTAGCTAAAGACGTTCATATGCTTAGCATAGGCACTGCAGCCGGCCTCAGTGCTAAACGCATGTGAACGAAAAAATGTCTATGTGCTCATAGGCATCTTCTGCATCGCGTCTAGCTGCAGAAGTTAGCTTGAGCGCCGAGAAACTCCGCCCAAGCTGCAGCTGTAGCCAAACATGTCCTTAAAAGGACATGTTTCTTTAGTTTTTCGCTCATTCTTGGGTTCACCAAGCTTTCGTCCGGTTGTAACTTCGCGTCCGCCGCCCTTCTCAATTTGCATATTTTTATATACTCGACTGCGTCCGCCGCCTATTATTTTAAATAAATTTGCATACCCTTGCATTTCTTACTGCGTCCGCGGCTCACCATCTACAGTACCCCGCTGCCCATCAGTGCCAGGTGTCCGACCGCCCCGGTTTGTGAATTAAACGTTGGAATCTCGCCTCCCGCTCGCTCCCGCTCCCTCCCGCTCGCCGCCGCTCGCCGCCGCTCACCACTAGGACGTTTTGAGGATCGTATCCCCGCTCCCAGTGCCAGAAGACCGAAAGCATCCAGGGACTTGCCGCCCGTTGCGTCGTAATCGCTTGAGAAACAGGACTAGGTGAGTCTTCTCAGGGGATTATTGTTATTTGTGGGTTATTTGTTGGGAAATCCTTCCTAAGTCGGTTTCCCAAGGTTTCCACAGATAAGTAGGGCCTCCACCTCTCAGGTTCGGGCAAAAAGGGGCTGTCTGGTTCATAATCGGGTCCCATAAATCAGGTCATTTTACGGGTGACCCTGTCCCCACTCTCACTGAGTAGGACTCGGGGATTGTCGCACCTAGCCTGGCAGCGTTGTCCATTACCCTACAGCAAGACCCCAAGGACAGCTCAAGAGAACCAACTATAGACCTCTCTATAGCCACCAATTGCCAGGTTAGGCCCCAATGCCAACTTGGGAAGCCTGGGGAAAATGCCAGTATCCATCAGGAGTCACAGCCTATTACTCACTGTAATAGGATCAATCTGATATGGTTCACCATCAATGTGACGTCTAAAACACGGTATTACCTGATGAGATACCCAAACCTCCCCAGCTCTCCCGAAATAAACATGTCATACACGTGACATGGCGTAAAATGTGACATGGCGAGGCTGGAAAATCGACCTTAAGTCTGGCACTCGCCCTTAAGTGCAAAAATTTTCACCCTTGGGTCGGAACTACCCCCAGGTCGGGTCAACTCCCATTTTAAGTCGGACAAGCCCCCTTAAAATTGGGCACTAGCCATCCAATAAGTCGGAGACCCCCTAAATTCGGGTTTACTGCCTAATGGGTCGGGAATGTCCCTTATTTCGGATTACCGCTACTGTAGGTCGGATACCCCCACCTCACGTCGCGTATTGTTACTGTAAGTCGGATATTTTTTCCCGTACCATCGAGAGTTATTACTGTAGGTCGGGAATTTATCCCTGAACATCAAATTTAATTACTGTAAGACGGGATTTGCCCTTACGAGTGATCTAAATGTGATCTATATGTGTAAATAATTATCTCATGCGTGTGTACTATCCCCTATGAGTAATAAATTCCCCCTGAGTCGAGTTATTTATCCTCAGAGTCGAGTTATTTGTCCCAGAGTTGAGTCATATATCGAGTATTCTGTATTTCTCCTCTGAGTTATTCTGTACATTCCCATACTTAATCTGTGTTGTAAACTACCTTATCTGTTTCTTTTCCCTTATCCCCCCCTTCTCTAATCCTGGGTGGTATACTGTAGCCCTCCGGGTGGGTGCCATTACAGTACGCCTGTGCCCATTCCCGTACTGTAACTACAGTATACCCATACGCGAGTACTGGTATCACAGCCGTAGGGGTTTACGGCCTCTCCTGACTGTTGGTGGTCCGTGACCCCATGATACCGTACACCCTCCACGTATGATTCTGGACGTCATACGTGGCTGCGATTTGTTAATTGTGTACAGTAATTTTTGTCTGTCGGCGGAAACTGTCGGAATTGCTCACTTTTCCGGCCCCAAAATTTTACACCGACTGTTTACACATTTAACACGCGTATGTCCATCTCTCGCCTTCCCCGTCTTTAACCATTTTCTTTCCCTTTTCCTTTCTCGGTCATCTGAGCGGTGTCAAAAAAAAAAAAAAAAGAAAAAAAAAAAAAAAAAAAAAATTTTTTTTCTGTTTTCCGGATGCCACCGCTACAGTATGACACCCTTGCGTAAGTTCGTCTATCTTCTTCATTTCTACTTACTGTAAGGTCTGTTTCTTCTACTTTCCGGTTGTTGCATCTTGAGCATAGACTTTACGGGTCATGCTCTTTGACGTCAGCAACGACAACGTTACAGGTTGTTGTTGTTGTGTGGTCCAACCCCACGGATGCAACCACTGACGTCTGCAACAGCCGCTTCACTTGCTGTTGCTTTAAGGGGTGGGTAGCCCTCCGGGTTCTACTCCTGACGTCAGCAACCGACATTACGTGTTGTTGTTTAAGTTAACACTCCAGCAGTAATGACTTCTGACGTCTGCAACAGGTGAAGCCAACGTTGTTGCAACAGGTTCGGCTGGTTCTCTGCACCCCATCTGTGACGTCAGCAATGGTGACGCACCGTGTCACTATTCAAAGATGTGCAGGTCTTACGGGTGCCACATCTGACGTCTGCAACAACTGCATCTCATGTCATTGACTTAAGGTATCAGACCCTTGGTTCCACCTTTTGACGTCAGCAACGGCACCATCACGTGTTGCTGTATACCGATAGCTGGCTTCAGGGCCCTATTGCTGACGTCAGCAATGACAATGTATCATGTTCTCGCAGTAGGAGTTGAGACTACATGATCCTATTCCTGACGTCCGCAACGGTAACATTACGTGCTACTGCAGGGGTTCTGTCGGCCTTAGGCACGCACCCCTGGCGTCTGCAACTGCGACATGATACTTGAATACTCTTATCCCAGGCACCTGCAGTCAGCACCAAGGTCATGTGTTGGTTCATACCCCTACCTTTTGACGTCCGCACCAGGTTACTGTCGGCCCTATGAGTATTCCACTTGAGTTGTAGGTGGTTGCTGGCGCATGGTCCTATCACCTACCTCTCTTGTCCAAGGGTTTGTGTGTGTCTGGGGGCTGATGCCTGGGAAACATCAGTCTACATATATACACCACCTGAGATGCTCACTAGCCTGCGTACTGATCAGGTTTTCCGCCCGGGTAGCGGCACCGTTGATCAGCACATGGCTGTTTTCAAGCTTTAACTGCAGGTTTGAACGAGTTACACTCGGCCTCAGCTGGGTTGGTTGTCTGACTCGGGCAGGCAGCAGGCATTTGCAGTCGGTACTGCCTGTGTCTGACGTCTGCAAGGGTTCGGCAATCTTCTTGTAAATTTCTTATCTAAACTCACTCATTCTCTTTCATCTCATCGAGCTGTCATACATAGATCTTCTTTAGTGTCCCCGCCGTAGTGGTTCCCAAGGGACTGCGGCACAGCCTCCGGTTGGGCCTAGAGTGTATAGGACCCCCTGTCATATTACATTCACTCGAACGCCTTCGTTAACTGGCTTAACGATGCCCGCGCTAGAGTCGCCACTGACCCAGAGTCCGCCTCCGCGGTCCACCCCTAGTAGTCATGTAAGTAATAGGCACTGTTGAGTCCGCCTCAGCGAAGGTATTGAGTACGCCTCGATACATACTTTACACTCATATTCAATCAGGGACACCTTGTACCCGTGATCCCTTAGGTGTTTTCGGGTACGCCCTCAAAACATCCAGAGTATTTCATTTTAACTGACTGAGTGTGTCAGAATAGCACCCTTGGTACCCGTGCTCCTTCCCTCTTCTACTGTGTGACCTGCGAACCTCACTTCATCTCAGTGATCGGCAAACCCAGCCACCAGCTGTGTATAATACTCCTGGAGAGTGTCCGTTCTGTTCGGAATGCGGGCTCCCGTTTCGGACACGGCTGTAAGTTACCTGCGAATGTCGTCCAACACGGAACCTCCTGTATAGTCCATCTCACTATGCAGAGATCGCAATCGCTCCTGGCGAGTGAGGCCCGTTGCGTAACTGTGCGACCCCCTTTGCGTAACTGGGTTTGTAAATTAGTTTTGTCCCTATTTATTGCTCCCTCTTAAGTTCATTTTCAGTTGACCCCATCCTTTTCACCTTATGCCACTTTATGCGCTACTCCTGGTGAGTAGGATCTTGCCGGCTACGAGTCCGCCTCGCCCCAAGGTTTGTAAACTAGTACAGCGGTCGAGCCTCCAGGAAAAATCCCTCCTGAGCGGGTTCATCCGTCATCTTTTTCGGCAAGGAAAAACCGCCTCTTCTCCCCTCTTATCTCTGATCTTTCATCAACTTCAGCTATTGCTATTGCCGGGTCCAGGCCCCAACTCTACATTTTGGTCGGGATCAATTCCCCATACCTCAGGCCATGCCTCTGTCCATCACGGGCGACCAGATAAATTCCCTTCTGCGTCACCCTGATGTACTCTGATCTTACATCTTATAATCCTATTCCATTCTAGCTCCCTTTTCGTGGTCGCTAGTCTTAAGCTAAATCAAATTTACGCTACAAACGCCGTTGCGCACGCGTTTCCCGAATTCACGCGCTCTTCCGCCGCGAATTCAAAAGTAGTACCCACTTTCATTTTACACAATAGAGACACCCCGTCGTTCCTGCCGTCTCAGTACCCAGCCTGTACAGACCAGTGAGCCGCTCTCTATTCAATTTGACTTAATTGCTTCACGGGCAAGGACGTCTGTTCTAACCACCTTACGGGAAAACGAACCCTCGGACATGAAGTCGGAAGCTGATCTCCCTTCACAGATCGAGAACAAAGTCCAGGCAGCATTTGAGAATGCTCTTGGACCCCTCAACCAAAAGTTAGAGGCCATGAATGGTCGGAGGCACCCTCCCGTGTCCAGCTTTATGGCCCCTCCCACCTTCTCCGGTGCTTTTGGTGAGTCTATCACCGATTTTATGTCGCATCTTACTCGTTTCTTTACACTCCAGGGTGTAAGCGAAATGGATCATGCGTATAAGATCGCCTTTCTGGAGTCATGCCTCACGGGTCCTGCTCTCGCCTCCTACCGGGACTTTAGCAGCAGCACTCCAATACCTACCCGCTACGAAGAGTTTACGGCTTTTCTACGGAGAGATTTTCCGGTAGGGCGCGACTCTGATCTGCATCAGCAGCTGATCCAAGATCGACTGCAGAAGCCGACAGAGTCCGCGATAGTCTACCTTGAGCACCTCAAGAGACTATCCAGGGTAGCGTATCCAGATCTCGCGACGGATGTCCGAGATTCTATCATCAAACCTATCTTTCTGCGGGGACTGAAGCCGGTCCTCCGAGATAGTATCAAGTTTAGGGAGTTCACGACTCTTGAAGAGACACTCAAGGCAGCCTGTTACGCAGAATCCCAAATCTTTCGGGACGAGATCCGGTACACTGCTCCATCTAACGCCGTTTTCTCTTCAGAACCTAAACACGCCGGATATAATCCCGAAATGCCTAACAGAAGCACAAACAGTCGTCAGAGCAATGCTCCAACGTCGTCATCCTCCGCCGATGAGGTTCGCCGCTTGAAACAGGAAATGGCCAGGCTCACGGCCCACGTAGCGAAGCTCACGGCCCAGCAACGTGCACCCGCGCCAATCCAACAGACGTGGCCTCCACAGCCGTCGACACCAAATCAGTCCGCCGGGCGACGCTCGTCGGGAGCACACCTTCAAACGTGCTCCTTCCACGGACTGTGTACACATAGCGACGCCGACTGCGGGGCCCAGCGTCCCACCGGTGCCGCTCCCGGTAACAACGCCGCTAACGGTGGTCGCTGTTATTTTTGCCGTACACGTGCCCACCCCACGGACCGATGTGATAGGCCATGCCCTCATTGTCGTCAAGTGCGAGTGCACCGATCAACTGCCTGTCCGCAGCGCAATCCGGCAAACACGGGTGAGAATGTCTACCAAGATACTGGTTATTCTTCCCAGGGGACAAATGTGTATCATCAAAGAAATGGTTATCACCCTCCCAATGGGATAGGAAACCAATATCGGCAGCCCATACGCCGCAACAACGCCGTTGGGGCTACCGATGGCCCTCCTCATCCAGATCCTCTTGACCTGGATGATGAGGCACTTGCTGAACACCTGACAGATTCTTCACAACAGTGTTATCCTGTCTGCGTAATCAGTATTGGATTTTCAGTGGTCCAAGCAGCCCAGGTACCCGTACCGATAAATGTATCGGACATACCGCTGCCACCACCACCACCAAAGTATGCGATGCCGGTCACTCTGGACCCCTCGACGACACCGCAGTTTGTTGGCCACGCTAACATCCTCGCATCGTATCGCATTCCTAAAATTAAGACTGCCGAGCCAACTCCAGCCGCCAATACGACGTCTTCGGCGCCACCAGCCCGCATCGTCCCTCCAGGACCACCGCCTTCGATCCCCACGGATTCGGCTACGGATGTCCTCGACCAGGTCGAGCCCATGAATTTGTCAGGTATACTACCTTCTTCTTCAGGTGATCCTAGAGTAGGAACCAGGAATCCATCTCAGTCCACGACTCTATCGATTTCTTGTTCACAGCGCCATCGCCCGTCCAAGACGCGATGTTGGCCATCTGGTCAGTCGACCTGGCCAAGAAATACCCGCATTTGCCGTGGACTCTCCTCAACGAGCCATCAAATGTCGAAGCGCTCACGGCCGCCGACGTCGTGCTTGCAGCACCCGTCTCGATGCGCCTCTTACGACCCGACGTCGCCCGACGGGCACTCGAGTTCATTGCCAATGGGACTATCACCATCTCGCCCGTCGAGAAGTTCTTATTGGACGGGGAGCCATCCTCGCCTTCAGTCGATGCCGTCCGCCGAGCAGTCGAACAGGCCAGTCGGATCCTCCTGCCTGCTGCCGCCGCTACATCACCGGCAGCAGCGCCACCTGTTGCCACGACATCGCCAACGAAAATGGACATTACTGCTTCCTCGCCCCCGGCCAAGGAACCCGCAAATGATCCTACACCGCCGGCAACAGCCCAACATACACCGTCGGCAACAGCCCAAGTCAAATCGCCGGCACCAGCCCGAACGACATCTCCGACCGCTGCGACCAAGTCGCCCGTCGTCGAACACATGGCCGTCGACGAGACCTTACGTCCGGTTAACGAAGATGTCAGCATCATTGAGGAATCCCCGTTCCCAACGGCAGTCGCCCCACGGTCGCCGAAAATCGGTATCCTCCGGGAAATCCACCCGTGCGGTGGATTGGTCCTCGATTTCCCCGGCCAGGAACCAATCTCGTCCGACAGCGACGAAGAAGAAATCTGACACTGCCCCTCAGGCCAGATTTGTGAAATTGAGTGAACACTTACAAATTACGTTTGTACAGTTGTTTTTGACAATAAAATTGACCTTGGTAGCATCGCTGTTTCTAGGGGTGAGTTTGTCAGCACCGGCGGCTCAGTATCAATTTTGCGGTCTCTCAAGAAGCGGACATCCACTTGAGTTACCCCAGCGTGTGGAGTGTAAACCACCGCAATCTTCATGGAGCCCGCGGCGCATGAATGTTACGGTGTATGTCCCTAGCTCAGACCCGATCACAGCCACAGCGTGGAAATGCACATTGCGCTCCCGCAAAGTCTGCACCAACACTGGTTTCTTCGGCTCTAGGGGCATCACTGCAGACGTCATTACCACTCAGCACTTAGCGCCTGCGGCATGCACGCTAGCACATCGCACTAAGATGTTTGGTTCACAAAAACTTGTCGGCATTCGCCCTGGCTTTTATAGCACGAACCAAACATTGGAAGTGATGTACGAATGGTGCTGCAGCGACGTCTGCAAGACAGTGACTAACCTCTTCATCGAGGAAGGACAAGTCGCTTCATGGGACGGCACTACGGCCCTAAGCACCTTAGGCGATGTAGGTGGATGCAGCCCCACCGCAGGTCAGTGCACTACTCTAGACGGGGTCATTGTCTGGCCTGCACAAAACTTCACGGCGCGGTGTCATTATCACCCCAAGGGAAATTACACTGCGTCCATGTCAGGGAACCACGTCATCATCGATGATCTACAGGTTGCCCTCAAGATCCCGGGAAACTCCCGCGTCTTCCAACTGTGCCCAGAACTACGTTCCACCACAGTCCGGACGGATCAGGGTCTTCTCCTTCGCATCCACGGGAGATACAATTTGACCCAAAACTTGTTCAGAGTGGCAACGGACAGCCGTCCCGATCCTGTCAATGCCAAACTGAACTATCTGGCTCAGCAGATCAAGGAGTCGGAAATTAACGGTTTCCGGTTCACGTGGCTTGAGCTCTGCTCTCACGCTCAACGCTATCTTGATCTGACTTGGCAGCTGCTTCGCTTCGACCCTACCCTGGGTGCCCGGGCATTCCTCCAGAGGAATGACCTGACGGCGGAATTCACAGGCGATGCGCTGACAATATGGCCGTGTCAGAAGGTCAACGCCACTTACATTTACCACTCGTACCGGGTGGGGAACGTTTGCTACAAGTACTTACCTGTACAGGTTGGCGGCACCATCTACTTCGCCACCCCCGGTGGTCCGGATCTCATTAAATCTAGCCCAATTGTGCCGTGTCATCACCACTTTACAGGGATTTTCCGAAATCGCTCGGGCTGGTTTACTGAGTCTGGCGGGGTCCATGTGAGCCACATCCCACTGGAACTCTTCTGGAAGCAGCGTTTCAACATCACTCACTTCGAGGCACCAGCGCTCTTCCATGACCAGTTGGCGATGACCCCTTCAAACTTTGCCTTCTTTAAACAGTACGTTTACAAGACTGAGCAAATTGAAGCGGTACTTAACCGGCTGGTAAACTTTACCGCTGGTCTATCCCTGCAACCAGACGCCATTTACCAGGCCTTTGCAGGGGTAGGAACCGACATCAAGGCCTCTCTGGAAGGTGTCGGTTTGGCAGCAAACCATGTTATTACGGGTCAACAACACACCCTCGCCCAGGGCTTGCATGCTGTCCTGAGCGGGCCGGTCCAGTTGCTCTTTAACATCCTAATTACCCTGACAGTGCTGATCGGTGCCGGATACCTTGCCTATCTTGGTGTATCCTATTATCTCAGCTACCGTCTGCGGAGCAAACAGGTCAGGTTTGTTAGCCGTTTCTCCCCGTTGGGTCTTTACCGCAAAGTCCAACGCTGGATCGGTTTTCACTACGTGCAAAACGATGTGCCCTCCCAGCTTGACCAAATCACACCGTGTTTCGTCGTGCTGCTGGATACCAAGGAAACTCCTGCTTTCCTTGACACGGGTTGCCCACGCACTATCATTAGCCAACGTCTTCATAAGGCCTTGGCTAAAGAAAGTCCGAAGGCGGTCATGGCGTTCCAGCAACATCACGACTTTAACCCATTGATGAGCATCAATGGTAAAGCCGTTCATACCATCCTTTCGGGACCATATGAAATCATGTTGCCCGGAAACCGCCAGCCGAACACACGGATCGATATACATCTCCATGTGTGCAAGACTACGTCTCCCTTCTGGGCACCTGTTGACCTCATACTCGGACTGGACTTCTTAGAACAGTTCAAGAACATTATGTTTGACTACCAACGTAATGTCTGTCGGCTGGACGCGGTAGAATTACCCCTCCTACTGACCACGCCGGAGATTGACCAGATCGACCCCTGGTGGGAGAACACCTGTGCTCTCTCGCGAAACTCACACAGGTTGGGATCACGATCGCGGTCCAGGGCTTCGTCCATCTCTCGGCCACACTCACGGGCCTCCTCAGTTGCCTCATCACGTGGGTCAACTAGGGGATCCCGGGCCTCTTCTAGACGGGCAA
Source organism: Romanomermis culicivorax (assembly GCA_963922205.1). Taxonomy (NCBI): domain Eukaryota; kingdom Metazoa; phylum Nematoda; class Enoplea; order Mermithida; family Mermithidae; genus Romanomermis; species Romanomermis culicivorax. The sequence goes on from CAWUHX010000061.1 coordinate 1,132,038, forward strand.
GTCGTCATCTGTCGACCTTGCACGGGTCAGGTTGCCCTCGACCTCCGCCTGGAACTTCTCCAGTTACGCTAGAGAAGGGCCGATACCGTGAGCCAAGTGATTCAGATGCTCCGGCATCACCCGTGCCAAACGCGCCTCCGCTATCGGACACCGAGATTGAATCACTAGGAGCTACTCAGAGTCCGAAGGATCACTCAGACCACGTACTAACGGTGCAGGATGAGTCCACCCTTCTGAATGACCCGGAACCCTCCGTCGGATACGCTCTAGTAGGTCTCCTGCGTCGTACGGGATTGCCGATTCCAAAGCGGTCCGGTAAGACCAAACACACTTGTGGTGCCACCACACCTGATTCCGGTCATGTGGTCACTGCTTTTTACCCAAATGATATTCGGACACCCCATATCAAAGTTCTCCTCAACAACTGGGTAGAAGCGAAGGCACTGGTCGATACAGGAGCCGTTTTCTCACTCCTGGACCACAAGTTAGCGGCCCAGCTGCCCAACTTGTCACTATTACCAACCAGGGCACGCCCTATCGCAGCCAACGGGTCCCCGATCCCACTGCTAGGAGCAGCCTACATCACAGTTACAGTGGCTGATGTCTCTGAACGGATTCAGGTCCAAATACAGGAGAACTGTTCAGCTGAACTGGTCCTTGGAACCAACTTCCTCGGCCGGTTCAATTGTGTCAGTTTGAACTGGGAGAAATCCTTCCTCCAGTTCAAAGAAAGTAGGATCCCCTGTGACGGTCTCATCCACAGCCCACCTTCTGCCCGCGGCGCTTTGCCCCTGAAGGACCTGGTGATTCTAGAGCCTCGCTCCCTGACACGATTCACTGTCCCTGTCCCACCGATCTATACGAACGTGCCTGAGGTGGCCTTCTTTCCGAAGCACCTCACCGGATCTCAACGACACGTATATTTTGCTGGAAGCGTGAGTACCGTGACCAACGGTCACATACCACTTCAGGTAGTCAACCCGAGTACTCATTCCGTGGTTCTCTACCCGCACACGACCATCGGTCATGTGCAGATGCATAGTGAGCCCTCACGGGAATCACCGGTCGACTCAGACACCGTCCTCGATCGTCAGTGGGTCGAGGCCAATGCTGTAATCTCACCGGACATCTCCCCTCGGGACCGGGCAGCCTTACTCGATCTGCTGGTTGCATACACCGACCTTTATGCTCTTGATGAAAAGGACACAGGTTCCACTGATCTCGTCCAGCACGAAATCAGCACGGGCGATGCCCGCCCAGTCCGCCGTTTCCCTTACCGGTCCTCACCTAAGGAGAAGGATCTCATCATGCAAGAGGTCAAGGCGCTCCAGGAGAAAGGTATTATTCGGCCGAGCACGTCCCCGTGGGCTACTAATACTGTCCTGGTGCGCAAGAAAAACGGTTCTCACCGTATGTGTGTTGACTTTCGTGGTCTTAACGAGGTCACAAAAAAGGATGTCTACCCTCTCCCGCGGATAGATGACATTCTCGACACACTCAAGGGTATGAAGTATTTCACTACCCTTGACCAGGCTAACACTTATTGGTCAATCCCGATTGCCGAGGCGGATAAAGAAAAGACGGCTTTTAATACACCTATTGGACTTTACGAATTCAATTATTTGCCTTTCGGTTTATGCAACGCGCCAGGGACATTCCAACGCCTTATGGACCTCCTCCTTACTGGAATCCAATGGCGCACGGTTCTGACTTATCTCGACGACATTTTGGTGTTCGGGAACTCTCACACCCAAATGCTTGAGCGCCTGGCAGATGTGTTCGCCCGTCTTCGCCGGGGTGGAATGAAGCTCAGACTGAGCAAGTGCAAATTCTCGCACTCAGAGGTAGAATACCTAGGCTATCGCATCTCACAGAGCGGCCTAGAACCTGACCAAGCCAAGCTGGCCGCCGTCCAAAACCTACCCATTCCACAAAACGCCAAAGACATCAAGTCCTTCCTAGGCCTCGTGTCTTACTACAGGCGTTTCATCCCTGGTTGTGCCCGGCTCAGCGAGCCACTCACCAAGCTCTTACGGAAGGAAACTACTTTCCAGTGGTCAAAACCTCAGCAGGAGGCGTTCGATGAACTCCGCCGCCTGCTGACCAACCCTCCTATCCTGCGCCATCCGGACTTTTCGAAATCCTTTATCCTTCAAACTGATGCGAGTATTTCGGGGATAGGAGCGGTTCTTAGCCAGTTAGACGAACATGGATACGACCATCCTGTCGCGTACGCCAGTCGAGGGTTAACAGCGGCCGAGAAAAACTACTCCATTACAGAACTGGAGACTCTCGCTGTTGTCCATTTCGTCAAGCACTTTCGACCATACCTCTTCCAGCACGAGGTGGTCGTTCAGACTGACCATACCGCGGTCAAAGCAGTGTTGGAGAAGCCTAACCCCTCTGCTCGGATCGCCCGGTGGGGACTCGCGCTCGCCGAATTCAAACTGACAATTCGGCCGCGAAAAGGTCAGTCTAATGGTAATGCTGACGCATTATCACGCCTGCCGGATCCTAACTCCCTCACCAGTCAGAGTATTGATGATACTCCCCTTTACAGACCTGAGGGGCATGTCATGATGATCACCGATGGTGCGCAGCACCTGGCGAGATCAAGGACCTTGACCGATGGTGTGCAGCACCTGGCGCGTTCAAGTAATGCAGCACCGATCACTGTTGGCGCGGAGCGCCCGGTACGATCAGAGTCTTATACCGAGATATCCGTCGGTGCGCAGCACCCCGACCTTTTCGCTGCTCAGCTGGAGGATCCGGAGTTAGCCGACATCATTCGCTCTCTTAAGCCTCTGGGCGACCAGAATGATGTGCGAGGCTACCATCTGTTGG